>JANAVB010024995.1:664072-756572 GCA_029216955.1 Iris pallida
TAATTTTTAGTTTTTAGTTTTAGTTTTAGTTTTTAGTTTTTTATTTTGTGTGTTTACTTTTAGATTTTTAGTTTTAAATTTTAGTTTTAAATTTTAATTTATATTTATTTTATATTTGATGTAGATTTTTTTTATTTTAGTTTAATTTTAATTTTACTTTTTTTTTTTTTTTAATCTGTATTTACGATTCATTAGCCTACGTAAAGAGTGATTTTGAGACTCAAACTCTAACATGAGTCAATTTTAGTATCTGGATAAGTCTGGTGCATTAATTACGGTTGGGCACGCTGGACGGTTTTACTAAGAGCATCTCCAACCATTGTGAGTTTGAAACAAATTGTCATTTTTCCAAAAGTACTTCTCCAATGCAAATATGAAATAAAGTGTGAAGTTGACATGGCAATGACATGACAAAGACATTGTGAAGTTGGTGTCTAGATCTAGATAATGCACTTTACAATGTCTTCGTGTCCACATCATCATTAGTGAATAAAAATGTTTATAAAAAGAAGTAGAAGAGTAAAAGTTGTCTTGGAAGTTGTAAAAAATTACTTTGTATTGTCTTCTCAATACTTTTGCATTGGAGATGACTTTTTATACTCATTGTCATTTGTGTATAATCTTGCCACCTATACAAGACTTGTTTTGTGTCCCATGCCACCTAAGAGCATCTCCAACCCTATTGTCTTGTTAAGTGTTGTGAGTCTTAGTGGCTCCTATGTGGCATGAGCCACAAGACATGTCTTGTTTATGTGGCAAAATTATATCTCAAAACAATGAGATAGAAAAACTCTCTCCAATGCAAAAGTATTGAGAAGACAATAATAAAAGTATTTTTTCCAACTTCCAAGGCAACTTTTAAGACAACTACTCATCTTCTTTCTTTTTTCTAATATTTTTTATTCATAATTGATGACATGGAAGAGAAGACATTGTCAAGTGCATTGTCTAGAACAAGACAATCAACTTCACAATGTCTTCTTTAATTTTTTGCCACATAAGCTTCACAATTGACTTGACAATTGCATTGGAGAAGAACTTTTGAATAAAATTTTGTCATTCCTATGTGGCATTAACTTTTTTCCAAAGTCACAATAGGGTTGGAGATGCTCTAAGATTCACAACAAAAAACAAGACAATAGGGTTGGAGATGCTCTAAGTGTCTGAGCCCACACAACATGCACCTATATTCTAACCCAATAAGATATGATAAAACTAAATTCCAATATCTTCTAGATACAAAATCATATATATACAAAATCCCACAAAAATAATATAGGATCTTAGAATATCTATTATACTATATAATAGGAAAACTTAGATGGTGAAACTTTTGAATTCCGAAAATATCCTTACATACTTATTGTAAGCCCCCTGAATTTCAGGGTTTATTTTTGCTTTTCTTAATGAATTATTTTTCGATAAATATTTTATTATTAAATTGTTTAGATCATTAATGTACCTTTCCATGACTTGACTTCTGGAGCGTCAGGGATACCAATCTCTGTAAACTCTCTTTACGAGTTTTGAAGTAGACAAGATTATCTTCGTTTTGATATATCATGTCCCACTTGAACTCGTTCCCTTATGCTCTTTTTGTATCGCGCAAGTTCGGGTCAACTTAGATCAATTAATCGTTGAATATTATTCCCACTTTTATTTTTGATCATCGTTTGCACGTTACCGTTGCTTTTAATTTAGGAGCACCAGATCAGCCATTTTCTCGAAACCAACTTCTCATAAATGATCTACTCGAGACGCTCTCCACCCATGACCTTCGTGTCCCACTCAGACACTTCATTTAGTGCTCCATTTTCTTCGCACAACTTCCGGGTCAATTTAGGCCGATTTATTTTCTGCCGTGAAACCCGATTTAATTTCTGATTTAATTTCAGGACCCGACATCGATCCAGCATGTCAACCCGAAGTATGGACGTAGCCCACATGAAGCCTACTACCCGCATGAAACTTGTGTCCCATTTATTGGAGTCCCCGTATATTATTTATTTACCCATGATTATAAATCCCTATTTTTAATTTAATTATTGCACCCGGTCCGATTTTGACCCGACCCGGCTCGACCGAACCCGAACCCAAGCTCCGCGTTGCTCTTTCATGACTGCCCGAATACCCCACTTAATTTTCCTATTTTCCTATTTTAAATATCTATTTATTCTCTCTCTATTCTACAAATATCTCATTTAATATCCTTTATATATATATATATATATATATATATATATATATATATATATATATATATATATATATATAAATCTCTCTCTCTTACACTCTCTCTCACTTCCCTCCACCTCACAGCCAAACACCCCCCCTTGGCCGACCTATTTCTCTCTCCTCCCTCTCTCTATACTTTCTCTCTCTATCTCTCCTTATATATATTTATATACCTACATATATAAAATATATATATATCAAACTCTCTCTCTCACTCACTTTACACTTACACACCTACACTCCCCCTCCCCTCTCTCTCAGCCAGCAAGAGCACCCCCAACCGACCTCTCTCTATTCTCACTCTCCCAAATATCTCTCTCTAATCTCACTCTCTCTCTCTCTTCCTATATTTATATTACACTCATATACACACAACTCACACACAATAACTCTCTCCCTCTCTCTCTCTGTATCAAAACACAAACACACACACCCCTACTCCACCACCACAGCCGACTCCTCCTCCCCTGGCCGAACACCCCACCACCAGCCACCACCCTCTCCTCCATCTCCTCCTCCATACTTCCTCACCATCATCAACTTCATTATCATCATCACCATCATAAACACCATCTCCATCACCATTACAACCACCTCCACCATGCACCTCCATCACCAACACCCTCCGCCACCACCACCCGCACGGCCACCACCTCCGGCCGCCGTGCTCGGCGAGCCCGCCCCCACGCGCCGCAGCAGCAGCTGCGAGCAGCAGCAGCAGCATGCGGCAGTAGCTGCCGCGCCGCCCCCGCGCGCGCGCATGGGCACGTGGCGCGCGCCCCCGCGACCGCCACCGGCCACCAGCGACCCCCCCCACCGGCGTGCGACCCTCCGGCGAACACCCCCTGGCCGCCGCCTTCATCCCCGGCGCGACGCATAGGCTATTCGTGCGTTTCGCACGAAATCCCGTCGGCGCGCGCGAGTTTTGAACTCGAAAATGGCGCTCCGTCGCAGCAACTTTGCGCGTGTTTTCTGGGAGATCCAACCGTTGGATCGGCAAACGCTTTGCTCCGTCTCAATCTCGATATATCCATCTTCACTCCTGTCAATTTTCGTCCGTTAATTTTGTCGTTTGATACCTCAAAACTGGCCACCAAGTTGACGTTTTAAATTGAACTGTTTTTGGACAGTTTCGTGGAGCCGACTTCGTCAGCTCGTAACTTTGCCGTCGCAGCTCCGTTTTGCACACCGTCAGTTCCGGTGCACAGCTGGTATAACCATCTTCCTGTCTCCTTTAGATTTCGTTTCATTTTAAGCACGTTCGGTTGGTCAAATTCGACGCCAAAGTTGGCCGTCCGAATTCTTTAAATTGCACTTGTTAAATTCCATTTTTGAACCTGGGACTCCGGATTCAATTTCTGACACCACCAGTAGACTCGTGGCGTCGTTCTGGCATGTTTTCATATAAAATTTGCTTGATTTGGAGAACGTGGGCCCTGGCACGCATTTTGGTGCAAAGCGGGTCCCACTTTCTGAGTCAACGGGACTTTTTGACGCCGGCTCATCGGAATCCCATTCCGGATATACCGTTGAGTTCGTATCGTCATTCTGGACTCGTTGACGTATAATTTGCTGAGTTTTGAAGACATTTGCTCCGGCACGCATTTCCGTGCAAACCGGATACCAAGTGTCGCGTCAACGTATCATTTTGAGATCGGCACATCGGAATCCTATTCCGGATATACCGTTGGGTTCGTATCATCATTCTGGATTCGTGGACATATAATTTTCTAGGTTTTGTAGACTTCTATCCTGACACGCTTTTCGGTGCAAAGTGTGTCCAACGGCGGACATCATTTTGACTCGAAATTACGGTTTTGCCCCTGTGTCTAAATTGGACTTATGGGTAGGCTATCCTAGCTGATTTGACCGTTCTGGACACGTTGGTGATATTTATTTTATCATCCGACAACATCTGTAGATTTTGATTATGTATTATCCTTAATTTACAATTAATTATTTTTCCATAAATTGTTACTTTCTGGTTTTGAATTTTTATATATATTTTAATTGCTGTAAAAATCTTAGAAAAATTATATTTAAATACTATATTAATTTAACTAATTTATTATAATTTTTTTGGCATTTAATAAGTACTTTTGGTATTTTATAAAAATGGGAAAACAGAATTTATTTTCAGTATATTTGTGTTTGCTGATTTTTAATAAATATTTATGAGGGTTTATAAATCCCAGTAAAATTAGTATAAATTTTATAATTAACAAGGATTATTTTGGTACTTTATTTTATATATAATTTAGCTTTTTGTCTATCTCAAAAATTATTGGAACTTAATGTCCAGTTTGATTTATTTATTAAATAATTATGACTTTCAATATTTTGTGTTGATTTGAGTTATAGGCGTATTGGACCTCACCCCGCACTAGTGTAAAGACCCTAGAGAGTTAGTTTGTGTATAGTGGCACTTCACATTAGACTTTTATGCTAGGTCCCCACTTGGCTAGTATCCAGTTAGGAGTCGTGTCACACCACTAGTGTGTTATTGAACATAGCTTAGAACTGAGTTGTATATCATTATTGACAGGATACCGGACATCTATATCTTCGTACTAGTATTCTTGCTTTGCTCGTGGCAAGTACATCTACACACTCATTTACTGTCTTTTAATGCTAGAACATGTATTAACCCTGTTAAAATACTGCTTCTGAATAACTGCAAGTTAAATCTTCACACATTGTATTACTTTCAGCACTGCCATGCTTAGGACAGTTCTTATATCTTCACATGTTTCTTACTGGTTCTCAGTACATGTTTTACTATGCTTTATACTACTCGGAGTATTCACATGTTTCATACTGTTTCCAGTACCGGCCATGCTTATATTACTCCCAGTATCTCCCACATGTTTTACTGTTCTCGTGTCTCTCACATGTTAGAATATGGGTTATGGGAAAACTGACAGTTGAGTACGTGATCACGACCCCCTTCTCCGTACGTATGTACCGAGCAAGGTTGACATTTTATATGTATACCTTGTCGTAGGCTTTATCTCAACGCGGATTTGTGCGTATGTACATCTGTCGCCGTTTTACTTGTACGGAAGTACATTTTATTATGTGCCCCAGCACATTGTACATCTATTGACCGATCACGTACTTGCTACAGTTTTAAACATTACATATACATCTGTCTTTATGACATATGTATCATTGCCATGATAGATTATGAGATATACCATGATTCCAGATATGCCATGTTCCCTGTGTTAGTATGATATTGTGATCCCAGTTGTACCATGAGGCCATGTTTCTAGTATTTCCTGTTTTATAGACTTATCACACCATGTTTCTTGTTGTACATCTCTTTCATTATATGTTCAGTACTTTAGTTGTAGAGGTTGTACTTGCTCCCGTCCTGACAGGATAACGTTGTAGGTATACTTTTCGAGAAGGAAACGCTATGTGTTACATATTATGGCACTGCTTTTGAGGACCTGGCCTTAGCTCCAGTAGAGGCCCCAGCGGGGAACCTTGCTTAGATATCTTTCTCGTGTTTTGGGACTTAGACTTTGGTATGTACTTATATTTGGATACTGGGCTTTGTCTCCAGTTAGATACTTTGGTTATATATTATTAAGTCTGTACTTGTTTACCTTCGCTTATAGATGCTGTGTTGTGATGAACCTTTAATTATGATTTTAGAACTGTTAGCTGCTTAGATACTTTATTGTCTATTCTTAGAACAGCTTACTACGCTTTAACCAAACGTAGGCTGGACATGGCTCGGCCCGGCCCAACAATTTGGGTAACGGGTCGTGACATGTTTTTTTGGCGACCCATGCAGGTCTCGACTTAAGTTGTTTGGTTACGTTATTGTACCAAGCATGCCTGCAATTAGGATCTAGGATAACTTGTTAAACTAGGGATAACATTTAGAACACCTAGAGGATTTCTAGGATTGCAACATAGGAGAACTCATCACAGCATAGGACCGTTAGCTATAATTAGCCTCTTGTTTGTATTTCAGTGGGTCAATTTAGACCAAGTTGTACCTTTGGGATGATCCCTGAGAATCTCACTCTAATCTTATCTAGAAATTAGTTTCCACTTATTTCCATTTGCTCCTCTTTAAATTCGTTGTTGAATTTAATTTCTGATTTTGTTGTTAACTTTGATCTTGCATCGTGATAAATTTTGTGGATTGAATTGTGATATATTCTGATAAGGTAAACGTCTGTTTTAGTTATGGAGTTTAGAATTTATCGCAGCCATATTAGCTGGTATGACAAAAACATAGAGCCTGATTTTGGATATCTATCCTATTCATAGAATTTAGATTTTCTCGCAGCCATACCGGTTGACGTGGCGAGGATTCTAGATAATATGATTTTAGGGAGTATACCTTAGTTATGACTCTATCGTTTATTGCATCTAAGCTTACTGGTGGGGCGAAAATTCTGGCAACATGATTTCAGGAAGACGTATATGGTTATCAGATCATATCTCAGCTTGGTTCACTTCGTTATGACCGATTGAGCAAGAATAAATTCTTATTATCATTCTTCTCCGTCTTGATCAACTCTGATCTATCTACATCTGCAACTAGAATTATAGGTTCTCTAGGACTCTCCAATAGGATTGCTTTCATGTTATCTTTTGGACATAATTATTTTTGTGTTCCATCTTTCCTATGACTTGACTAAATTCTTTTTCGTTAACCTCTTGGGTAATTCTTCTCGTTATGCATTTCGTTGTCTTCGTACCATTCTTGGAGATATTCCAATAAACTTTTCTGTCTTGCTTGACCCAGTCTTAGGCTTTGTTACCTTCTATTTGATAGACGACTGAAATAGCCAAACCTTGTTGACTGATCCTGTAGTATAACTATAAATGTATGGTATGATTGTGATAAGTACTTTTCCTAGGGATTGGTTAGATTAAGCTTATAGGACAAGTATGGGTGACTGACCATACTAGATTTGGAAACCATTAAGAATGATTGTATTGATAATATGACTTGATGATAGGGTATCTAAGATGGAGAAATGAGATAGTATATTGTTATGACTATGGATTGAGGATTAGAATCTTGTGCTTAGCAGTTTGAGGATTTAACATTTGTAGAATTTTGGTTGGTTATCTGTAGCTAATTGTATGTGATTAGAGGGTAGATCGATATGTGGATTGATATAGAATAAGTTAGAATGAGTTATCGTACTGCGTACGAGATAGGAAAGATATCGGTTAAAAAGACAATGAACGAGGCAGAGACATATGTACATTGGTAATTAATAAATCGGGAGTTTTGAAATCGAGGATTATATATTCGGAGGACTTGTTGAGTAAAAAGAAAGATGCTCTACGCCAAGAATAAGAATTGAAAGTATGATTTCAAGGAGAAGCTGTAGGAAAGGATTGACGACGAATGATGCTAAGGAACCGTGGATTGATGAAATAAGGCTACTTAGGATATGATAAGGAAATCCAGAATTTACAATTGAGGTTGAAAATATGGTTGATGATTAAGCATTTTAGGCTTATAGACATGTCCAGAGAATGACCTATATTTTAGGGAATACATAAATGTTTCATGTTAGTGTGGAAGATTCTAAAGGATATATGACGTAGTTTATGATAGAAGAACTTTGTTGAACCTGAACCAAAAAGATTGTAAGGAGAAACAGAAGAGATGATTACAAGGATAGCAGATTGAGTATCGTAGCCAGAGCAGCTACATGTTATAGTTTGATCGGTTGGATGATTTTTAATTTCGAGGACGAAATTTTTGTAAGATGGGTAGGATGTAAGCCCCCTGAATTTCAGGGTTTATTTTTGCTTTTCTTAATGAATTATTTTTCGATAAATATTTTATTATTAAATTGTTTAGATCATTAATGTACCTTTCCATGACTTTGACTTCTGGAGCGTCAGGGATACCAATCTCTGTAAACTCTCTTTACGAGTTTTGAAGTAGACAAGATTATCTTCGTTTTGATATATCATGTCCCACTTGAACTCGTTCCCTTGTGCTCTTTTTGTATCGCGCAAGTTCGGGTCAACTTAGACCAATTAATCGTTGAATATTATTCCCACTTTTATTTTTGATCATCGTTTGCACGTTACCGTTGCTTTTAATTTAGGAGCACCAGATCAGCCATTTTCTCGAAACCAACTTCTCATAAATGATCTACTCGAGACGCTCTCCACCCATGACCTTCGTGTCCCACTCAGACACTTCATTTAGTGCTCCATTTTCTTCGCACAACTTCCGGGTCAATTTAGGCCGATTTATTTTCTGCCGTGAAACCCGATTTAATTTCCGATTTAATTTCAGGACCCGACATCGATCCAGCATGTCAACCCGAAGTATGGACGTGGCCCACATGAAGCCTACTACCCGCATGAAACTTGTGTCCCATTTATTGGAGTCCCCGTATATTATTTATTTACCCATGATTATAAATTCCTATTTTTAATTTAATTATTGCACCCGGTCCGATTTTGACCCGACCCGGCTCGACCGAACCCGAACCCAAGCTCCGCGTTGCTCTTTCATGACTGCCCGAATACCCCACTTAATTTTCCTATTTTCCTATTTTAAATATCTATTTATTCTCTCTCTATTCTACAAATATCTCATTTAATATCCTTTATATATATATATATATATATATATATATATATATATATAAATCTCTCTCTCTTACACTCTCTCTCACTTCCCTCCACCTCACAGCCAAACACCCCCCCCTTGGCCGACCTATTTCTCTCTCCTCCCTCTCTCTATACTTTCTCTCTCTATCTCTCCTTATATATATTTATATACCTACATATATAAAATATATATATATCAACTCTCTCTCTCACTCACTTTACACTTACACACCTACACTCCCCCTCCCCTCTCTCTCAGCCAGCAAGAGCACCCCCAACCGACCTCTCTCTATTCTCACTCTCCCAAATATCTCTCTCTAATCTCACTCTCTCTCTCTCTTCCTATATTTATATTACACTCATATACACACAACTCACACACAATAACTCTCTCCCTCTCTCTCTGTATCAAAACACAAACACACACACCCCTACTCCACCACCACAGCCGACTCCTCCTCCCCTGGCCGAACACCCCACCACCAGCCACCACCCTCTCCTCCATCTCCTCCTCCATACTTCCTCACCATCATCAACTTCATTATCATCATCACCATCATAAACACCATCTCCATCACCATTACAACCACCTCCACCATGCACCTCCATCACCAACACCCTCCGCCACCACCACCCGCACGGCCACCACCTCCGGCCGCCGTGCTCGGCGAGCCCGCCCCCACGCGCCGCAGCAGCAGCTGCGAGCAGCAGCAGCAGCATGCGGCAGTAGCTGCCGCGCCGCCCCCGCGCGCGCGCCCCCGCGACCGCCACCGGCCACCGGCGACCCCCCCCCACTGGCGCGCGACCCTCCGGCGAACACCCCCTGGCCGCCGCCTTCCTCCCCGGCGCGACGCATAGGCTATTCGTGCGTTTCGCACGAAATCCCGTCGGCGCGCGCGAGTTTTGAACTCGAAAATGGCGCTCCGTCGTAGCAACTTCGTGCGTGTTTTCTGGGAGATCTGACCGTTGGATCGGCAAACTCTTTACTCCGTCTCAATCTCGGTATATCCATCTTCACTCCTGTCAATTTTCGTGCGTTAATTTTGTCGTTTGATAACTCAAAACTGGCCACCAAGTTGACGTTTTAAATTGAACTGTTTTTGGACAGTTTCGTGGAGCCGACTTCGTCAGCTCGTAACTTTGCCGTCGCAGCTCCGTTTTGCGCACCGTCAGTTCCGGTGCACAGCTGGTATAACCATCTTCCTGTCTCCTTTAGATTTCGTTTCATTTTAAGCACGTTCGGTTGGTCGAATTCGACGCCAAAGTTGGCCGTCCGAATTCTTTAAATTGCACTTGTTAAATTCCATTTTTGAACCCGGGACTCCGGATTCAATTTCTGACACCACCAGTAGACTCGTGGCGTCGTTCTGGCATGTTTTCATATAAAATTTGCTTGATTTGGAGAACGTGGGCCCTGGCACGCATTTTGGTGCAAAGCGGGTCCCACTTTCTGAGTCAACGGGACTTTTTGACGCCGGCTCATCGGAATCCCATTCCGGATATACCGTTGAGTTTGTATCGTCATTCTGGACTCGTTGACGTATAATTTGCTGAGTTTTGAAGACATTTGCTCCGGCACGCATTTCCGTGCAAACCGGATACCAAGTGTCGCGTCAACGTATCATTTTGAGATCGGCACATCGGAATCCTATTCCGGATATACCGTTGGGTTCGTATCATCATTCTGGATTCGTGGACATATAATTTTCTAGGTTTTGTAGACTTCTATCCTGACACGCTTTTCGGTGTAAAGTGTGTCCAACGGCGGACATCATTTTGACTCGAAATTACGGTTTTGCCCCTGTGTCTAAATTGGACTTATGGGTAGGCTATCCTAGCTGATTTGACCGTTCTGGACACGTTGGTGATATTTATTTTATCATCCGACAACATCTGTAGATTTTGATTATGTATTATCCTTAATTTACAATTAATTATTTTTCCATAAATTGTTACTTTCTGGTTTTGAATTTTTATATATATTTTAATTGCTGTAAAAATCTTAGAAAAATTATATTTATATACTATATTAATTTAGCTAATTTATTATAATTTTTTTGGCATTTAATAAATACTTTTGGTATTTTATAAAAATGGGAAAACAGAATTTATTTTCAGTATATTGTGTTTGCTGATTTTTAATAAATATTTATGAGGGTTTATAAATCCCAGTAAAATTAGTATAAATTTTTATAATTAACAAGGATTATTTTGGTACTTTATTTTATATATAATTTAGCTTTTTGTCTATCTCAAAAATTATTGGAACTTAATGTACAGTTTGATTTATTTATTAAATAATTACGACTTTCAATATTTTGTGTTGATTTGAGTTATAGGCGTATTGGACCTCACCCCGCACTAGTGTAAAGACCCTAGAGAGTTAGTTTGTGTATAGTGGCACTTCACATTAGACTTTTATGCTAGGTCCCCACTTGGCTAGTATCCAGTTAGGAGTCGTGTCACACCACTAGTGTGTTATTGAACATAGCTTAGAACTGAGTTGTATATCATTATTGACAGGATACCGGACATCTATATCTTCGTACTAGTATTCTTGCTTTGCTCGAGACAAGTACATCTACACACTCATTTACTGTCTTTTAATGCTAGAACATGTATTAACCCTGTTAAAATACTGCTTCTGAATAACTGCAAGTTAAATCTTCACACGTTGTATTACTTTCAGCACTGCCATGCTTAGGACAGTTCTTATATCTTCACATGTTTCTTACTGGTTCTCAGTACATGTTTTACTATGCTTTATACTACTCGGAGTATTCACATGTTTCATACTGTTCCCAGTACCGGCCATGCTTATATTACTCCCAGTATCTCCCACATGTTTTACTGTTCTCGTGTCTCTCACATGTTAGAATATGGGTTATGGGGAAACTGACAGTTGAGTACGTGATCACGACCCCCTTCTCCGTACGTATGTACCGAGCAAGGTTGACATTTTATATGTATACCTTGTCGTAGGCTTTATCTCAACGCGGATTTGTGCGTATGTACATCTGTCGCCGTTTCACTTGTACGGAAGTACATTTTATTATGTGCCCCAGCACATTGTACATCTATTGACCGATCACGTACTTGCTACAGTTTTAAACATTACATATACATCTGTCTTTATGACATATGTATCATTGCCATGATAGATTATGAGATATACCATGATTCCAGATATGCCATGTTCCCTGTGTTAGTATGATATTGTGATCCCAGTTGTACCATGAGGCCATGTTTCTAGTATTTCCTGTTTTATAGACTTATCACACCATGTTTCTTGTTGTACATCTCTTTCATTATATGTTCAGTACTTTAGTTGTAGAGGTTGTACTTGCTCCCGTCCTGACAGGATAACGTTGTAGGTATACTTTTCGAGAAGGAAACGCTATGTGTTACATATTATGGCACTGCTTTTGAGGACCTGGCCTTAGCTCCAGTAGAGGCCCCAGCGGGGAACCTTGCTTAGATATCTTTCTCGTGTTTTGGGACTTAGACTTTGGTATGTACTTATATTTGGATACTGGACTTTGTCTCCAGTTAGATACTTTGGTTATGTATTATTAAGTCTGTACTTGTTTACCTTCGCTTATAGATGCTGTGTTGTGATGAACCTTTAATTATGATTTTAGAACTGTTAGCTGCTTAGATACTTTATTGTCTATTCTTAGAACAGCTTACTACGCTTTAACCAAACGTAGGCTGGACATGGCTCGGCCCGGCCCAACAATTTGGGTAACGGGTCGTGACACTTATACCAATTAAAAATAGTTTATTAATTTTAATAAGGACAACTTAGTAATTAGAAAGACTACCCTTTGGTCTTCCTAAAGAGTCTTCATAAACTAATTAAAAGAATGTTAAAATACGTGCAAGGCACGTGCACATGTGCTAGTCTCAAATAATTTGGATGCCAAAATATTATATGATCCTAAAACATCAAAAATCCATTAAACCAATTTAAGAAATCCAATAAGCCAACTTTTGGCCGAAATTATTTTAGGAAAAATTTGAGTGGCACCCCACTTTTTTACGCTTATTTAAGGTGCACCCCACAAGTTTACATGAATGTATGACACCCCCCACTTTGGACGGTTTCTGTCTAAAACGAACGGTCAACCCCGTTGACCAATTTTTTTTGACGAAAATACCCCTCCCTATCTATTCCTTCTTCCCCGCGTCAACTATTCGTCTTCCCCTCTCCTCCGCCGTGCTCGGCCCCCCCACGGCGTCACCGCACTCCCCCCTCCCCGACCTCGCCGCATCACGCCCCCCCCGGCCATCACCACCACCACCATCACCAACATCATCACCATCATCATCATCACCACCACCATCCACCATCATCACCGCCCCCCCTCCCGCTCCGCCCCCTAGCCCTAGCCGCCGCCGCCGCCGCCGCGCGCTGCTGCCCTAGCCGTCGCCGCGCGCTGCTGCTGCTACCCTAGCCGCCGCTGCACGCTGCTGCTGCTGCCCTATCCGCCGCGCGCTGCTGCTGCTGCCCTAGCTGCCGTGCGCTGTTGCTGCTGCTGCGGCGGCGGTGGCGGTCGGGGCTAGGGAGCGGAGCGGGAGGGGGGGGGTCGGTGATGATGGCGGATGGTGGTAGTGATGATGATGATGGTGATGATGATGGCGGATGGTGGTGATGGCCGGGGGATGGGGGTGCGGCGAGGTCGGGAGGGGGGGGGGGGAGTGCGGCGACGCCGTGGAGGGGGGCCGAGCACGGCGGGGGAGGGGTAGCCACGTGTGACGGGGAGGGGGGACACACAAAAGGAGACAAGGGTATTTTCGTCAAAATTTTTTTTGACCGTTCGTTTTAGACGGAAAACGTCAAAAGTGGGGGGTGTTATACATTCATGTAAACTTGTGGGGTGCACCTTAAATAAGCGTAAAAAAAGTGGGGTGCCACTCAAAATTTTCCATTATTTTAACACCGGGTTTGAAGACTATTTGGCCCGACCCGGCCCACCTTATCATATTAGTGGGTCCCACTGTCGCCACGTAGAGCTATGTCGGCAACCCGGTCAAGAAACGGAAGGTGGTCGGGATCCCGGTGACGTCATCTTCCTTGACCACGAGAGAGAGAGAGAGGGAGGAGATGGAATCTCCGCCGTCGAATGACGTGTGCTCGGTCTGCCGCGACAGCTTCACGCTCCCTGTCCAAGCCAACTGCTCCCATTGGTTCTGTGGTGATTCCTCCACAAACCCTAATTTTTTTTCCTCTTTCCAATTCTAGGTCACGATGTTGGTTATTTGTTACTTGGTTTCGATTTCTTGATTCTTCTTCTGCAATTCGTAATTGCCTTGGTTCAATTTGAGTGTCGAACACGGCAAATAGGACAGACAATCAGCTTTGGCGCGTATGCCGTGTCCGATACGTGTATGACACAGCGGCATATTTTTGATTATTTGTTGGTTTGTTTTGATTATTTGATTGATTTTCTTTGGTTAATTGATAGCACCTCTTTTTAGAGGAGGAACTAGGGGAGATCGAAAACTATTCGACATGAATCAAGAAGAAACTGCAAGGAATTGAATAGTTTTGACAATTCGGGGAAGAAGAAACTAGGGTTTCTATATTTATTTGAATAAAGAGATTACAAGAACTGGGAAAACTAAAAGGAAACTAAAAAGAAGTAACATAATACATTTCTTGATTTCGTTTCTCTCTACATTCTTCTATTTATATCAGTACCAGTTTCGATACTCGAGTGATACAAAACTAGCTTGGCTGATCTGGCACTCCAGGTGGCTTGACAGTACAAGTGGCTTTCCAGTTGGCTTCTTAGTGCTGACCTGGACTCAAAATGTGAGCTATGAGCTGTCCCCATGCTGAGTTGGCTAGCTGCTAGCTGAATTGCCAAACTGCTAGTGCAGCATTCCTCTTCTCCATTAGTACACTCTGATACTGAAGGTTGATGAAGCCTAGAAGAAGGTGAATGTATCATTAATGTTACTTTTTTTTTTCTTTTGGATTCCTGAGTTTTCTTGGAGTCGCTGAATATTTGAGAAGTATCAGTGTCATACACAAATGTGTATCTGACACGACGAGACGCTGACTCCGGGTATGCGATACGTGTTCATGACCTGATACTGATACCGGATTTTCGGATAGTAGTTTAACATTTTTCTAGTGTGACTTGGGAGGAAGACATAAAGAAATATGATTAGTGCGGAATTGAAAATTTACTAAAATTGTTGCGGAAGCTTACTAAAAAAATGGCAGATAGTTTAAATCAAACGTGAACAATCAATTATTATAAACTTATTACAAATAAGTTTAAGCCTTAATCGCAATTTGATACCTTCAACTATTCCAGTTTTTCAACTTGATACCCTAAACTTTTTTACTCGACAACTTAATATCATAAACTATTTAATATTTTCAATTTCATACCCAAAATTTTCAAAAAGACAAAATTACTCTCGTCTTCCACCGTCTTCCAAACCCCCACCCTCCCCTCCGCTGTGCCGCCCCCGCCGGCCCACCCACTCGGCTGCCCTCCTCCATCTTCTAAATTCTAGGGTTAGGGTTTCATTTTCATAAAGACCCAGTTGTTTGCCAATAAAATCTTTTGATTGCAATTTCAATTACAAACAGAACAGTGTTACAATGTAGGACTTAGATGTAGTCCTAGGAGTACACTTTTGTTTATCTGGGTCCCTGTGTCGATGGAGCGAGTGGTAATGCGTTGACTCCGTTGACGATCTGAGGACGGTTCTCGGTTCTCTGAAGGTCTGAGTTGCTCTGGGTGCTGGAGCTTGCGGAGAGGAAGAAGACGTTGAGTGTCTGTCTCTGTCTCTCTCACTGTGTATGTATGTAGGTCTCTGTCTGCTATGTGTGTGTGGAAGAAGGAGATGATCCCTCTATTTATAGGCTTGCAGGCTGGCTGCTCATGCACACATATGTAGGATGCGCCTGTGTGTGGGGACGCCACGTGGTTGGAGCTGTGAGAGGCGCATGGATGATGCGCCATCATTTGTGGGTTGAATCCTTCATGCTGCTTTTGTGGGCTGGCACGTAGCAGGGGAGAGAATCTTTCTGTTGCTGAAATCTTGGGTGATTAGCACCCCTTCATAGGCTGAATTGAGTCAAAGGACACGTGGTGCATGTCTGTAGCTCAAAGATCTCGGATTTGGTGGGGAGTAATCTGATAGGATGCGCCCGGGATTGGGCGTATGAGAAGACTTTGGCTCGCAACCTTCAGGAGTTTCGAACCAGTCTGGACGCATGGCTTTTGAGGCGCATGCGAGGCTTCAGTAGCGACTTGACCTCTGTCTTTAGGGATCAGAGGAAGGTCTGAGGCGCATGGCTCTTGAAACGCATGCAGAGGTTTGGACGCATGGCTGCGGAGGCGCATGCGAATGGTTGGGCGGCCACGTGACTTGTAACCGCCGGGAGAAAGTAATGATGATGCTGATGTCAGCGACGGTTCGTCTTCTGAAAAAGCTGCCAACTGTTCAGTCCTCGGGGGACGTGCTCCCAACTCTGTCACTTTGGCATTAATTGTTTGATGGGGTGACGCGACGATTGGGCGCACGGGTCCATGTTGATTAGGACGCATGGATCTGTGCTTTGTTGGACGCATCCATACGGGGCGCTTGGTACTGACGGGCGCATCTGCACGATGCGCGGTATCTGACCGGCGCATCCGTTTGCATGACGCGTCTTTATTGGTCCGACTTTTGAGTTCTTTAAGTGCTTTAAATAGCCGTTTTGACTTGGCCGAATTCGAAGCGTCAGGTTCATCACCATAAATGCAAATTCATTGCACGGGATTCGGAGAGCCCGCCACTTGGCGCATGGGTTTGATTTGTCCGGCCTATAAATAGCAGCAAGGAGAGAGTTTGCTTCTCGTTCTCTCACGTCTTTCCGAATGAACTTATTTACTCGAGCACATTCTGTTGACAAGATGCTCCCGAGGGTAAAGATGCGACGAATTGTCTTCATTCATGCACTTGAAGGTGACTGTTACATCCAAAAGTCGGAATTGAGGGCTTCTGAGGCAGGCGGAAGGTGCCTGTTGCATCCAAAGATCGGGATGCTCGAGCCCTGTCTCCGTTATGCTGGAAGAGCCGCAGATCGGAATTGTGGTGCTCCCATCTTCCTTGGGCTTTGGAGAGCTCTTCCTCCTGCTAGAGTGGGGTGTTGCCCATTCTGGTTGTGTTGAAAGCTGCTCCTTTAGCCGCAGATCGAAATTGCGGTGCTCTCCTTTTCCTTGGGCTTTGGAGAGCTCTTCCTCCAGCTAGAGTGGGGTTGATCGTCCACCCTCGTTCTGCTCAATAAATGCTTCATTAGTCGAAGCACTTGATCGGGTCGAAGTGGAGCGCATATGCTGAGACTTCATGATGCGCATGACTGAGACGCTGAAGGGATGCGCCTAACTGAGATGCTGAAGAGACGCGCCTAACTGAGACGCTGAAATAGATACGCCTGACTGAGACGCTGAAGTGATGCGCCTGACTGATGATGCGCCTGGCGGGAGGCGCATAGCAGTTTGCTGCGTCTGGCTCTAGTTTTAGGATTTTTCTTTTTGTAGAAATTCTCCTTTGTAAAGTCTTTTTTAGACATGTAATAGACTTTTATATGAAATAAAAATCTTCTTTTGATGTCTATACTTTTACTGTCTTGCTGTGTCAAGTACTTCGTTTGAGCTCTCTGGCGCATGTAGTGTTAGGCGCATAGGAGTTTCAGCCTATAGATGCGCCTGAAATTTCATGCTTCTACACCAGTTATTAATTTTTTCGATCAGTTTTCTCGTGAAGAATAAAGAGGAGGACGAAGCTCCCAAGCGCCGAGATTCTCGCCAAGGAGGTGCTGCAACTGCACCTTCAAACTGCACCCTCCTCTCGGCACCTAATCTTCTTTGCTGCTTTTTTCCCTGCTAGATTCATTATACTATTTTTGGCAGTAGAATCTTTCTTTATCGGAGGCGACACCGATCTACAAGCGGCTCCTCTCCACTTTTTCGACCGCCGTAAGTTTTTTTTCCAATCACAGACTCACAATCATGATTTAGGCTCCTAATTTCAAGATTATGAACTCAAATTTTTAGAAATGTCTATCTATCAAATGTATTCTTGTTATGTTAGCTATATAAAGCTAAAGGAGGAGGGACCTGACCCCGATGGCAGGATGGGTGGGTGGATGGGAGGTGGCGGGTGGGGGTTGAGGGTGGGCAGGGGGCCGTGAGGGTAGAAGAGTAGTTTTAAGTTTTAAATAAGGGTATTTTTGTCTAAATTTTTTTTCGGGTATCAAGTTGGTACAAAAAAAAGTTTAGGGTATGAAGTTGAAAAATTGGAATAATTGAGGGTATCAAGTTACAATTAAGCCTAAGTTTAATAGAAAGACGAGAATAATAATTAGAATATCCTATTTTGGGAACATGCATGTCGCGTTGGATCTCGACTTGAGGCTGATTTACGTCAATGTTAGAGGCAAGACAAGATAGAGAGATCCACTTTATGGTTCAGACATAGCACCATCCAAACTCAAAATATATTTCTCATTATTTAATTCTTCTATCAATAACTTCTAAAGTTTCGAGTCTACAAGACAATCGAAAGAAGATAAAGTTAATATCTAAATACTTATCCGTAAGATAAGTCAAATCCCTAACCAACCTAACCATAGATAACATTTTCCTTATTTAGATTTATCCCAACGAACAAACTAAAAAAAATTAAAAGATAACCGAAAATCCTAACGGGTTCTCCATCATTCTTCTCAGCTTCGAAAATTCATCCCATGGTGAATCATGTAAGCATTATGCTTTTGTTGATGCCCTCTAAATCGACCATGATGGAGGCATTTGTTTTAACAAACTAGTCAACATTGAAGTTTCTGACAAGACAATTCTGCGACAGTACTAGCTGTTGTGGAAGTGGAAGAAGCAGAATGTCCAACATGGGCCTATTATCAAGCACCTAAATAACTTGTTCTCCGTCTTTCTTTTCGGCTTCTAAAAATTTGTCTCATGATAATCATACAAGCGTGAAATCCAAAAATTATGCTCCTGTTGATGCCTTCCAAATCGGCTACGACGAAGGCCTTTGCTTTGACCAGCTAGTCAACATTGAAGCTTTTGACAAGACGAAAATACTGGCTGTTGTGGAAGTAGAAGCAGAATGTCCAACATGGACTTATCGTCAAGCACCTCAATAGCTGGTGCTTGTTTCGATGCGTCTGAAAAAGTAAAATAATTGTCCATATAATCAATTATTTCCTACAAACTATTACAATTATTTATAACAAACAATAATAGAAATTGTTCGCGAGCCTAATTGTAGGAACAAATTCAAAATATTTAGAAGACATAATAGATCTTTTAAATTCATTGAATTCATTAATGACCTATTTAATTCTTCTAAGGATGATATATGAATGCCAACATTTATTAATGATTTAAACTTAGTCTTACGCTCGGACTTGGATCTAACCGGTGACTCATCTACGACATATTAAATAGGTTTTACTAATGATCTTTTTAAGGATATATGATCATCGTTATCAATAATTTTGCCGTAATATGGTTGAAATATTCATCGAACAATTTTTTCATGTTGGCATGCATCTTGTCATATGCAACATCGATTATCGCACAAATTTGTTGCGAGAAATTTTGTGTAGACATTTTTGTATGGATAAACCAAGGTGTAGCTCTAATACCAATTTGGCACGGGACTAAGACCTAAAGAAAATAGGATATGCATGAAACTGGAAATTTATGAAAATTAAATTTGCGTGCATAAGTTTTAAATGAAACGTGAACAATCAACTATTATAAATTTGTCACAAATAATTTTAATAGAAAGACAAAAATAATAATTAGAAATACCTGCTTTAAATGAAACATGAATGATCAATTATTATAATTTTATCACAAATAATTTAATATAAAGACAAAAATAATTTGGAATATCCGATTTAGGAATGTGCATGCTGACTACGCGACTTTTGTACTTGAGACTGATTTGCGTCAATATCGGAGAAGGAGAAGGAGGCAGAGAAGAAGACAAGATAGAGAGATCCACTTTAGGTTTTGACATCGTACCATACAAACGCAAAACAGATTTCTCATTCTTCAATTCTTCGATATAACTTTTGAACTTACAGACTATTTGTATGTTACAAACCAATCGAAAGAAGAGAAAATAAATCTCCAAATAGTTATCCATATGATAAGTCAAATCCCTAACCAACCTTAACCAACTCAAGAGATAAACTTCTCTTTATTTAGATTTATCATACAAAAAAAAATATCTAAAAGATAACCGAAAATTCTAACTTGTTCTCCATCATCGTGGGTACACACATGACACTGTCTCATGGACGTGCCACCTATCTGTAAAAATTTGGAGTGCTAGGTCTTATATTGATTGTTTTGTTCTGCTTCGATTGCTTGCTTTTCTTTGATGAACATTTTTTTCTTTTGGACTCCTCAATTTTCTTGGAGGCACTGAATATTTGCTTTGATTAGTTAGATCTTGTGGTGATGGTGGTTGTGCGTTATGTATCGTGATTTTAATTCTTGATGCCAATTAGGACATAACAACTTACCTATGTGCATGGACACAAACATTGCACGAAATGTCAGACAAGGTGACAGGCATGGCGACACGGAAATGATACCAATTTTGGCATGTTCTATTGTTCTCTTGGATTGTCTCTGTCATATCCAATACATGCTTGACATGTAGGGACATGGGAACCAAAACTTTGGAGCGTCCGTGCTTCCTAGCATTCAACTCTTAGTTTTTTTTAATCTTTGCCCAAGTGTTTTATCCTCTATATATGGACTGTGTGTTCCATTTACAATTATTTACGGTCTTATTTGTTGGTTAAAGGCATACTGGTTGTGAAGAAATCAGCACCTTTGCCACAAATCGGAAGTTGGATTGTGGAAACTGAGACTAGTGGAGGGCTGAATGGGAACTGGAACCTAAGTTGTGAAAAGCGCTAGGCGCTAGTTGGGCGGGCACCCGCCGCCTAGCGCCTAGCCCGCCTAGGTGGTAAGCGGTTCAAAAATGAATAAAATAAATCCTAAAATCCTACTGAAAATTGTAGAAAAAGTCCATAAAACCCCAAAACATGCATAGTCGGGCGTTGAGGGGCCTAGGCGGGCATCGGGCGGGCATCAGGCGCCTAGCTCCTAGGCCGCCTAGACCGCCTTGTAGAACAGTGACTGGAACTCAACAAGAAACTGCTTCTAGTATTATGTGCACTTGATGATCTAGTCGTAGCTGCATGGTGCTATAGTCTGATGTATGGTTAAGGTTTATTAAACCCATTTGAATGTGAAACTACGCATTCAAGTAGCAACAGATTTCTAGATTTATTGAATATTCTTTGAGACCATCAAACATTTATTGGATAAAGAATTTCAACACATTTGGTGTATATATATGGATGGATGGATGGACGAGGACATTCTGTGTTGGCTTTGACAACAAGCATTTAGAGTTATAGAATGAGAAAGTGGCAGAAGACCATTCTAGTCAGTGGACGGAAATTTTAATTGGATTCTCACCTGCTGGAATCTAATTACTTTTGGTGATGCCATTTTGAAGTAATTACTTGGGAGGATCAAGTTTTCTTGTGTATAGCCAAAACAAAAATAATAGCTGATTTGCAATATGAAAATTTAAGTTTTGTGGACGAACTATGTGGTGTCTACTATGGGGAGGACATGTGCTGTATATATTATAAAAGATACGAGGTAACTTGAAACTTGACATCTCTGCTTGAAGTTAGAAATCTGTTGGAAGAAGCTACAACAAACAAGTTGCACTTCTCTTGAGTATCTTCATATTTATGTGACCCCGTATCTATGGCTCGTATAGAAGTACATTTGAAATTTTAGTTTTGTGACTGAAGCCATAACCAGCTAGGATGAACAGTATCTGACAAGTTGAGAATTTAATAGGTTTCTTATATCTTCGTCTTTAAATGACATTCTCTTGGAGTTGAATGAATTTCCCTTGGAGGTGATTTCAGATGACTTAAACCAGGGATTACTTTGAGATTTCTCAAATAATTATTAAAAATATGATGCAAGACATTATCAAACAATTAAAGTTAATCCAAGGGATTGCGGTGATTATCAGCCCAAGCAAACAACTACTGCACTATATCCTGGATATGATAAGGCTTTTGAAGGGGTGATGGTGGAAAGAAGTGGGTTTGAGCGTGCTCCTTTGGGATCTTTGTCTCGTTCCTGCTAAAATGGTGGGAGTGTATACATTTTACCATTTTTTTAGTTCTTTTATATCATTATATGTAGGAGAGGGTAAATTAGTATGAACAGAGGCTGTATTAAAGGCGAAGTAAAATGGACATGAATGGGTTTAATTATGATTGGTTGGCTATGGTAACTTTACTCGGCTGTTTGGATTGAAAGGTTGGTGGACCTTACACACATGGGATGCATACCATTGATGAGGTGGAGTCTAAGACGAATGACTTAAGATGTGGGGTTCAACTTCGTTTGATGGTCCTTTTTGTCTGATACCGGTATGTATTGGCCGTATTGTACCGGTTTTGGCCTGTTATGTTTCGATACTGACTCATGGTGTTACTTACATTGGGGGTCTCTTTTCCGGCCAATTCAATAAGTAAAAAATCTTGAAAAGAGAGAAGTATGAAAAAAAAAACATTGTTGAGATATGATAGACTTGGGCACTTGCCTTCTATTTGCATTTTGTTTCTTGCCTTTATGAACATTTTTGTTGATTTAGTATGGTGCAACAATGCAATGTCTAGACCACCCTGGGGTCACTGTGACCGATCTAGCATTTATGAGGAACTCCTGTTATGAATTCGTGGTTTCCTCAGTCAACAGATTGTGCTAAGTCCTGGGTGCTTCTTCATTTTTGAACACCACTTTGAAGTTGATTTTGTTATTACCGGTGCACAATTTTTCAATGGAAAACCGAATGAAACAGTTGTAAGAACAACGTTCCAACGCAACGCTTCAAGGAAGGTGCATAATCAGAGATCCTAGGAGGATTCTGGAATACGAAAATCTAAGAAGATTTCGTAAACGTAGCAAACGATAATAGTGCTTCTAAAAAGAAGGTACTAATCGAAGTGCTAAAGGCAGCAGTGAAGGTGACAGGCGATAGATGGAAGGTGGTGGCCTGCTGGGGTGTCAAAAATACCAGTGCTCAAAGATAGATCCGCCCACACGGTCAGCTTCCAGGAACCAGCAAGTTCGAGTGAACTCTGGACGCTCTGAAAATTTGCTCTAAGACGGACTGCTCGGAACGACAAGAACAGAACTCCGGTTGCACGAGGAAGAACACGGTGCGCAACGGCTCTCTCTTCTCTTCGTGAATTTTTGAAGTCTAAGAAGTATTTCAAGAGAGAAGAGGCTATGAATATATAGCCACTGCTGTAACTGTCCAGATCCGAAATATGTGCCACGTTATAACGTCAGATCCACAAATCCAGGATTAGTTACGAATCAGTCAGAACGTGGACAACCACAAACTGCGCGAGTTGCGCCATTAAATGAGTTGCGCGCGTGCCATCAGCGCACACTGCGCGCACTGGGCACGCTACGCACGCGGCGCACGCTGCGCAACCAGCACAACCCGCGCATCTGCGCAACTAGCGCAACCCGTGCGCCCGCGCACCCGCGCAACCGAGCATCTGCGCACCCGCGCAACCGAGCATCCGCGCAACCCAGCGCACCCGCACAAACCCCGCAACCCAGCGCACCCGCGCACGCGCGCACCCCGCGCAACCCAGCGCACCCGCGCACCTTGCGCAACCCTGCGCAACCCAGCGCAACCTGGGCGCAACCTGGGCGCGCAACTGGGCCGCGCAACGTGGGCGCGCAACCTGGACGTGCAAAGTGGCCGCGCAAGTGGCTCACGCAACGAGCGCAACTTAAGCGCACTATGCGCCTAGCGACGATGCTGACGTGCTAAGTGCAAAGTGCGCCAACAAAACGCCACTTTACGCCTCATGAGCCCGAGTCGGAGTCGGAGTCCGAGTCGCTAAGTCCCTACGGGGTTTAGCCCCAATGGAAATTAATTTTCCAAGAGCAAAAAGCATGAATGCTTTTCTTGGAGCCTTATCCTTACCTCCTAGTAAAATCACCCACATTATTCCCTCCTTAGGGTCACCACCCCATGTGCATATCCCAACAACACATACAAGTATATATGTTGAGATAACTCATGGTGCTTTTCTAATGTGGAACTAAACTTTGCTAGGCATGTTGAGAGCCAGCTCTCTTCATGTCAAGGAGCAAGAGCACCAACAATCCCCCACATATCTCAATATATATATATATATATGTGTCTAGGGTTGAGCGTTCCCCACCGTAACTGTCCATTTTGCATTAGGATACATGTCGCTGACGACTTGAATCTTTCCGCATGGGTTAAATAACAGTGTGATACAAGAATGGACTATGTCTTGAATTCTGCACCACAATTGTAATTCTTTCCACTCACAAAGTGTAGTTACATGTGCTTCTGGCTGCACATTAAAGGCCTTGTGCCAGCCTGGTTTCAGTGTATAATTTTGGGCGTCTACAAGTTTACCCTCAAGAGACGGCCTGATATCTCTTTCTATACACTATAGGTAAGTTCTTTATTAAAGAGACATGGCATGAAGCCTTGCGCTTCCTTGCGGTGCTACGCCGCTATGACATGGCCTAAAGCCGAGGCATTACCCCTATCTGGGAACCTCATCGTAGTGTCATACTACTGCAGCATGAGGTCACAGCCTCTTTGTAGTGCCATTCTACCCAGCATGAAGCCTAAGGCTTCCTTGCGGTGTTACGCCGCAACGACATAGCTTGCAAGACCGAGGCTTTATCCCTACCCGGGTACCTAATCGTGGTGTCATGCCACTGTAACATGGGGTCACCCTCACCTTTGTAGTGCTGTCTACAACTCTTTAATTTCATTATACAGCATTAGGCTACCTGCCTATTTGCGGTGCTACGTCGCTATGTCTTGGCTTGCAAAGCCGAGGCATTACCCCTACCTGGAAACCTCATGGTGGAGTCATTTCACTGTAGCATGGAGTTTTACTCCTTGTAGTGCTGCGCTACTGTGCTTCCTGTAAAGCACACCAGGCATTCACTCTGCCTGAGAACTTATTAAGGCATTTAAGCCAACCTCAACACAGGATCCGTTTTTCTGCAGAAAACACATAGTAGACAACAGTGGTTATGGGTTCGTAACCCTTCCATGTTCCTAAGAACAAGTACCCACTGTTACCTGATAGTTTTTCCGTCAGTGGTCCTCCCTTGAACCAAAAGTTATATGTCTAGTAGATTTCTCTTTGAATTAATAACATAAAAATTTATGGTAGGATTACAAAAACATACTATCAGAATGCCTTCAAGCCCATCTTCCCTGCTGTGTCTTCAACCAGCTGGCGCTTGAGGTCCTTAGTGAACGGATCCGCCAGGTTCTTCTGACTCCGAACATCGATTACTGCAATGACACCTCTTTTGATGAGATCGTTCACTGTC
Source organism: Iris pallida (assembly GCA_029216955.1). Lineage (NCBI taxonomy): Eukaryota > Viridiplantae > Streptophyta > Magnoliopsida > Asparagales > Iridaceae > Iris > Iris pallida. The sequence continues at coordinate 689,428 of JANAVB010024995.1, forward strand.
CTGTGCTTTAACCGCACAGTTCTCTTCTTTCCATTGAAGAGATCATTTGATGCCACCGCCGCAGTCGCCTGGTTGTCGCAGTATATCGGAATTGCCGGTATCTGCGCTCTAACTACTGGAAGATCATACATGAGCTCCCGAAGCCATTCTGCTTCATCTGCTGCGGTATCAAGTGCAAAGAACTCAGATTCCATAGAAGACCGCGAGAGCATAGTCTGCTTCTTCGACTTCCACGATATAACAGCTCCATCCATTGTGAAAATGAATCCACCATTGGACCTCTCGCTCTCCAACTCTGAGCACCAGCTGGCATCACTGAAGCCTTCTACTACCGGCGGTTCACCGCTGAAGTGCAGTGCATATGTCTGAGTCTTCTTGAGATATCTCATAACACGCTTCGCAGCTTTCCAGTGCTCAACGCCTGGATTGCTTGTGAATCGACTCAATGTTCCCACATCGAAAGCTATGTCAGGCCTAGTGGCAGTAGTAGCGTACATCAAACTCCCGATGACGCTAGCGTACTCCAATTACCTGACGCTTTTCTTCGAGTTTGGTTCCAGCTTCTGATCACTTCGGTATGGCGTATCAATTATAGGAAGATCATGATACCCGTATTGAGTGAGCATCTTCTCTATGTAATGAGATTGTGACAGTGCCAATCCAGTGTCTGTTCGGATGATCTTGAGTCCCAAGATAACATTAACATCCCCCAAGTCCTTCATACTGAATTTTGTCGAGAGGAACTTCTTTGTCTCAGTGACACAGCTTATATCCGTACCTAGGATTAGCATGTCATCCACGTACAGACAAACGATGACTCATCTTCCGTCAGCAAATTTAGTATAGACACATTTGTCTGTTTCGCTGACCTTGTAGCCGTTTGACCTTAGAATTTTGTCAAACTTCTCATGCCACATTTTGGGAGCTTGCTTTAAGCCGTATAGAGATTTTACCAACTTGCAGACTTTGTCTTCTATGCCTCTGACGACAAATCATTCTAGCTGTTGCATATAAATCTCCTCGGTCAGCTCGCCATTCAGGAATGCTGTTTTCACATTCATCTGGTGTATCACCAGTTTATGTATTACCGCAAGGGCAATTAACAATCTGATGGTTGTCATCCGTGCTACTGGAGCATATGTGTTAAAGTAGTCGATCCCCTGCTTTTGAGAAAACCCCTTGGCCACTTGCCTGGTCTTGAACTTGTCAATGGTTCCATCAGCTTTCATCTTCTTCTTGAAGATCCACTTGCATCTGATGGGTTTTGCTCCTTTGGGTAAATCAACTAACACCCATGTGTTATTGGAGGTAATTGAGTCGATTTCACTGTCTATTGCCTCCTTCCAGAAGACATCTCTGGTTTTCATCGCCTCATCATAGGTAAGCGGATCTGCTTCCACATGATAGGTGACGAAGTCATCTCCGAAGCTCTTCGGCCTCCTTGCTCGCTTCGTCGACGGCTCAGCGAGTTCTGGTTCAATTGTTGTTTCTCCACCAACAACTTCTTCTTGGACTACTGGCTCATATGAGATCTCAGTCTCATTTGCACCTACATCATTCTCCGAAATATCTGGAAGAACAATGTTTTTATGTCTTGCAAACTTGTCTTCAAAATATTCAGCATCGCAAGATTCGATGATATGATTTGACTCACTATCAAGAAATTTTCGAGCATCGCTCTTCTCGGCATAATCCAAGAAGATCGCCTTCGTAGTCCTTGTCCCCAGCTTCTGAATCTTCAGATCTGGGAGCTTCACATAAGCCAGACACCCCCATACTCGAATGACATTCAAGTTATGTCTGACTTTGAACCAGAGTTCATGAGGAGTTATGTCAGAAGTTGCATAAGGCACTCTATTCAGAATGAAAGTGGCCGTTAATGCAGCTTCTTCCCAGTAGCATTTTGGAAGACCTGCAGTTAGCAGCATTGAGTTCATCATTTCTGTCAACGTTCGGTTCTTTCTTTCTGCTACTCCGTTAGATTGAGGAGAATACGGAGCAGTAGTCTCGCAGATGATTCTATGTTCTTTGCAGAACGATGCGAATTCATGAGACCGATATTCTCCACCTCGATCACTTCTCAACCTCTTGAGTTGTTGTCCAGTTTGCCATTCAGCTTCGGCCCTGAACTCCTTGAACTTCTCGAACGCTTCGTCTTTAGATTTGAGCAAGTAGACGAATGTGTATTTAGAGAAGTCATCGATGAAGGTTATAAAATACTTCATCCCGACTTTTGTAGAGAATTGTTTGAAGTCACAGATATCGGAGTGAACCAACTCCAGAAGATCTGTGCTTCGATTGACCCGATGAAAGGGTTTTCTAGTGATCTTTGTCTGAGCAAATACTTCACATTTCTCTACCTTACCCCCACATTTGGAGATAAGTCCTAGACTAGACATTTTATTTATTCTTTTACAATGAACATGTCCTAGCCTATTATGCCACAACTCAAGAGAATAATCAGAAAGAGCGATTGCATTGATATTATTAGACTGGTTTACAAGCTGAATTTTTAAACATCCCTTCGGTTTGATAAGCCTTTCCGAAGTATGTTCCCTTCTTGGACATCACCATCTGACCAGCATTAATGTCCATCCTCAAGCCTGCGTTGCTAAGCAGACTCCCAGAGATTAGGTTCTTGGCAATCACCGGAACATGCTTTACTCCTTGGAGCGTCAGAGTGTTCCCGGAAGTGAGTTTCAGATCCACAATCCCGATCCCCAGAACTTCAGCTTGGGCCTGGTTCACCATGACAACATTCTCAGAAGTTGGCTGGTACGTGACGAACCATTCCCTCCCAGAACAGACATGACAAGTCGTACCGGTGTCTATCCACCAGTCAGAGTCAGCTCCCACAGTTGTGACCTGAGTGATCATAGCAACGAGGTTAGAAACCAAAGAAACCTTACTAGGCTCACCTTTCTCTGATTGTTTGGGCTTGGATTTGCATTCACTCTTGTAGTGGCCTTCCTTGCCACAATTGAAGCAAGTCACGTGGGACTTGGACTTCTGTTGCTTGAATGAAGGACCCTTCACTTTCAGATTAGTGGAATCCTTCTTTTTGTGATGAGAAGCCACCTGCTTCCCCTTGGGCTCTCTCGTCTGCACCAGATTGGCCTTGGCCAACTGTTTGGACATAGTGTCCATCTTCTGTTGAGAACGCATCTCGTCCTCAACATGGATCTCTTGAAGGAGATCTTCCAAGCTGATATCCAGCTTCTTCCGGTGCGTTCTTGCATAGAATGTACTCCATCCAGCGGAAAGTTTAGAGACAATCCCTCCAACGACAAACTTGTCGACGAGGGACATTTTCTCGTCTTCTAGCTTCTGGCGCAGCTTCAAGAACTCTTTTACTTGAGGTAGCATTGCCTTCTCGTCTTCGAAGAGCCACTTGTGGTACTTCTCGACGATGAAGATTTTTGATCTATTGTCGTCGTCTTCATACAGCTTTCCCAAGGACTCCCAGATGTCCCTGGCAGAAGTATTCTTGGAGTATGACTCTGCCAGGGAGTCCTCCATTGCATTCAGAATCAATAGCCTACAAAGACTATTGTCCCTTCTCCATTTGGTCAATTTGACTTGTGCAGCAGTAATGGCATCTGCTGTACCACTTTCTGGAGTCGTCGATCCTTCTGGAATCGTTGGTTTAGTCTCAATCAGCACATAATCGACGTCCACCAGTTGTAGATTGAGGGTGAATTTTCTCTTCCATATTTGAAAGTGTTCTCCGTCGAACTTCTCCAGTTTGTTAAAGCTGGTATCGAGGAGAGAGGCACGAGAGTTTTCCATTGTGCTGGTCTAGCTTTGAGATTGTTATTACCGGTGCACAATTTGTCAATGGAAAACCGAATGAAATAGTTGTAAGAACAACGTTCCAACGCAACGCTTCAAGGAAGATGCGTAATCAGAGATCCTAGAAGGATTCTGGAATACGAAAATCTAAGAAGATTTCGTAAACGTAGCAAACGATAGTAGTGCTTCTAAAAAGAAGTTACTAATCGAAGTGCTAAAGGCAGCAGTGAAGATGACAGGCGATAGATGGAAGGTGGTGGCCTGCTGGGGTGTCAAAAATACCAGTGCTCAAAGCTAGATCCGTCCACATGGTCAACTTCCAGGAACCAGCAAGTTCGAGTGAACTCTGGAACGCTCTGGAAAATTGCTCTAAGACGGACTGCTCGGAACGAAGACGGACTGCTCGGAACGACAAGAACAGAACTCCGGTTGCACGAGGAAGAACATGGTGCGCAGCAGCTCTCTCTTCTCTCTTCGTGAATTTCTGAAGTCTAAGAAGTGTTTCGAGAGAGAAGAGAGGCTCTGAATATATAGCCACTGCTGTAACTGTCCAGATCCGAAATGTGTGCCACGTTATAACGTCAGATCCACAAATCTAGGATCAGTTACGAATCAGTCAGAACGTGGACAGCCACAAACTGCGCGAGTTGCGCGCGCAACCTGGGCGCGCAACGTGGCCGCGCAAGTGGCTCGTGCAACGAGTGCAACTTAAGCGCACTATGCGCCTAGCGACGATGCTGACGTGCTAAGTGCAAAGTGCGCCAACAAAACGCCACATTACGCCTCATGAGCCCATGAGCCCGAGCCCGAGCCCGAGCCCGAGTCCGAGTGCCGGAGTCCGAGTCCGAATCCGAGTCGCTAAGCCCGGGGTTTAGCCCCAATGGAAATTAATTTCCCAAGAGCAAAAAGCATGAATGCTTTTCTTGGAGTCTTATCCTTATCTCCTGTAAAATCACCCACATGATTCTCTCCTTAGGGTTACCACCCCATGTGCATATTCCAACAACACATACAAGTATATATGTTGAGATAACTCATGGTGCTTTTCCAATGTGGGACTAAACTTTGCTAAGCATGTTGAGAGCAAGCTCTCTGCATGTCAAGGAGCAAGAGCACCAACAGATTTTAGGCTTCCTTTGGCTCTTGAGACTTTCTGAATTTAGTCTAGCTTATATGTGCCACTCTAGTCACATGATCCCCTACTCATGGTGACCAATCATTTGTTCCATTCTTATTTTGAGGCAGAACATAACTTTACTTTGACCTATTCCATCTCTTCGTGTTGGAAGCTTATCCCATAGAGCTATGAACAAGGATGTATTAGTTTTCTTTAGAGGATTTTGGTCCATGAAGCCCGTGGAGCCAAATCCAGAGCTGAAACTCTTTGATTAGTTAAAGCTTATAGTTAGGAAATTGAAGGAGATATCTGAAGAAGCCATGAGTCATAAAGAAATTTTGTTGATCAAACTATGGACTATAAGCACCAAGCCCATCATTCAAACATTTGCTCTTCCTCCAGGGTTCTATTTTTCTTTGTATTATGTTTTGACCGGCAAACATGTGTAGAAACAGAGATTGATCAAGCCAATGCTTTCATCATGCAGTTAAGATGATTCATTTTGTGTCGAGGGACCTTCATCCATCCTCCGTCATTGTTGCTTCAATTTAAGCACCCAGTTCACTTGACAAATGGCCCAAAAAAAATATTTTCTTTTTTTTGGGGGGGGGGGGGGGGGGGGAGGGGGGGGGGGGGGGGGGAGGGGGGGGGGGGGGGGGGGGGGGGGACACGTAGTAGTGGTTCAACTTGGTTCCAAAGTGCGGGAGCTGGATGCTGGGGAGAAGTCTGGATGTTGAGAAGAAGGGGAGGAGTGGTATTCCTCCATCTAGCAATCAGTTTAAGGCTTTAAGCACAATCTCCATTGAGTTGTATTGTTGTGGCTATGAGTTGATAGACCCTGGGATTCCACTCATTAATGGTAAAGCCGTATTCTAGGAACTGGAACTTTCACGCGGTAAGGTAGAACTCCTCCAATCTGACTTTACAGAGAGATCCTCCTTCTGGTGAAGTGTGATGGTTCGCCTCTGGATTTGTTCGGGTAAACATCATCATTCTGGCAAGAAGAACTTTCCGAGAGACGGTGCCCAACAGATGATTAGCCCGATCAGGATGAACCGCAGAGGTCTCCTGATCGGGCTTTGGTTCTTCAGTATTGTGATTATCATATTTTCTTGTTAATTTCTTCTGTCTGCAATGCCAGGAAACTGTATACTGGGGGTGTGGCATCATGGATCTGCAATTCAGCCGTGCAAGTGTCCAATATGTCGTCGCTCTATTACTTTACTCATACCTAGTGAGGCTGCACGATATCAGCTCCATGATAGTGAAGCTAGTCAAGTAAAGGAAAACATAGCAAAGTACAATCGTCTGTTTGGTGGTGGTTCACGCAGTCTCATGCAGGTATATATTCTCCAGTTACCTAGAATTAAGTCCCTTGTGCTGGATTTTCTATATGTGGTCTGGGAAAGCGTTGGTTGCTATGAACAAGAACAAGACTTGTATCAAATGTCCATGTATTGTTGAGTGTACTGAAGTAGATTGTTAAAAAAATGTGTCTTAGCATCTATCAACTCCCTCAACTAGGAATAAGCTTTTGAAACTGTCGACTCTTGGCATGTATGAAGTTCAACGTTGCATCGCACACAAATTTTAGGACCATCTTTTTTTAGAGAATAAGGTCCCGGTTTTACTTCCCCCTAGGTTTTGAAACCAGGATCTCCCTTTCCCTACCAAAGGTCTTAACCATTGGTTCTTTTGTTTCACATCTAAGTTTTGCATCTGATCTTGTATCTACGAAATTGGTTATCTCAAGTGAAACTAGAGCAACAAGATTCTATGTACTTAGTAGAATTCTACATGTGAAAATGCAACTACCACTAACCCCACAGTTACTTTTGTCCCTTTGAACTAATTTATCCTTCATGAACCATTATTTGTTTGTATAATTAACTTACGAGTTAAAGGTATGAAATTCTAGGTCTTAAACGTCTTAATTTGGTAACTACATATATCCTCAAATCTCTTTCTATAATTAGGCTCATTAGATCAACCTCTGCAAGAAGGCCACTAGACATGAATCTGGTCATGATTATCATCTAATAAATCATTGTATTCAACATTTTAACATTGCTCTCTGCTAAACTATCACACTTCTCATGTATTTATTTTTAAATAGCAACTACTAACTTTCTCATTGTTGTTTTTGGGATAAAGTAACAAAGATTACTTTTTATAGGCCTAGATCCTTGTCAATTATAACCATTTTCTTGGCCGTATAGTCACTGTAAGGAAGCTGTCCACTTGAACTAGCTATCTTAATTGGATTAAAAGAAGAAACGATGTGAACTGTGAAGGCATGGACTGAGGCACGGCCGAATGTAAGAAGCATTGATTATTTCCATGCTTTAACATTTTCTGCAAATTGTTCAGTAAGTCCTTTAGGGTGCGTTTGATTGTAAGGTGGAAAAGATATGGCAAAGAAATTAATTCCATGGATTTATTTTTCTAGTAAAAAATTTCCATGGAATTTTAAAATTTTCTATGGAAAACTGGGTGTTTGATTGTCACTATTTTCCACGGAAAATAGTTATTTTCCATGGAAAATTATATTTTCCTATGGGTTGGACAAGTTTCATTTTCCACCATTTTGGAAGAAAATATGGAAAATGATAGTTTTTTGGAAAATAATTCCATGGAAAATATAAGCTATCAAACACTACAATTGGTGGACAATTTGTGATGGAAATATTTTCCATGGAAAAAAGCCCAATCAAACACAGCCTATCATCAAAAGGAAATTAACAGATACTATAGAACCCTCATCATATTAGATTCTTGTAAAAGTTTTTACTAATCTCACTTCCCCTCATGAAATCTGGTTCCTCCTTGTTTAACTATTGGTTCTTGGCATAAAATATCGCAAAAACTTTGTTCGATAAAGAGGCAGTAGATAAACATGCAGTACAGATAAAGTGGCAGGACACAAATTTCAAGGAGTGTATAACCTTTTAGACATGTCTCATGTCCACGACAATACAATAATTCCGTTTATTTAACAATCTAGAGCAGATACTTATTTTTATTATAAATTATGGTGTGTGTCTATCCTTTGTAGGTTAATATAATCTCATTTAATTTATAAATGAAGTCTTCACAGGGAAAGTTAGATATATTTTTCTTGGAATGTGAGCTTGCTCAAGGACACTACTTATCCTCGTGACAATCAACATCTAACTTGGTATATGGGAGTAAAACTTTGATACAGAAGGCTGTATCAAAACTTTGATACAGAAGGCTGTATCAAAACTTTGATACAGCCTCTGTATGACAAGTGGGCCCCCCTCGTATATTTATGCTTCACGTTCTACTAAAAGAGAGGGGCGCCCACTTGTCATACATGGACTGTATCAAACAGCCTTCTGTATCAAAGTTTTCTCCGGTATATGGTGATTCATTTCCGTAGTACCGCCTGTCTTTTAAGGGAAATAAGCTCCAATATTCTCTGACATATGGATGATTTTCTCATGTCATGATAATCTACTCCCCTTCCCATAATCTTAGAACTTAATTGAGTCCTATATCTTGTATAGTACATAACACGTCCATATATGGTAAGCTGGGTTTGTCTTCCCTTTAATCGAGTTTGTATTAATTCGTAGCTTCGTGTGGTCGATACCATTGTGATGTGGGAAATCATTATTTTAACGGCTCAAAATCATTACCACCTAATATCTAAAGTCACTTAGTTCTAAGACTTTTTTCTTCTTCAGTGCATTCTCCCATAATTTTTTGACCTCTGATTCTAATTCTCAATTCATCAAATTGATCCCGAGTCACGACTCAACAAACCTGTTCTGTGTCATTAGTTCATCTTCTATATCTTTTCTGGGAAGGGTCTTAAGCTATTGGGTTTTGTTTGATACTTCAATCATCTCTGCTTGACCTCTTTGTGTACACTGCATTACCTCTGTAGCTGGCTTTCATAGATTTGCCACTTGTTCTACCTTTTCTATTACCTTTAGATAATCTAATCACCTATATAAATTTTTTCGTCGATATCCTCTCTTAAGCATTCTCGTATGTTTTCCGAAATAGCAGCTGTTGGATCGTCTTTTTTGACCTTTCATATTAGATCCTTAAACTTTTCAATTTCTTGCGAGATTTTGATCTAATCTGAATGGTCAATTTTTTTTTTTTTTTTTTTTCCAACGGCTGCTATTTCGGAAAAATGCGGGGATGCTTATAAGGATCCCGATCCATTATATGACTTTGATTTACTACTCGTAAGTTCTTCATGCTATGATCATCTTTTCTCTATTCAGATATATGTTTTGTAGTTGAATGTTGACATGACGTACATATCTATACGAGTTTCCATTTCGATTTTTATTAAGTATATCATGATTTGGGATACAGTAACCTTTTTACGACTTCGCTTTTGCATAATCCTTCTCCCAGTCATCACCAACAAAGTTTAACTGTTTATGCATAATGTTTTTTTTTTCCACAGAGGGTGTGGGACCTTCCATTTTTTATTCGGAGGCTGTTACGAGAACTTATGGATCCGCAGAGATCGCTCCCTCTTGTCATCAGGGCTCGGATGATGTTCGCGGTAAGTTCAATCGCAAAATAATTTGATGTTATTAATAGCTCACTGCCTATTAGAATTTAGGTCTCATATATAGGGATAAAGGAGCAATTTAATATTTCCTAATGGTTGTTTAACACCATATCCCCTGACAATACTGAAAGGGTGATATCTATTTAAAAATTAGGTGATATCTATTTAAAAATTAAGTTAATTTTTTTTTTTTTGGGGGGGGGGGGGGGGGGGGGTATGTGTCAAGGTATTTAGTGGGCCGGGCGGCCCGAAACCCGTTCTGGGCCTGGCTCACCGTTCCCTACGGGTCGGGCTGGGTTGAGGTTTCACGAACCCGGGCCGGCCCAGCTCCCCCAACCGGTCCGAGACGGATTTTACCCTCCAACCCGGTTAACCCGGCCCCGTGGCTAAGCCCGGTCGACCCTGCCTACTATCCCATGTGCTATGGGCCCCTTGGGGTTTGAAACCACAACCTCTGCAGTATATTAAAACAAGATGCTAACCACAAGACCCAACTTTACCTATGTTATCAACTCTCTCTCTATATATATATATGCCAATGACCTCTTGCTCAAGTGGTTAGAATGAGGCACATTCTCCCAAGAGGTTGCAGGTTCGAGCAACGGGAGAAGCACATTTAATTCCATATGGAGGAATAAATGTGAGTGCGGTGAGATACAAGTGCTAGTGCGGGCCTTCGGGCCGAGCTTGATGCGGAGAGATACGATTATGGGTGCTGGCCTTTGGATATATATATATATATATATATATATATATATATATATAATATTAAGTGGCTTAATTGCAATTTGATATCCTCAACTATTTCAGTTTTCAACTTTGATAACCTAAACTTTTTACTCGACAACTTGATATCCTTAAAAAAAGGGACAAAAATACCCCTAATTTAAACTTAAAACTACCCCCCCCATCCGCCTACCCGTCTGCCCCCTGCCCCCTCCGGCCACATGCCCGTTGCCCCCGGCACCCTCCAGCCACCGCACGCCCCCCCCCCCCCCCCACCCACCGTTGCCCCGCCCCCACTTCCCTCACCCCTGGCTGCATCACCGCCCCCCCTCTCTCTCCACGTTATCGCCGCCGGCTGCGCGCGCCCAGTTGAGAGGTGGGGGGGGGGGTGCAGCCGGGGTGTAGGGAGCAGGGACGGGGGGGGGGGGGGGTGGGTGGGTGGGTCGAGGGTGGCTGGAGGGGGCGAGGGTGGAGGCAGCAGGGGGTCGGGGGGTCGTGAGCCGGCAGGTGGGGGGTGAGGGGTTGGGTTGAGAAGTTAAAGGGAGGGGTAATTTTGTCCATTTTGAAATTTTGGGTATCAAATTGAAAATATTAAATAGTTGATGGTATCAAGTTGTTGAGTAAAAAGTTTAGAGTATCAAGTTGAAAAACTGGGATAGTTGAGGGTATTAAGTTGCAATTAAGCCATATTAAGTATACATATTTTATTATTTTTTAAAACCAGGCCAACCCGGATCCGGCTGGGACCAAGCCCGGCCCATATTTTTCCGGGTTGCGGGCTGAGATGGGTTTGGCTTCTGATCTCTGGGCTCGGCCCAAGCCTGGTCAAACTCGGACCGGCCCACTCAACACCTGTAGGTTATGTGTGCACCTGTCTCCATAATGGAGGGGGTTACCTTCAATTTGACCTTACATTTATATGAAGTTAGTGGAAGGACAGCACTACAGAATTATAGATATATGTATCTCAAGCTAAATATCCTTGCACTGGGGTACTTTGTTCTGATTGGAACGTCATATAATTTAGTTGCCTATTGTTTCTCATGTGGCTCGATTTTACCTTTTACTTTAAGCTATTGTTATCGTTGCCTCTTCTTGGCAGCAAATTTAGATATGTCAATAGGTGTTCTTATTTGACCCATATACTGGACGGACAACACTACAGAATTTAGACATAGTATCTCAAGCTAAAAATATCCTTGCACTGGGGTTCTTTGTTCTGATTGGAACGTCATATAATTTAGTTGCCTATTGTTTCTCATGTGGCTCGATTTTTTTTTCTTTTTTTTATTTTTTTTTATTTTTTTATACTTTAAGCTATTGTTATCGTTGCCTCTTCTCAGCAGCAAATCTAGATATGTCGATAGGTGTTCTTGTTTGACCCATGTACTGGTAAATATGATCGTGTGCGTCAGATGCTTGGGACGGTGGGCCACATGGAAAAGAGCAACCCGAGATGAGGCACGCAACATAGGGCCTGACCCATATTAAGTCAGAGATCAACTGGTCAAACCCTATATATAATGCCTCAACATATCTCCCAACCTGATGTGGGCCTAAACGTTGCCCTAACCTTCTCTCATCAACCAAATGAATCGAGATGCCAAAAGTTTGTTCTGATGCAGAAGAGTCGCGATAATACTCATATCATGCCGTAAATAATTTAGGATCTTTGAAACCTTGCAAACTCTTAGGTGCAAGCTATTGTACTGATGATCTTTTTTGCTAGACACATTTTGGTAAAGTGATCACTTGGTTCTTTTTCCCTCTACTTGAAATTGATACATCATCCCATCAGCAGATGATACTTAGTGCAGTCTACGTAATAAGCCCTGTTGACATTCTTCCTGAAGGTATGTTACCTCGACTGAGACCCCCCTTTTGGTTCACTGTAATGTAATCGTAATCGCAATATAATCAAATGAAAAAAAAAATCATTTTTTTTTCATTTGATTACATTACAGTGTACCAAACGAGGCCTGAATCTTTTGGACATTATTTCTTGTACATGACTGGAATGTGTTCTATTAACATCTGCTTTATTCACACAGCAATCTTGGGGATTGTGGGATTTCTAGATGATATCCTTATAGTGCTCATCGTCTTCCTCCACATTGCTGCTGTATATCGGTCTATACTTCTTTTCAGGCATGGTAGTTATTCTTGAAGCGTCTTACTCTTACTTTCTAGAAGGTGTTCTGTACATCTGTTTTCATGTGTTCATATGGTTTTAAATCGAAATCCCAGCAATTTCAGCAGGCTGAGAAGTAGAAAAAGAACTGGTTTCCCAGGAAAAATTTCTTTTTTAGTTGCGACAACTAAGAATTTTCTGAGTTAGCCATTGCTTTATAATGAAAATTACTTCTCGGCATTTTTCATTGGTGTCATTGTATTGTAAATGTTCTAATAAAACACTTTCTAGGTTTACATTCAAAACTTTAGTGTTCTCTTATTTGTCTGTGTTTGTAGGATGCGGGATATATATTTTTCTTCTGCAGTAATTTTTTTTTGATATCATATGGTATTTTGATCTCAAGCTGTTTGTATATGGTCCATGGATGATAATAGCAGTTACTGGAAATGTATTTTGTTACTAGAAAGTAGCAATGTTTGTCAATCTGGATCTATGTTTGTTGAGTTGTGGGGAAGAGGGCCCATTCAATCTTTTTCCCCATGGGTGGGAGTACTTGTTGGACTGGGATCCTTATTAATATCTTGCGGCTGGTACATTGTTAGGCTCCATTGGTGATATGTGTCTATAATAATCATAATCAATTATTAATTAACCTATTTTATTACTAGTGAATTAAACAGGGCTATAGACCCTGAGGTTGTATGTTTGTTTTTTAATTTCTAATTAGATATTAGTTTTAACTTTGTATTATTATTATGTGATGTTATTAACACTCCTAAAATGTCATTCGGCACTGTTCTTTAATTTTTTAACATTCAAATTCCAAATCTATCCTTGCATTAACATTATTGACACTCCTAAAATGTCATCCTACACACCTTCCTTCATGTATGCACAAATTAATGCTATATTTAATGCAGGAGTAGATTTGGAATTTGAATGTTAAAAAATAAAAGAGGAGTGCCGAATGACATTCTAGGAGTGCTAATAGCAGCACCCTATTATTATTATAAAGTATTCTAAAATAAAATATTTTGCTAGAAAAATTATCAGAAACTTTTCTATAGGATAATAAAATTTGACATTAACTGTAGGTAAAATGTTTACCAAATTTTCCAAAAAGTGTATAAAATGTCGTTATGACATTTTCGTTGATTTTCAAAAAATAAAAACAAAACAGAAAACGGTATAGGCTATGGTGATTTAAAAATGTCATTTTCTATGGCACGCTATATATATCTCATTATATGCATCATTATACACCCTACTTAAAATGTGCGTTGAACTATAATAATTTAACTGGGAAAGTGCATCATTTTCTATTGTATTTATTTATTTTTGGAAAGTGCATCATTTTCTCCCATATTTCCTCCTCCATTTTTTCTTCCTCGTACCAATCCGAGCCTAAGATAGACGCTATCCTTTTATGATCTCAAAGATTATTCCATCTTCACTCAATGAATAATTTAAGGATTATATCTGATTTTATGAACTCCCACTCGATCTTTGGATTGAGCAGACAGACCCTACATGGACCCTCTAATCCGATGGTGCGAGGGGAGGTTTTGGCGGGACTCTGCGGACGGAGCTTTTGATCCGCGCCTATATATATTAGTTGGCCTACACATAGTCCACCCTAGCCCACTCCAGTCCATCCGAACGCTAGTTGCTTGCACATTGGACAGACAGCCTGCACGCTCGGGTGTCCTAAACTGAAATCAAAGTTCAGACGATGGCAACAAGAGAAGGGATATAACACGCGACAACCATCTTTGACCAAAATCACAAGATGCTATAAAACATCTTACAAACATTCCGCACCTCTTTTGGATGTCCTGCACGTCCATTGTGGACGAGGTCAAATCACTTCAGCAACAGAAAAACTAGTTTGCCTCCTAATAAATATTCATGGTACAACAGCAACAAACATTCTTAATGACATGTTTTTGTACAAGGGCTGGAAATCTCATATGAAACTCGTGTATATAGTTTAACCTCATAATATTATTCATGGTACTATTTTCAGGTAATCAAGCGTATATTCCAAACCCCATCTCAAAGGAATGGCGTCGCATTCCCAAGTGGACAACTACGCAACAATCAAGAAATGTGTCTCGGAAACAACCTAGACCTCGTTTGGTATACAGTAATATAATCGTAATTGCAATGTAATCAAATATTTTTTTATTTTTTATTATTTGATTACATTGTGATTACGATTACATTACAGTGAACGAAACGGGGTTAGTTTCTATAAACTATGAGAATTACTGTGAGCTTCAATTCTACCCAATCCATGACAAAACCTTCTAGCGAAGAGAACAAAGTTACCCATTAGAAGTTCTTTTGAGTTATGATGCATAGTGAACTTTATTTGATTTTGTATGATATTCTTCATATTGAAGATCTTTATATGCTATGCTAACAAGTACAATCTTATTTACAATCCAATAAAATATGAAGCAGGATCAAGGTTTTTCATCTGGAATTACTATCGATTAATCCCTTGAGTAACCGAAGTATCATCAACTATGGTCCTTGTGGTCTTCCGTGACCCTGACCTTTAGTGGGATCATAATGAGCCTGGGGGTTGTCCTAGCAGAAGGGGGTTGTCCAAGTCCCAAGTCTTATCCAGCTTATCCCAGGCCGACCCTGCATGTCTGGCAGTAGTAAACACTACCCAGGAGGAATGTGAGATCCCACCAAGACCTTTCTTCTTTCCTTCATTGTTACACGAGTTTCATCTGGGTTTCAGAGAGCTCAATATTTCTTCGATACTATACATGCTATAGCCTCGAAATTCTCTCTTGTTTGTTGGATATAGTAGTTTTCTTTTGACTATAGTGCCTGACCTCATTCCACAATGGACACGCAGAACATCCACACAGAGGCGGAGAATGTCGAAAGTCCTCATCAAGTGATGCCTATATATATATATATACCTGTTGAAATCTAGCAATCTACACCCTGAAGTGCCGTGCGAGATGACGAGTGCAGTAATCCTCGCGTCGCTTCTCTTCTCCCTGTGCCTCGTCGTGTCGCAGCAGGGCGATGCGTACGACCACGAGGCCGATCGCTTGCACGAATTCATCAAGTCAGGCGTATCCTCGAGTGAGCATGGATGGGATAACCTTTTGAGGGCGAAGAAGGGTTCTTCTGTCTATCTTGGCCCTCAAGATGGGCTGATGGAGGCAGACAAGATCGACGCACTGCCTGGACAGCCCCAAGGGGTGAATTTTGATCAATATGCGGGCTACGTGACCGTAGATCCGTCGTCAGGAAGAGCGCTCTTCTACTACTTTGCGGAGTCCCCCGAAGACGCAGATACAAAGCCCCTCATCTTGTGGCTCAATGGAGGTTAATGGTTCAAAATTTTACAGTACTTCATGTCTCAACTAACATCGGCTAATTCTAAAGGCACTCCAAGTTTTACTTGGGGCTAGTCCAGCTCTAAGACTGCCAACTTGTTGACAGTCCTAAAAAAATTGAATATTAAAATATACTGTGAACGAAGTTGGCAATTCTCCTTAATGTTAGGACTGTCAACTTGGCAGTCATAATGGGCTAGCCCCAAGTAAAACTTGGAGTGTTTTTAGAATTAGCCTTAAAACCTGGTTCTGACTATAGTTTTCAGGACCCGGATGCTCTTCACTCGGTGGTGGAGCAATGGTGGAATTGGGGCCATTCAGAGCCAATAGTGATGGAAAAACCCTATACGCAAATAGCCATTCCTGGAGCATTGGTAAGAACCTTCATTAGTTATCTATACCATCTACCAAAAATACGACACATTAGCGACGCAAAAAACGTTGCTAAATACACCACAATGTCGTTAATCGTGATTAGCGACGAAAGAATAATGTTGCGTATTCCATGGTTGCTAACACATAAAACGTCATGGTAGCGACGTCCCTTAGCGACGAGATCACGTCGCCGATAATTCAGTTCTTAGCGACGTTTAGTATTCGTTGCCTGAACGTCGCCGCTTGTAGGTAACTGTTGTTACTGAAAACATTTTTTTTGGGCAGTGGCCAACGTGATCTTCTTGGAATCTCCTGCCGGAGTCGGATTTTCGTACTCGAACACGACGTCTGACTACAAATCGAGCGGAGATACGAGAACCACAGACGATAGCTATACCTTCCTGGTTAACTGGCTCGAGAGGTTTCCTCAGTACAAGGGCCGCGATTTCTTCGTCGCGGGGGAGAGCTACGGAGGACACTACGTACCGGAACTGGCTAGCACTATCCTGACGAACAACAAGATCTACAGTAACAACACTATCAACCTTAAAGGCGTTGCTGTAAGCCTTGAAGATCAGTTAGCTAATCAATTTCGTTGTGTTGATAACATACCTGATGGAGATCTCACACAATGTACAGATTGGGAATGGACTATTCGATATCGATACGAATAACAGAGAGACTTTCGATTACTACTGGACTCATGCCTTGATCTCGGACGAAGCACACTCAGCAATCCGATCGAAATGCGCCTTTGCCGGCCAGAATTTTAGCGCAGATTGTGCGAGCGCTCTGAGATCAGCCGACGCAGAGATTGGAAACATCGATCATTACGACATCTACGCTCCTCTCTGTCGCGATTCCTCTGGATCCGCGGGCTCGACTACGAGAGTGAGTTATACTCGGGAAAACAATCTATTGAACAGAAACAGGTTTTATGTATGTACATTCATATATACACTTTGTATTGTGTACTAATGCTAGTTGATGGAAGCCGATCCGTGCTCTGGCGACTACGCAAGTTCGTACCTGAATCTTCCAGAGGTGCAGAGAGCTCTTCATGCCAACGTTACGGGCCTTCCGTATCCATGGAGTGCTTGCAGGTTTTGGGGTTTCAGTTCCAAATATATTTTTTTGGATTATTTTGCATAAGCGTACCATGTTTATACCTAATTAGACTTTAGGTACGGAAAATTTTTAGTGACACTTTTTGTGACGAAATGGGGCTTTTTGTGACGAAATGAACCATGAACGTTCGTCATTAAAATGTGTCACTAAAACAGTTCAAGTACTAAAAGTCTAAAACGAACAAACCCAATACTCAAAGCCTAATTAGGTCCTAAACCACTGGCAAACTGTCATGTAGTTCCTTTGTAGGAGGACATGGGAACTGGACCGATGCACCGACAACTGTGTTGCCGATTATCAAAGATCTCGTCGCAAGCGGGATTAGGCTGTGGCTGTATAGGTATGAAGATTTTCGACACGATTTCCTTGCTTAGATTTTGCAGTGATGTTTTTTTTTTTTTTCATCTTTTGTTCTAAAAGATGAAATTATTTGTTGGTGCATATGTAGCGGGGATCAAGATTCAGTGTGTCCGGTAACATCCACTAGATACTCCATAAACACGCTTGGTCTTCCAGTCGAGTCGCCGTGGCGTCCCTGGTACGACGACGGAGAGGTCGGCGGATACGTCGTCGCCTACGAAGGGCTGACATTCGCGACAGTAAGAGGAGCTGGGCATATGGTACCGAGCTATCAGCCGGAGAGAGCACTGACCCTCTTCTCTTCATTCCTTGGAGGGAAACTTCCTCCTCCTGCATAGAAGAAGAAGAACAACAAAAAAAACTGTGTCCGGACCCATTCTTCTCCATATATACACACATACAATTGTAACAGAAGATGGGAATTGTGTAATCAATATGTGATGATCTACTAAGTATGTTTCGTTTCTTTGTTAGAAGTGCTTCCATAAATTGCTGAGTACTCTCATTCTAGCTAGACATGCTAACCTGTCCTGTGCAATAACACACTCTGCAGTCCAAACATGCTGCTAGCTTCCTAACAAGAGAAAATCTTCCCTAATCTCATCCCCTCCCATCTTCCCTAATAAGAAGATACTTAAAAACGTTAACCTCGACCATTTAGGGTTAACTAGACTTTGAGTTCAGAAACATTCGAAAATTAGTAGTTGGGTCATAAAAATGTCCAGCTTATAATTTGGGTCCCGAGAAACATTCTTCATCTTCTATCCATAGCATGTCACGAACCAAGTAATTTCTTTCTCAGGTTGACGACGACAAGGAGCTTATTTTTCGTTGCAAATTAATCACAGTAAAAAAAATGGAAAATGCTAAACAGTCCACGTTCTGTACCCGTCGGATGTGACCGGGGGTTGGCATGGCGCAACCCAATTTGCCCCCCTCCCCTATTCGCATGGACCCCACCTGTCGGTGCCCTGCCAATTAAAGATCGCCACGTGGACCGTAGGTCAAAATGCGGTCCACGTAGCTCTGTCTTAAAAAAATAAGCATTATATGAACCATCATTAAACTATTTCCATCTTCTGACATTGGCTCCTTCGAATAGAGGAATACCAAGTAGATATGTTTCGAATTCTTCACATAATTTCTAAAAGTGATAACTCTCCAAAGTGATCCCATCTCTTTCAAGTTTTTTTTTTTTGGATTCATTTGCACAATGTTTCTTTGCTTTTGTTGCATAAATATTAATATACAATGTTTCAATACTGACACCAACAACAAATAGTACAACAAGCTGTTGTTAATTACTACTACAGCCCACCATTTACTTTCTTCTTATAGACATGAGCTTGCGCAAAGAACAAGTATACGCACAGACCAACGGCGCTGAGTCCCGCAAGAAGCCAGTAGAAGTAGTCGAGATGCGCACGGCTCAGATCGTCCGAGAACCAGCTCCCGCCCGCCCTCCCGGTCGCCCCGTCGATCGCCGGCACGAGGAAGCTGCTCGCGAAGCTCCCGATGCCGAAGATACTGAGGCACAGAGCCACGCCGAGGCTCCTCAGGGAGTCGGGGACCTGGTCGTAGAAGAACTCCTGCAGGCCCACCACGGAGAACACGTCGGCGATCCCGTAGAGGACGTACTGCGGCACCAGCCACCATACGCTCATCGGAACGGGAACGGGAACGGTCGCGCCGTCGAGCTCTCGGGCGGCCTCCAGCCTCTTCCTCTCGACCAGGGCTGCCACCGCCATCAGCACGACTGAGAGGGCGATCCCGGTGCCGACCCTCTGAAGGGGGGTGAGGCCCGACGGCCTCCCGGAGAGCTTTCGGGTGGCCGGGACGAGCACGCGGTCGTACAGGGGGATGAAGGCCACCGTGGTGACGCCGATTAGGCTCTGGAGCGACGCCGGCGGCACCTGGAAGCCGGAGCTGCCGATTCTCCTGTCCATGGTGCTCCCTTGCTTGGTGAACAGGGTGGATGGCTGGGCCAAGACGACGGCGAATATTAGGCAGCTTGCCCATATTGGGAACAGCCGGAGCACCCCCTTCGCTTCTTCCAGTTGTTCAGTGCTTCTGCTGCTGCCATCTTCTTCTTCTTCTTCTGGCCTGCAAATGAGGAACTTGGTCTGTCATTGAATTAGAATTAAGCCCAGGTGTAGCTAGATGAGGAGAGAAACTTTGATACAGCAGGGGTATCAAAGTTTCTCTTGCTTTGTAAAACGTGTATATATATATATATACACATAAATTTTAAGAGAGCTCATATGTCATACCTGCTATCAAAACTTTGATATCACTACTGTATCAAAATTTTTTCCCTAGATGAGACGGGGGCGTTCTAACATAAACTACTTTGAGAAAATCCTTTCTTTTTATATCATTAGGAAAATGCTAAACAGTCTGCCAGCTGTGACCGCAGTTGTTGCCCCTTCCTCCTATTCACATGGGTTCCATCCACCAATGTCTTGCCTATAAAAAAAAACTACCACGTAGACCGCGGGCCAAAACACGGTCCACGTAGCAATGTTGATGTTATTGACTCATTATACAGTAGATGACAGTGAATTTTGTTGAGAGTGATAACTTAATTATGAATAGAATAACATTACTAATACTAGTTAGAAAGTTAGAATATAGAAAATACGTCAACCGATAAAAGTAGAAAATAAAGAGAATTAATTTTTTCATCATGTCCCGCAAGTTGGAACTTGCTAAAGGGTGAATATCACGGTTCTTAACAATGTTTTAAAAATCAGACCGATGATCGAACCGAATTTTTTTGATATAAGTCGGACCGGAGTTCAACCAGGATTCAATTAGAGTTCAATAGACTTGATTTAGTTTGGTTCAAATAGGATAAAATATCCATATTTAATTCTTGGTTTAGTTTGGTTTGGTCATAAGTATGTTAGTTCGGTTTAATTTTACAAGTATAAGGTCGATTAAAACTAAATAAAGAATCAAATGGTCCAAATTTTACATAATAATTTATTTTAAATTTTTTTACAATAAAAAAGTAACCAAAATTGGCCGGTTCAATTGTGAACCGGTTCGGTCGATTCATCTGTTGAATCCGATTTTGACAAAAAACTGACGGTTCTATTAAAAGATTCGATTTTAGTCGAACCAGTGGGGTGTGGGGGTGACACATCGGCGCATGGGCACGGACGCGACGGTCACCCCGCGGTAAAAAAAAAAAAAAAAAAAAAAAAAAAAAAATATCCGTAAAAAGTTGTAACCTCTCTCTTACTTGGCTATGTCACTTGCTTGAACACTGCGCTTTTCCTTTGCTGCTCCTCCTCCGAGTGGAAAACCGCTCTCCTCCTCTGATGATGATGATGCAAGGGACTGATCAGCTCCTCTGTTCTTCTTCGCAAGCTCAGCAAATGCTCTGCCAATTCTAGCAAATGGGCTTTCCCTCTCCAGCTCATAGAAGCGATACGTCCGGGTTCCCATCAGGAAGACCACCACAGCGACGGCCATGAGAACGCAAGGGATCCCGAACCCCAGGCCCCAGCCGAGGTTGTCCTGGACGTACGTCAGCGCCAGGAGCGAGCCCAGCGTGCTCGCGCCCATCCCGAAGTTCCACCAGTTGAAGAAGGAGCTCCTCGCGACGCCCTCCTGGGGATCGTCCTCGTCGAACTGGTCGGCGCCAAACGCCTGCACGCAGGGCTTGTGGCCGCCCTGAGCGAACGCTACTAGATAGAGGGAGAAGTAGAACAAGGCCGCTTGCGCGCGAGGACTGAGGTTCGGCAGGACGACCGACATGGTCAGCATACCTAAACCCTGCAAATAGTAAAAATAAAACTCGTGAACTGAAACAAAACTATAGGAACTAACTAACCAACCAACCAACCAACCAACCAGTAGGTAGAGGAGGGAGGCGGCAGCGAAAGCAAGAGGTAACTGACTAACTAACCAACCAACCAACCAGTAGGTAGAGGAGGGAGGCGGCGACGATGGTACGGTAGCGGCCGAGATGGGAGTCGGCAACGTAGGCGCCGAGTAGGGGCGTCATCATGGCGACGCCGTACCACGTGTTGACGGCCGCCGCCGCCGAGGCCATGGGCTGACCCAGGTGGTCGGTAAGGAACATGATCAGGTTCGTCGATATGCCGAAGTATGCCGATCTCTCCGCCATCTCCACACCTACATATATGTATATATATGATCTTGAATTAATATGAATTACTTAACCGTAAGTTTTCTAAAAAAAAGTTGCATTACCTATGATGAAGAGTGCGGAGTTCCACTTGCCGGTGCTGCTGCTGGTGGTGGATTGACGACCGATAGGACAACCTCTGTAGTCGACCACAGTGCCGGAGGCTAAATGGTCCGGTCGACGCAAAAGCGGATCAGACTCCATCTCTAGCTCCAAGCTCTCTCTCCCCCCTGCACGCCCAAACACTCTTTCTTGCTCTCTCTCTCTCTCCACCTTTCCAAATGTTTCTTTCTCTCTCTCTCTCTCCTCTCTCTATTATCTCCACTCTTTCCAAGTTATTTGATTGAAGTAGATAGAATACATGCTCTACTCTCTTTTGTTGTGTGGATTCGACTCCAGAAAATAACATTATTTATGATAAATTTAAATTATTTAGTTTTTCTTTAAAAGAAGGCTTAATTGCACTTTGCTACCCTCAACTATTCCGCCTTTTCAACTTAATACCATAAACTTTTTTTCGTAACAAATTGGTACCTTCAACTATTATTTTTTTTCAACTTGATACCTAATTTTTCAAAAATTCCGAAAATACCCTTCCCTCTTCCTTCCCTCCACCCCCTTCCCCACTCCGGCCAGCCCCCTGCTAGCTCTGGCCGCCCCACCCCCTCCCCCTGCTAGCTCCGCCCCCCCCCCCCCCGCTAGCTCCGGCCGCCCCCCTGCTAGCTTCGGCCACCCCCTGCCCCGCCTCCCGCCCCGCCCTCCCTCCCCAGCCCCCCTCCTCCCGTGCTGCCGCGGCCTAGGGGAGAGGCGGGGGCGGGCGGGCGGGCGGAAGCGAGCGGGGGCGGGGGGGGGGGGGGGGGGGGGGGGTGGGGGGCGGGGGGGGGGGGGGGGCGGAGTGAGCAGGGTGGGCGGCCGGAGCGTGCAGGGGGAGGGTTAGGGGTAGGGGCATTTTAGTCCAAAATAACATCTGGGTACCAATTGTTACAAAAAATAGTTTAGGGTACAAAGTTGAAAAATGGTAATAGTTGAGGGTAGCAAAGTGCAATTAAGCCTTAAAAGAACCATAATAAAAAATAAAGGAAAAGAGCAAAATCTTGCTTATCAAAGTTGAACTTTAAAACACTTACATAAAATTATTATTTTTGAAATATACACAATTTAGTCTTAACATATTCACAAAATTAAAAATATTTACATAATTGTACAAGTCTTACTCACTTTTCAGTTTCAATCTTACTGTATGGCTAGCTTAGTACTAGCTTACTACTAGCAAATGCTGATGTGGCGGAAATAGTTAACCAAGTTTATAAATTTAGCTGGTCAACAGCTTTTAAAAAATATTCTTTAAACATTTCTCTTATGTTAATTGGCTCCCAGAAATTTTGGGTGATGACATCTGGCCATTATGTGGCATCTGACATAGGAAGTGACATGACACCTGACATGTCATGTTTTAATCCAAAAAATTAATTACCCAAAAAATTTATTGTTAATACTAATGCTAATTTTAATTTAATGTTAATATTCATATTAATATTAATGCTAAAATTAATATTAATACTAATTAATGTTAATATTAATATTAATATTCATGTTAATTTGAAGTTAATATTAATTTTAGTATTAATTTTAATGTTAATGTTAATATTAATTTTAATGTTAATATTAATTTTAATATTAATTCTAATATTAATGTTAATTTTAATATTAATGTTAATGCCAGCTAAATCTGTAAATTTGGTTATCTTTCTCCGCTACATCAGTATTTACTAGTAGTGAGCTAGTACTAAGCTAGCCATACATCAATTTCGTTTCAGTTTTGTATCGACGAAAACCAAATCTTTTATTCAGCTGGATTGGTTTCGAATCGATTTGATTTTTATCCAAAGTCTAAATAATACTCACCCCTGGCCCCACACACACACCAGACACCAATTAGTACACAGATCTTACCGTCCATGTAAGACCCACATGTCAATGTCACACTTTGTCCACACTTTCAAGGTGGGACCCACGAGCCCCTTGTTCTTTTGTGAAAAGAAATATCTGTTTTAAGGCCATCTTTAATGTGGATTTCTAAAAAGACTAATGAGTGTTTAGATCCTCCATTTTACATCAATTTAGAATTTAATTCCTGATATGTCTAAATAAAATATTTAAATTCTGATTCTTTATTTTTTTTTCTACTATACCATTCTTTCATGTTTGATAATAAAATTTTCATATATAAATTAGAAAGATATAAATAGAAAAAAATAACAACAAATATAAATTTAAGATCTAAACTTTCCAAATCACACTGGTGTAAAATCCAGGATCTAAACGCTAATTAGTCCTTTCATAAATTGGATTTCTATAATACTTGTTATTACATTGCACAATATTAATTGTTACGAGTGATAAAAGAAATTATAAATTTTTTAACATACATCATCTTTAGGTAAGATATAAATTGTTATAGAAATTTTCATTGAAAAATATTTTTTCTAAATAAGATTTCTACTGTAAAAATAAAAATAGAGGGGATAGAAAAGATGGCCTAAGACCATGGGCCCGAGAAGGAAGCCTCCTTTGGCTTAGTTAAAAAGGAAGAAACTTGCTGTTGTAAGGAGCCTGAATTAACAGAAAATTACAAAAAAAGTATTAAAATTTAAAGTAATTGTAAAAAAAGCATCAAGTTTGGGGAAATTATATTTTGAGCATCAAATCGGCAATTCAATTGCCGTTTGATGATGTCAGCTATGTCATCCGTTATCCCGGAATGGATTAAAACAAATTAAAACGAGGGAATAAGATTAAGGGTGGAACGGCAAATCAAAGGTCGTTTGCTGACGTCAGCTGACATCAGCATACGGACAATTCAAATGCCGTGTGTTTTTTTTTTCCTTTTTCTTTGCCGTTTGGGTTTTTTTTTAAAATTTTTTTCCTTTAAGGGTGACGTCATGTTACGGCAATTCAAATGCCGTTTATATATATATATATATATATATATATATATATATATATATATATATATATATATATATATATATATATTCTTTTTCTTTCAAGCGGCAATTGAATTGTCGTTTTGGTTTTTTATTTTATTTTTTCTTTTGCCAACGGTTTTTTTTTTTGTTTTTTCCTTGGCAACGGCTGTTTTTTTTTTCTTTAGGGAAATGGATTGGCAACGGCTAGTAACGGCTCTTTTTTTTTGTAACGGCTCTTTTTTTTTTCTTTTGTAACGGTTCTTTTGGCAACGGCTCTTTTCTTTTGTAAAACCTTTATATACTGGATGTAGGCAGATCAGTTTTTTCTCAACTTCTAAATTCTGTCCATCAAATTTATCTCCCATATCACATCCGGCACTCTTCTACAAGCAGCAGTCTACTTACGTTCTGGATGCAACAAAGACGTCAATTTTAATCTACTTCCAGCTGAGGATCAACGCTATACTTTGCAGGCTACTTCTTTCTGGAGCAACAATAGTAAAATTTTATAGTCTCTTTTTTAATTATTGATATATCCAAAAAAATTCATGGATCAGACACTCACATTAATCTGCTATCACGGAGGTGCTCTAAACAGATTATCGTACGAAGGTGGCACAACTAATCTTATTTCTACTTATCAAAGTATTTCATTTGAAAATATAAAAAATATTATTATAGAACGTTATTCTATTAACTATTCTTTCGTAATTAGTTATTTTTTTACCGATACCTATTTAGTAATAGATAGTGAAGAATCTTGGAGATTTATTATTCAAAATAATGTAGATGCATCCTGTATAAAAATTTATATTACCGCAGCACTGAGGAATATTAGCACAAATATTACTCAACTAGTGCACCTGTTTTTAATAGCCAAAATTTACTTTCTGGAGGTAGTACTTCCAACCAAATAAATGTTGATAATGAAAGTAGTGATGATAGTGCAGACCTAGTAGAAGATCTAGACTATTATTTACAGAAAGACGACGATCCTTCACAAGGTAGTACTCCTGAATTATTTTTGTATAGAGAGTTTTCTTCCTCTTATGAATTTAGAAATTTTGTTCGAGATCTTGCAATTCGTCATAATTTTAGTGTTAAAAGCAACCATAACAATTCGACAAGAATTGTATACAAATGCAAATCTTCAGATTGTTCTTGGAGAGTATACGCTAAAGCAGTTGGTCAAAGCGACACTTTTTTAATTGAGACATTTGTATCACAACATTCTTGTACATGTATGTTACCACAAGGACAACATCGACAAGCTACTGCTAAATGGATTTATGAAAAAGTAATAGATAAAATTAGAGACAATAATTCTTATAGCGCTTGTAATATTGTAAAGGATATTCTTAGAGAATTTCGAGTATGCGTTACGTATTCAAAAGCTTGGAGGGCAAAAGAACTTGCATTATTCAAAATTAATGGTAGTTATATTGATGCATACATTAGTCTTGAAAAATACAGTTTTACAATTATGGAAACAAATCCTGGAACGAAGTGTTTTTTAAAAACCGTAGGAAATAATATTTTTCAAAGAATATTTATTTGTTGGAAGGTTCTGGATTCGTGGAACACCGTACAAGTTCAAGAAGTGATATGTGCCAAAGACTGCAGCAATTGTACAAGAAGTGATATGTGCCAAAGACTGCAGCAATTGTACAATTAAAATATAAGCTTTACTAGAAATTTGACCTTATCTATAAGTATTATAATTTAAAACTTACAGTCATTGTCATCATCCACAACGGCCGACATGTGGGTCACGTCATGTGTGGTATATCGGTGCTCCCATCCTAAACAATGTTGCTGAATTTGTACCATTCTCCGTGATCTTCCAATACTTGAGGGCAGAGGGTCTAACGGTACGACTTGTTTCAAACCTAACTGTCGCATGACACGATCAACGGGATGAAACATAATGAACGAATTGTACATGACATAATATCTATGTCTACTACTCTCAACAACATCATCTATCACCTCCTGCGGGCACGATTGAGGAGTCCAGTTTACCTATGGCACATTTAAATATTATAGTTCATATTGTATCGACAAAGCTAAAAGTAAAATGTAATAAAGATAAAATATTTACCTCGGTTGCAACTACTGTATCGAAATTATTTTGATAAATGGATACCACTCGTGTAACACAGTGAGCGGGATCTGTATCGTCGGAGTTCCATCTAACTCCTGCCGGAAAGATTCGCCGGCCTAGTGGGATGCGGCTAAGTGGCCGACCGATAAAAAATATTCATATGACCATAGCTGCAGATCAAAAATATGGGCCAACATTAAAAATGTGTAACAGACATAGCTGTAAATTCACTCGGTTTATCAATTGTACCTGTATGAGAGTCACACAGCCGGAGATACCCCGATGCAAACTTTCTCCTTCTCTAACAGAAACAAAGGTAGTCATCGAACTGTAGAGATAGGCCAAGACTGCTGCACCCCAGGAATGTGGTGAAGGCTGGCCCAAGTTTTCGAAAAATGGGAGAAAGTAAGCGGAAACCTTGTTTGCCGCGCCATCAGAAAATAGAAGACACCCACAGAGGCTTAATAAGTAGGCTCTGGTGTAGCATATTACCTGAAAAGAATGTAATTTGTTGGTATTAAATTGGAATATTACAATTCAAGTGTACAAAATATGTATTACGTACCCGCGCGTCATCTGGAGTAACAAACTCTGAGCCGATGTGGTCAATATGCTGGAAATTGGTACGAAGCCAAGTAAGCTTGATACCAGCACTGGTACATTGATCTGGTGCTGGATCACGTCCTAAATAGGTCCTGATGAGGTCACCCACATTTGCACTCTCATCAAAATAGACAGGGGTACCGTTAATCGGTAACCCGAAGATCATCGCCACGTCGGCCAAGGTAATCGTCATCTCACCAACAGGAAACTGGAATGTGTTCCGTACCGGCCACCACCGCTCGACCAAACTCAAAATATGATCCCTATCGTGACGTCTGAGACGAACTGCGTCGACGTGGGAAAATCCAAATGACTCCACAAGTTGTTTTTGGAGAAATGATAACTCCCAACCGTGACGCCATTCCCCATGCTCACGTAATATGGATTACGGAGGATAGTCATATAACTGTATTATTTTTGGTTAATTCATGAGTTTTTTTTATTCTAAGAAGCATAATTTATTTAGCAGAAAAATTACCGATCCTGAGAATACGCGGTCTGAAATGTGGGACTGTCGCTCCTCACGGATAGTAGGTGTTGTTGGTCCACCAGGAATACGTCCATCGTTTTGTGTTTCCATCTGAAATATGTCATAATTAAAACTATATTTAACTAAATTTAACCACAGCTTATTGGGTTGTTAAAATTATGTTACGAATAAAAATACACAACCAAATATTTTATACAATATTTGCCGTCTGACCCTAATCTGATTACTCCCCCCCGTTAATCTCTGTTTACGGTTAATACCTCAGCTGACATCATCATACGATATTTCAATTGCCGTATGGATGCTCAAAATGAATATTTCTACAAATATGTCACGAATAAATATTTCTACAATATTTTATACAAATTTTTCTACAAATTTTTTCTACTAAATTTCGAGGAAATTACTATAGAAAACAAATTTTTTCTACTAAATTTTTTTCTATAGGAAACACATTTTTTCTACTATATTTTTTCCTACAAATTTTTCTAATAATTTCTACAAAATTATTTCTACAAAATTTTGAGGAAATTACTATAGGAAACAATCACTACAAATTACAAAATTTCTACAAATTACTATAGGAAATTTCTACAAATTTTTACAACTTTTTACAAATTTCTACAGGAAATTTCCGCAGAAAATTTACATACTAGGAAATTACTATAAGAAATTTACATACTAGAAAATTACTATAGGAAATTACTATAGGAAATTTCTACAAATTTTTACCTCTCATGCCTCTTCTCCTTCTCCTTCTCCTTCTCTCCCTCTTCCTTTACTTCCTCCTTCAACTTGGGTCTTGTCACGCCCCAGAACCAGAATACTGGAGAGCGGGGGCAAACATAGCCAGCTACGTATATGAAATGGATTCCATCTCGCTATACGGTCACGGCTGTCTAGATACATGAGGGTTTAACTACAAGCCAACAGTCTCCTATGGTCATGAACAAGCCTAGTGTCTCAATCACAAGCAAGTAAGTAAAGTCACAAGATGTATGATCATTAAATATACAATAATAAGGCATCCCAAATATTACATATTCAGCTGATCATGAAGCTAGTCGTTACAAAATGTTAGGACTAGCAAGAGTTTAGTCATACATGATCAACCCTAGGATCTGTCAATCATGTTACAGCCCGTAGGTAGACAGTAAGTAAGTGCAATCAAGCTAAACAGGTGCTCGTCGGCTAAACGTCTCAAAAGAATATTTTACAATAAAGTGGGAGATCAAAAATAAACCTACTCGTTGCCCTGGTTACGCCTGGTTGCCACCATCGGGCTGGAAAGTCGGTAGATCCTCTGGAGCTGCTCCGAAATCTGGCCATACAAAACCAGCTGGGTCAGATCCCAGAAAGAGCAAGTGCCACAAAGGAAGCTTCACTTAGGAACCAAAACCAGCAATTAGCACAGAAGATAATAATATATAGCAATAAATAAGACAAGAGTTAAGAGAAGCATAACAGGATGATATACGATGAGATAACCATGGGACTATTCAGATAGCCAGGTTATAACCCGTAAACCAAACAAGGACCGGGGTTGTAACCCTTCGTCTGAGCAGAACTTGGAATTCTCACCATTTATCGGTAAAATAAATACAGGCATTCTAGTCATGCAGCAATCTGGAACAAGATCAGGGCAAGACTAGACAGGTTAGACTCCATCCAAATCATTTCACGGCCAAGCAAGAATTACGGCTTGATACTTTAACTAACTAGGGTTATCACAGGCCTAGTTACTAGCAAGATGCAGTGAGATTATTCCACAGCCACAAGCCCTGCAGACCATCCAGGTTACCCAGGTCGAAAGATTAGGGTTGAATTCAGGTGGGTACATCGTCCAGGAAACGTATGTACCCTTAGGTAGCTTGAAGGGTGCAACACATGACAGTGTGCTAGAAATGTGCCCTACTCGACGGCAGGCTACAGATCCCAGGCACGTCCAGGTAACGGGATTGCCTGTAGCTGGGAGATCTCTTTATGACTAATGTATTAATCTAGTTATTAGCCTTAGTCCATTTCAGTAGGTACTCCTGACCATGGTACTCAGGAGTTCCCTCCTAGACATGATACAAGACAGGACTGGATCATTTGTACAAGCACAATCGTCCACAGTGTTCGGGTTAATTATACAGGTGTCACGTCCCGCTTTCCGGATGGAAGGGTGACGTCATAACACATCCCCAGGCTACGCGCCGAAATTCGCGATTGTCGCCCGTAAACATCAGCAGAATGGAAAATATAAGGAATTACATGGTATTAAAATATAGTGTGGCAATATTACAGGGAACCTTTCCAACAATACTGTTACAGATTTATTACAAAAATAGAATTGCAAAATGATAACGATACTGCTGGTCATAATTGTGGATAGCC
Source organism: Iris pallida (assembly GCA_029216955.1). Lineage (NCBI taxonomy): Eukaryota > Viridiplantae > Streptophyta > Magnoliopsida > Asparagales > Iridaceae > Iris > Iris pallida. Next base: position 719,693 of record JANAVB010024995.1, read on the forward strand.
CAGACAGTTACTCCTCGTTGTAGTGCGGCGATACTTCGGCGGAGGCGTCTTCTTCTTCTTCACCTAGTGAACAAATACTAGGTCGTTTAGAAAACGACGAGCAAGTCCTCGGCCAAGAACGGTAAAACAAAAAATGAATATGTAGTAGTTTTAAAAGAAGAGACATGGTATACTAAAGTGCACTACTATATATAGATATACATGCTCTAGTAAATGGAGATCAAAGTCCTACTCCATGAATATTTAAGATTTCCGAGCTTCCCTTGAGCTTTTAATAAGAATTGCTTCTCTTGAGCAATTAAGGACACTGCCTACTTATAATAGGCAGCGTAGTTTTCTGGAGTAAGATTTGAAAAAAAAATACAGTTTTGAGAACAATACTCCGAATAATCCTCTAAATATTTTCCGTGAACAATCCCGTTGACCTGGGATCAGGCTGTGAATTCCGAGCCTCCCTTGGGCTAAATAAAAGACATCTATTGATGTTACTGTCAGATAGATGTAGAGCCTCCCTTGGGCTAGTACACCCTAGTCGAAACTAGATGCACTGATTTTCGAGATTTTCCGAATACTGATCAGCTTTTTTGTTATTTATGTTACGGGATATCTAGGGATATTCAGTTGTTCTCCCCTCCCAAATGCTTCCTTAAAATTTTCGAAGGTCGGAAATTTGTCTCTCTCTTAAATTTCTCAAAAATTTCGGCAGAGTCTCCTTTGTATTTAGGAGCCCCGAAAATTTACAAGAAACAATTATATAATGAAAGAAAAATATGGGCTCGCCGACCCCTTCGGTGGAGCAACTCTCAACACCGGAACCACGCAAGTAAGTATTGGGCTCGTCGACCCCTTCGGTGGAGCAACTCTCAACACCGGAACCATGCAACGAATAAAAGAACAGAAAAGAACTGGAGATTTATACCTGAGCAAGCATTTGATTACCTTTACTTTAGCAATAGATCAATTCGTGGCTTGCTAATGGCTTTGCAGTTTGTCAAATAGATCATATATTTATTTAACTATGCAAGACTTTATAATGTATAACCATATATGTACAGGTACATATATATATGTATGTATATATATATATGTAGATATATATATAAAGATATATATATATATATATATATGTATGTAGACATATATAGGTATATTTATATATATGTAGGTGTAGATATATATATATATATATAGAGATATATATATAGATATATATATAGATATATATCTATATATATATATATATATATCTATATATATATCTCTATATATATCTCTAAAAAAAAAAAAAAAAAAAAAAAAAAAAAAAAATATAGATATATATATATACATATATATGTATGTATATATATGCAGGTAGTATAACGAGAATTAAACCAAATGAAACTCTTCCATATTGCATGAAGCAGGAGAATGAAATATAAACGGAAATTCATTTCTAACTATAGACACACACAAAGTTGAGTAACTACGTAGTGAGTAGAGAAAAGCATGGTCCTTTTACCTTCCCGGCGTACGGTCCAGTTGTTCAGTTCCAATGTTTATGACAACTTACCATTGGAGAGTCCCATATGTTCACATGTGTTTGTTTGTTCATGAAGAGTTCAATAGTTCATGTCCATAATCGCAAGTCCAAAATCCATGTTCGAAGTTGATTCCTCTATTTGTGTCCAATCGTTTATCCACTTGTTCGTGATACATTACAATAAATATTTAATACTTTTGTCTATGTCTATCAAAATTAAACATTACTAGAACCAAAATTTGCAAAAATTTAAATAAAAACTTGAAGTGGGTTAAATGTTATCGAATTTCAGAATTTGATATTAAATCATAATTTAGCGAAATTGCCCTAATTTATATTCCAAATTATAATCCATGTGGAATGAAGAAATTTGTATTCAGTTGTGAGACTTCAAATCTAAAATTTACCTATACAAGTTCCAATTCCTGTTATTACCAAAAACTTACTATGAAAGGGAAATTTATATACTCTTAACCTAAAATTCAGAATTTAATATGAGTCTCTAACTATTTCGGAATTTGGAAAAAGAAAATTCATTGGAGAAGAAGGAGGAGAGGAGGACTTGCCTTGGGTTGGGAATGTCCTAGACTCCTTCACAAACCCTAATTAGAACCCAATAGCAAAATAACAACTTTGTTAGTAACCTAACCTAGTTGGAATTGAAAAAAATAAGGATTGGGGAAGAAGAGGAGAATTACCTAGGTTTTCTTCTTGGGGAGTTGAAGTAGAGGAGGAAGGAGATGAAGTGGAGGAGATGGATGAAGTGGTGGTGGTGGCCGGCGGTTGCTGGCGGCGGCGGCAGGCGGACGGCGGCGGCAGCGGCGGGTGGCAGGCGGCAGCGGCTTGGGGGGGTCGGTGGCAGTGGCAGAAGGGGGGGGGGGGGTGGTCGTGTGTGTGTGTGTAGTTTTGTTTGTTTTTGTTTTTTTCTTCTTCTCCCTTTCTTTTGTGTGTGTGTGTGACTTATATAGAGGGGTAGGGGTGTGCTGGAGTGGGGTGAGGTGTGTTTGTGTGTGTGTTTGGAAGAATTAAATGGGGAGAGAGGGATGAGGTGTCCCCTTCCTATTTATTACATGGGGACACATAACCCTTCTCCATTCTTCTTCATCCCTTTTTTTTTGAAGCAATAACAATAATAAATAATAATAATAATAATAATAATAATAATAATAATAATAATAATAATAATAATAATAATAATAACAATATTAAGAGTATGACAAGTCTACTCTCCTTAGAAAAATTCCGTCCTCGGAATTTGAAATAATTAGTACAATGACTTATTGCTAACCTGGTTTATGGAATAGATACGGATATTGTTTCCGCACATCTTCTTCCTTCTCCCAAGTTGAATTTCCAGGCGAATCCTTGCTCCATGCGACTCGTACCAATGGAATGATCCGATTGCGGAGTACTTTCTCTCTTCGATCCAAGATTCCAACAGGTTTCTGTTCGATCCGTAGTGTAGGCCCAACGGTAATTTCTGAATGGTCGAGTATATAGCTAGGGTCCGACACATATCTTCGTAATTGGGAAACATGGAATACATTGTGAACTCCCTCTAGTGTTGGGGGCAAGGCAAGCCGATATGATACATTTTCTACTTTCTCCAATATGTCGAAGGGCCCAATGTATCTCGGACTCAGTTTTCCTCTGGTCCCTTACAAATTCACAAGATTCTCCGTCAGGGAGTTGAAAGGAAACTTTTCCCTGACCGTAATCTATGTTGGCTAATGTTGCAGTTAGCCAATCCATACCCAATATTATATCATAGTTGCTTGTTGGGAAAACGAGCAACCGGGTACGAAAAGCTCCTCCACCCAATTTTATGGGACATCTACTGCATACCCGACTGACTTCTACTACTCCATTACCGGTGAGGACCTTCAGTGATTTAGGCAGGGGTTGTGTCTCTATTTCACGTTGTGATATAAAAGAAGATGATATAAATGAATGGGTAGCCCCGGAATCAAATAATACTGATGCTGGATATGCAGAAATTAAAATAGTACCTAAAATTACTTCTCCGGGAATATTAGCGTCTTCGGCTCCCTTCACAAATGCTTGCCCTTGCTTATTCCTTTTCTTGTTATTATTTTGGGCTTGAGTCGCCCGTTGTGCTTGCTGAAATTGGTATGCCTGAGGAACATAGGGCTGCCTGTACTGATTTCCATAAGCCACATCTACTTGTGACGTTGGTGCCTGCATCATAGGTCGAGGTTGGGTTCCTTGAACTGGAGGTCGGTATCCCTGATTGAAGTTTTGTGTGATTGCTCCAGTTGCAGGCATTTGAGGGCATTGATGGGTTGGATGATTACCCGCCCCACATTTCAAACAGAGCCCTAATCTCTTTCTACATACATTTATCTTATGGCCTGGTTTATGGCAGTAATTACAGACAACGGATCTGTCTTGATTGCCATTCTGAGGACGCTTAGGCGGTCCCTGCCAATGATTCTTGGAGGATGCCCCCTCCTCAAAACTCCTCTTAGGTTGTGGAGACCAGAAAGGTTGTTCTTCTTTTAGTATCCTTTCTTGGTCTCGAGCTGCTTCTGTTGCCTCCGAAAATGTTCGGCACCTATAAGAGGCAACCCTACTTTTCAGTTGGGTCCCGAGTCCTTCTACGAACCTGGATATCTTTGTGTCTTCATCTGCTATCATGTTGGGGGCAAATCGACTAAGCCGAGAAAATTCCGCAACGTACTCATCAACTGTACGTCTTCCCTGTTTCAGGTAGTTGAACTGCCGTTCTAATTCTATCCGCGCAGACTTGGGATAGAATCTGTCTTCAAATTTCTTCTTGAATTCTGCCCATGACATGATCTCATCAGAATCTTCGGGGTACTCGGCACTCCACCAGTATCCAGCTATGTCTTCCAGCTGGATGCGGATTGCGGGTACCATGTCTTCAGGTTTAACTTTGGCAGCTTTCATTAGGCCTTCAATGGTCCTCAGCCATTGACTCGCTTCCATCGTATTTTCAGTCCCTTTAAACTTGGGCGGCCTAAGATCCCTGAACTCTTTTAGGGTTTTATCCTTGGTATTATTTGAATTCTGCATTTGTTCTAGTATCGTAGCATTTGTGGCATAGGCAGCATTGGCCTGTTGATTATTAGATTCCAATAGTCGCTGGAACAATTGGAACATGTCAGCCACGGTTGGCTCCGTTGATGTTTGCGGTGGTGGGTTGTTTGATTGAGTATGATTGTCCATATCCTGAAATAAATGACACAATTTCCTCAGGAAATATTCACAATATTCATTCATAACAAGGTGTACAGCAGAGCCATATATATTTTATTAAAATGAGAGTATTACAAAATGTGGTTCCTACTCTCAACTTCACATTTGTTTACATTCTTTTCATCTAATCTACTTGTGTCACTCTATCTCCCCAAAATGTGACATAATATCTATCTTTAACTATCTCCCCTTTTTTTGTATACACATCTACCGATAAAATACCACACAGCAGACAAAAAGATTCCTGCTTTACTGTACATATATTGGTTAGGTTTTTCTTATTCTATGGCCTCGATGATGATTCTGTCCTCAGTGAGGATGTCAACTTCTGGATGGAGCCTTTTAAAATCATCTAAGGTACCCTCATATCCATGTAGTCCGATATAAATACGGTTTGGGTCTCGGACATGCAGGCAGTAAGTTGTATTTTCCTGATATACTTCGGCTCCGTCTTCAATGTCCCTGACAATGGGACGCATGACTACATAGAATACTTGGTAGACATGGATATCGTACCAGTCAGGTGCGTTCCACATTAGTCTGGCATAGCGCTGGTATAAGTATATAGTGTAATCACTTCCGTCCCATTCCAAACTTGGCATAAACAGGTCCATACCTACATTTATAATATCCTTATGTAAAAGTATTTACCAGGAAAATATGGGAAGGAGCATATTTATTTATGGATAACATAACATGCTTCTACTATATATATGCTACATACATTCATATGTTACTTACATATTAATGCCTAATACTTATTTTACATATCTCATTACATATATTCACACACACCCTATACAAAGTCAAGGATCTAATACTTATTTACAAATTTATATTTATACATCTTCTTCTTGCTGAAGGAGTCTAAATCCACATACGTCTTATATTTAGAATCCTTGCTTCTGGGTGGGCCTGCTTCCATTCTTCTAGTGTACCGTTGCGTTCATTCTCTGGACCTTCCGATGGTTCTGCCTTGATCAATACATAATAATGCACTGTATTATAATATACTTTCCTTTCGTCTACTATATCTGTCACTACTGGGTACTTCAGCTCGTAGTGTACTCCATAAGCTTCTATCATCCCCTTTGGAGCTACTTTCCACATCTTCCTTACAAATGCATAATACTCATCCAGGCTGTGACTATCGTTTTCTAATCTTGCAAAGGGCACGAAGCGGGACACGATCTACATTAAGAATTTCTTGAGTCAATGTCCATTTACTAGGATTAAATAGTTGGATAGAAAAGAGGAAATCAGCTACTAACTATTGATATTTCCTCCTTAGAGATTCCTAGAGTGTGATTGGGATTCTTAGTGCTCCTTACGATTCTAGAATCTACGTTTTATCCGAATCTATGTCCTATCTATATTTTCCATTCTTGCTGACCTGCATGGGCCACCACTTAAAGGACATATCACGTCCCGCTTTCCGGATGGAAGGGTGACGTCATAACACATCCCCAGGCTATGCGCCGAAATTCGCGATTGTCGCCCGTAAACATCAGCAGAATGGAAAATATAAGGAATTACATGGTATTAAAATATAGTGTGGCAATATTACAGGAAACCTTTCCAACAATACTGTTACAGATTTATTACAAAAATAGAATTGCAAAATGACAACGATACTGCTGGTCATAATTGTGGATAGCCCAGACAGTTACTCCTCGTTGTAGTACGGCGATACTTCGGCGGAGGCGTCTTCTTCTTCTTCACCTAGTGAACAAATACTAGGTCGTTTAGAAAACGACGAGCAAGTCCTCGGCCAAGAACGGTAAAACAAAAAATGAATATGTAGTAGTTTTAAAAGAAGAGACATGGTATACTAAAGTGCACTACTATATATAGATATACATGCTCTAGTAAATGGAGATCAAAGTCCTACTCCATGAATATTTAAGATTTCCGAGCTTCCCTTGAGCTTTTAATAGGAATTGCTTCTCTTGAGCAATTAAGGACACTGCCTACTTATAATAGGCAGCGTAGTTTTCTGGAGTAAGATTTGAAAAAGAAATGCAGTTTTGAGAACAATACTCCGAATAATCCTCTAAATATTTCCCGTGAACAATCCCGTTGACCTGGGATCAGGCTGTGAATTCCGAGCCTCCCTTGGGCTAAATAAAAGACATCTATTGATGTTACTGTCAGATAGATGTAGAGCCTCCCTTGGGCTAGTACACCCTAGTCGAAACTAGATGCACTGATTTCCGAGATTTTCGAATACTGATCAGCTTTTTTGTTATTTATGTTACGGGATATCTAGGGATATTCAGTTGTTCTCCCCTCCCAAATGCTTCCTTAAAATTTTCGAAGGTCGGAAATTTGTCTATCTCTTAAATTTCTCAAAAATTTCGGCAGAGTCTCCTTTGTATTTAGGAGCCCCGAAAATTTACAAGAAACAATTATATAATGAAAGAAAAATATGGGCTCGCCGACCCCTTCGGTGGAGCAACTCTCAACACCGGAACCACGCAAGTAAGTATTGGGCTCGTCGACCCCTTTGGTGGAGCAACTCTCAACACCGGAACCATGCAAAGAATAAAAGAACAGAAAAGAACTGGAGATTTATACCTGAGCAAGCATTTGATTACCTTTACTTTAGCAATAGATCAATTCGCGGCTTGCTAATGGCTTTGCAGTTTGTCAAATAGATCATATATTTATTTAACTATGCAAGACTTTATAATGTATAACCATATATGTACAGGTACACATATATATATGTATGTATATATATATATATGTAGATATATATATAAAGATATATATATATATATATATGTATGTAGACATATATAGGTATATTTATATATATGTAGGTGTAGATATATATATATATATATAGAGATATATATATATAGATATATATATATACATATATATGTATGTATATATATGCAGGTAGTATAACGAGAATTAAACCAAATGAAACTCTTCCATATTGCATGAAGCAGGAGAATGAAATATAAACGGAAATTCATTTCTAACTATAGACACACACAAAGTTGAGTAACTACGTAGTGAGTAGAGAAAAGCATGGTCCTTTTACCTTTCCGGCGTACGGTCCAGTTGTTCAGTTCCAATGTTTATGACAACTTACCATTGGAGAGTCTCATATGTTCACATGTGTTTGTTTGTTCATGAAGAGTTCAATAGTTCATGTCCATAATCGCAAGTCCAAAATCCGTGTTCGAAGTTGATTCCTCTATTTGTGTCCAATCGTTTATCCACTTGTTTGTGATACATTACAATAAATATTTAATACTTTTGTCTATGTCTATCAAAATTAAACATTACTAGAACCAAAATTTGCAAAAATTTAAATAAAAACTTGAAGTGGGTTAAATGTTATCGAATTTCAGAATTTGATATTAAATCATAATTTAGCGAAATTGCCCTAATTTATATTCCAAATTATAATCCATGTGGAATGAAGAAATTTGTATTCAGTTGTGAGACTTCAAATCTAAAATTTACCTATACAAGTTCCAATTCCTGTTATTACCAAAAACTTACTATGAAAGGGAAATTTATATACTCTTAACCTAAAATTCAGAATTTAATATGAGTCTCTAACTATTTCGGAATTTGGAAAAAGAAAAATTCATTGGAGAAGAAGGAGGAGAGGAGGACTTGCCTTGGGTTGGGAATGTCCTAGACTCCTTCACAAACCCTAATTAGAACCCAATAGCAAAATAACAACTTTGTTAGTAACCTAACCTAGTTGGAATTGAAAAAAAATAAGGATTGGGGAAGAAGAGGAGAATTACCTAGGTTTTCTTCTTGGGGAGTTGAAGTAGAGGAGGAAGGAGATGAAGTGGAGGAGATGGATGAAGTGGTGGTGGTGGCCGGCGGTTGCTGGCGGCGGCGGCAGGCGGACGGCGACGGCAGCGGCGGGTGGCAGGCGGCAGCGGCTTGGGGGGGGGGGGGTCGGTGGCAGTGGCAGAAGGGGGGGTGGTCGTGTGTGTGTGTGTGGTTTTGTTTATTTTTTTTTCTTCTTCTCGCTTTCTTTTGTGTGTGTGTGTGACTTATATAGAGGGGTAGGGGTGTGCTGGAGTGGGGTGAGGTGTGTTTGTGTGTGTGTTTGGAAGAATTAAATGGGGAGAGAGGGATGAGGTGTCCCCTTCCTATTTATTACATGGGGACACATAACCCTTCTCCATTCTTCTTCATCCTTTTTTTTTGAAGCAATAACAATAATAAATAATAATAATAATAATAATAATAATAATAATAATAATAATAATAATAATAATAATAACAATATTAAGAGTATGACAACAGGTCATGTCATGTCAGGTAGCCGTCGCAACAGCTTATCAAGATATATCATGTCAGGTTATCAGGTCAAGAGTTCTTGTCAGGAGTGCACCACGACGAGCCACTATCAGGTCATGTCATGTTCACTATCAGGTCATATCATGTTCACTTGTCAGGAGTGCACCACGACGGGTCACTTTCGTGTTTAGGTACATGTGCAAGGCATCACAGTGCAAGCATTCAATCTGGAGACCCAAGTTGATCTGAGGTTACAGGACATGAATTAACAGTAACAACCAAGTCATAAAACATAGAATACAGTCTATAGAAAGCCATGCGGCTCGGGCACATGCGGCCAAGGAGAGAATCCATGCGGTCGGACAGGTACGGTTCCATGCGGCTCAGGGTTGCGGGATCCATACGGCCAGGAATGACTCGGCCTCATGCGGCAGGTGGACATGCGACTGCAGAAGCAAGGGGCGCATGCGGCTGAGAGCAAGTGGGGCTGCATGCGGCTCAAGGAGTTGAGCCTCATACGGCAAGCAGAAAGCAGGTCTATGCGGCTAGCGGGACCAGAAGGCACATGCGGCTCGGGGAAGAAGTTCTCATGCGGCCAGCGGGAAGCAACCCTTATGCGGTTGGAGTGAGGGGTGCTCATGCGGCTAACGGAAAGTGAGTCCACGCGTCTGGCACAGACCCGGGTTCATGCGGTTAGAAGAGAATGAATCTTATGCGGCTGGAATGAGACTCAGCCTATGCAGCCAAGAGAGGAAGTAGGCTTATGCGGCTAGATGAGTTCGGCCCTCATGCGGCTCAAGTACTTCCAGTCATGCGGCTGAAGAGAACACTTGTCGCATGAAATATTCATGCGGTCAAGTCAAGCACAGTTCATCTTCTCCAAAATTCTGAGAAGAAGAACACCATGAGAGCCAAGTTCTCAAGCTCCATAACTCCATCATCCGGAGTCCAAATCCGAACTTCCATAGGTCAAAATGGGGTAGAACGAAATGCTCTACAACATAGAACCATCAAAACTCAGAAATAACAAGGTTAAGTAGATCAAAACTCAAGAATTCCAAAAATAAAGTAAACTTAGATCTACAAGAATCTAGCCATGTAATGTAGAAATACCAAGTACTAAAGTAAGTTAAAATGCTGTAAGGAAGAGAATGATACAATAAAATTTGAGTTCCTCCATGAAGCAAGCTGCACTTGCCTAGACCTCTCTCTCCCTCTGGTAGGTGAAGAAGTAAATGGAAGAAGAAGAAGAGGTTAATGAAGAGAGAGAAGGAAGTGGGGTTAATAAATGGTAGTGGTGGTGGTAGGTACGAGGTTCACCCATTGGTTCATGATGAACCAATAGCAATCCCAAACCGAACCAAGCCAACCCGAACCAAGAATAGACCAAGCCATGAAGGAAGCTAAGCAAGAAATCATGCAATACAAGATAAAATACGTACACGTATTCCAAAATACGTAATACGAACCACAGGCATTACAACTCTACTCACCTTAAAAGAATTCTGTCCTCGAAATTTAATTAAGAGGCTAGAGAGACAAGAACAAGCTATATTAATCACAAGCAAGCTATAACTAGGCAGGCAATCACTCATTCAAGCAAGGAATCGAAGGCATGAGGCATAAGGAAGACATTATACCTCACGAGTCAAACAAGCCGGGATATCGCGATCGGATATCATCCTCACGCTCCCACGTTGACTCACCCAAAGAGTGATGACCCCAAGCAACTCGGACTAACTTGATAGTCTTGTTCTTGAGTATCTTCTCTCTCCGGTCCAATATAGACATGGGCCTCTCCTCATACGAAAGGTTGGTACCAATAACCAATTCCGAATGATCCAGGATGTAGCTCGGGTTCGGGATATACCGTCGTAATTGGGATACATGGAACACGTCATGCATCTCGCTTAGCGACGGCGAAAGAGCGAGACGATAAGATACATCTTCTACTCGCTCCAGAATATCGAACGGTCCTATATACCTAGGACTAAGCTTTCCCCGCACGTCGAAACGAATGACGCCACGGTTAGGCAAAATCCTCAGGAATACATGGTCACCGACAGAAAACTCGAGAGGGCGCCGATGAGAATCGGTCCAATGGCGCTGACGATCTTGGACAACTCGAAGATGATCCCAGACTTTTCTGACCACTTCAACTGTCTGGGCAATCATTTTTGGATCGAGCATCTGCCTCTCTCCGACATCATCCCATGCTAACGGGAATCTGTACTTTCTTCCATACAGTGCCTCGAACGGTGCCATCTGGATACTGGCTTAGAAGCTGTTGTTGTACGAGAACTCCACCAGGTGCAGGTGATCTTCCTATGAACCACCGAAGTCAAGTGTACAGGACCGTAACATATCTTCAAGAGTCTGGATTGTACGCTCCGACTGACCATCTGTCTGCGGATGATATACTGAACTGAACTGGAGATGAGTTCCCAAACTCTCCTGCAGGCTACGCCAAAGTTGCGACGTAAATCATGAATCTCGGTCCGAGGTGATACTGACTGGCACTCCGTACAACCTGACAATCTGCCTGAGGTACATCTCTGCTAACTGAGCTGTCGACTGACCAACTCTGAATGGAAGAAAGTGAGCCACCTTCGTGAGCCTGTCAACTATAACCCAAATAGCATCTCTACCAGCTGGGGATCTAGGTAATCCAGTCACAAAATCTATGGTCACATGTTTCTACTTCTATTCTGGAATCGGCAAGGGCTGAAGAAGTCCAGCGGGCCTCTGATGTTCAGCCTTAACTTGTTGGCAGACCAAACAACGAGAGACAAACCGGACTATCTCCCTCTTCATGCCATTCCACCAAAAGTGCTGCCGGATATCACGGTACATCTTCGTACCACCAGGATGAATGGAATACTGAAAACTGTGAGCCTCTGCCATGATCTCCTGTCTGATATCTCCACAGGATACACAAAGACGCTTACCATGTCGAAGTGTACCATCCTCATGAATGCATAACTCTGGTCTTCGTCCTGCCTCACACTCTGCCCTGAGTCGCTGAAGCTTGGAATCTGCTGATTGCGCCTGTGAGACCCGTCTCACTGTATCGATATTTTATACGGATATGAGTTTATTTGAGCCGTGTTTCGTATTTATCGATTTGCGTGATATTTTAAAATTTTACTAAGTATAGGATTTTCATGACTTGGTTTAACTTGGATTTGGTTTTATTTGGTTCGGTTCCACTTTGACTTGGTTTGGTTTAGTTGGTTTCTCATGAGATGAGGTGATGGTTTAGATTGAGTGGAGAGGAATGAATGGTGGAGATCACTTGAGCTTGTTATATAAGCCACTTTTCTCTCTCCCTCCTCATTCACCCTCATTTATTTCTTTTCCACCAAACCCTAGCCATTAGAGAGAGGCAAGTACACCTTGCCGAATGTTGGACGATTTTTATTTCGTTTGTTCCATTCTTCTTATTGTTACATTCTAAGCCTCTTTAGAACTTGGAGTTTTCTATTTTGATGGTTCAATTGTTGTAGATCTAGCTTTGAAGAGATTTTGGTTTTCATGGGTTTTGATATGTTTAACTTGTATATTTTTATCAATTTATGGTTCCATGTTGTAGAGCATTTCATTCTGCCCTGTTTTGACTTATGGAAGTTCAGATTTGGACTTGGGATGGAGATTTCATGGAGCTTGGAAGCATGGGTTCATGGTGTTCTTCTTTTCAAAATTTTGGAGAAAAAGAACAGTTCTCTGGCCGTATGGCAGTACTTGACCGCATGAACATTCATGCGGCAAGTCGCTCTCAGCCGCATGAGACCCTCGCACTCCTAGCCGCATGGACTTCTCCCACTTAGCCGCATGCACCCCCTTGCTTCTGCAGCCGCATGGGCGTCCGTCCCTTTAAGCTGCATGGATCCGAACTCCGCTAGCCGCATAAGGGCTGAACCATTCTAGCCGCATGGACTCGCTTTCAGCCCGCCGCATGAGACCCTTGCGTTCTAGCCGCATAGACCCGCTTTTCTCTTGGCCGCTTAGACTGAGTATTATTCCTGGCCGCATGGGGCTTCATGACTTCTGAGCCGCATAGGCATTGCTCTCCCGTAGCCGTATGGGGACTAGTCCTTTTCCCAGCCGCATAAGGACTCATCCCCTTCAGCCGCATGAGACCTGTCCCCCGCTAGCCGCATATGTTCTACTGCCTCCGCCAGCCGCATGAGCTGCCCTTGTTCCGAGCCGCATGGGCTCTTAATTCCTCCGACCCGTATGGATTTCTTTTTCCAGCCGCATGAACCCGACTCCCTCCGCCAGCCGCATGACCCTTCCATCCCGAGGCGCTTAGACTGCTCCCTCCCCAGCCGCATGAGATCACTTCTTGGCCGCATATGCCGAGCCGCATGGCTCTTTCATAGCTTGTATTTTATGAGTATTTTAATTATTACTATTATGCCCATGCCATGTAACTCTCAGTATAACTTGAGTTCCTATGGCGTACATCTTTACCTTTATTGTGTATTTTTACGCCCATTTTATATCCTTACGCCTTTTGTCCTGAACTTGATAAATCACGATTTGATTGACATGATTAAAATAACAATTGTACATGACATGGTGTAACAAGGAACTAGCATGCTTGATAGTGGCCCGCCGTGGTGCACTCCTGACATGATAACTTGACCTGATAACTTGACCTGCTATACATGATACGACAGTGACCCGTAGTGGTGCACTCTTGACAAGTACCCTGATAATGCTTGATAGTGGCCCGTCGTGGCGCACTCTTGATAAGTAATAATGATAATGATAGTGGCCCATCGTGGCGCACTCTTGACAAATCAATTCATTGGCCTGGACACCGTGGATGATTGTGCTTGTATAAACTACTAGTCTGATTGTGTCTTGCATCATGTCTAGGACATGATCCCTGAGTACCACGGTCAGGGATTCATACTGAATCTGGCTAGGTTAATGACTAGATTGATCAAATAGTTCATGGAGAATTTCCCAGTTACCTGTTGCCCCTTTGGTCCCGGCCTTATATATATATATATACATGGGATTTGTTGCTATCCGTCGAGATGAGCGCACTTCCAGCCCGCCGTCGAGTGTGGTACCTTAGGACACATGTATCTTACTACAGTGTGTCTGCTATATCATGCTATCTTTTCCTTTTCTTGCTGGGATCACTCAGGTAGTAACAAACAGGTAACCGGACTTAGAATTCTCGCTGCATCTTGCTAGTAACTAGGCCTGTGACAACCCTAGTTAGTTAAAGTATCAAGCCGTACTTATTGCTTGGCCGTGAATGTTGGATGGAGTTCAGTCTGTCTTGTCTTGTCTTGATCTTGTACATAATTGTTACATGTCCTGATTTCTTATTTTATCTTGCCGATAAATGGTGGGAGAAACCAAGTTCTGTTCAGGCGAAGGGTTACAACTCCGGTCCTTGTTTGGTTTAAGGGTTGTAACCTGGTTATCTGAATAGTCCCATGGTTATCCCATCGTATATCACCTTCCCAGTCTAAGTCTTGTCTAGATCCAGTTCCTAATTGTTCCAGGATAATGGTGGCAATGATTGTCACTCTAATGTATTGTCCTCTCTTCGTATGTTGCCTGGCTCTATTTATTTAACATGTTCTCCAGTTTACTTTATGTCAAATGATGATTTACTTACTGTCTTCCTATGTTCGGAATAAGTGCATTGGTACTGCACGAATCTCGATCCTCCTTTACTCATTGCTGTCTCTCCCTGTTGATTGCCTGTGATTGCTGGTTTTAAGTTCATAGTTCGGCTTCCTTTGTGGTACTTGCTATTTGGGGTCTGACCCCACTGGTTTTGTATGGCCAGGTTCTGATAGAAGAGCTCGGAGGATCTACCGCACCATCTACTCGACGGTGACCAGCCGGAGCACCAGAGTGCCTCAGTGGGTTCCTTCTTTATCCTCCCACTGATATGTAAATTCTCCTCTTGTAACATTTTAGCCCCGAGCACGTGTTTAGCTCGTGTTTTGGTATTTTCCTTGATATTGTAGCCTACGGGCATAAACATGATATGCGTATTCTAGACTATAGCTAGTCCTTATCATGTACGACTATTACTCTAGCTAGTCATCAGTTCTGTGGTATTGGCTTCATGATCAGTCATGTATATATGGTTCAGGACGCGTTACTATTGTATGTATGATGATCGTACTCCTTGTTCTTGTATAATTGCCTGTGATTGAGATACCTAGGATTGTTAAGCCATAGGATTGACCGATGGCTTGTAGAGTAACCCCCATGTCTTGACAGCTTATACGTGATTTCAGAGTATTAACGTACTTTGGAATTGCGTAGCTGGCTATGTCTGCCCCCGCTCTACGGTATTCTGGTTCTGGGGCGTGACAGCGCCATCCGGATCCTCTCGACTATGGTGGACTGAACTTGCATGCTGGCCATCAATACTACACTGGAAGGGATAACAACTTCAATACCCATCTTCTGAAGATCTGCTAACAGCTCTGGTTGCGCTGTTAGGAAATAAACTCCGGCTCTCCTTCTCAATGCATCTGCAACGACGTTGGCCTTCCCAGGATGATACTGCAGGTTGACATCATAATCCACAAGAAGCTCCAGCCACCTCCTCTGACGCATGTTAAGATCCTTCTGGGTGAAAACATACTTCAGGCTCTTATGGTCGATGAAAATCTCTACCCTATCTCCGTACAAGTAGTACCTCCACAACTTAAGTACAAACACTACTGCTGCCAGCTCCAAGTCATGGGTTGGGTAATTCCTCTCATGATCATGAAGTTGTCGTGACGCATAAGCTATTGCCTTCCCATGCTGTATCAGAACACATCCTAAACCTCTGTCCGAAGCATCACAATACACTGAGAATCCTCCGGTTCCATCTGGAAGCGCGAGAATGGGAGCCGTCATCAAGCCTCGCTTCAACTTCTCAAAAGAATCCTGGCACTCTGCTGTCCAAGCAAACTGCACCTCCTTGCGGGTCAACTGGGTCAATGGCGCCGAGATCCTGGCAAAGTCTGAAATGAACCGCCGGAGTAGTCGGCCAATCCAAAAAAATTGTGAACTTCTGCAATGGTGCTGGGCACTGGCCATGACTCAATAGCCACAATCTTCTGGGAATCCACTTCTACTCCTCCTCTGGTGATGATGTGACCCAAGTACGAAATGCGATCGAGCCAGAACTTGGCATACAACTGGTGCTCCCTGAGAATCTGAAGAATCATACGGAGATGCTGATCATGCTCCGCTTCGCTCCTGCTGTAGATCAGGATGTCATCCAAAAACACAATCACAAACTGATCCAAGTAAGGCATGAAGATGCGATTCATGAGGTCCATGAATACTGCCGGCGTATTGGTCGCTCCAAAGGGCATAACAAGGAACTCCCAATGCCCATATCTCTATCTAAAAGCTATCTTCGGGACGTCCTGCTCTCTGACTCTGATCTGATGATATCCTGAGTGCAAGTCAATCTTCGAGAATACTGCTGCCCCTTTGAGCTGATCAAACAAGTCATCTATCCTCGGAAGAGGGTATCTGTTCTTGATTGTCACTGAGTTCAAGGTACGATAATCAACACATAATCTGGACGTACCATCCTTCTTTTTCACAAGAAGCATCGGGGCTCCCCAAGGCGATCCACTAGCACGAATGAATCCCTTGGTTCGAAGTTCTTCAATCATCTTATACAATATCTCCAACTCTGACGGCGCCATCCTGTAGACTCTCTCTGATACTGGGGCTGTTTCGGGAATCTAGTCGCTAGTGAACTCGATCTTCCGCTCTGGCGGCATACCTGGAAGCTCTTCTGGGAAAACATCTGGAAACTCTTCGACTATCCGCGGCAACTGTACTGCTGCTACTGCCATCCGCAATACTAGAGGAGAAGGCTCAACTGCGCCTCGAGAAAAGGAAAACTCTGGCTCGCCTGGAATGCTAAAAACAACCCTACCAACATGGCAGTCTATTCTAGCATACTGGTTCCTCAACCAATCCATCCCTAAGACCACATCATAATCGGCCATCGGGAATTCTATCAATCTAGCGAGAAATTCCTTACCGCTAACTACGATCCGACAGGAGGAAAATACCCTATCGACTCCCATAAGCCCGTTACCAGTAAGTATATTAAGCCTTACCGATAGTGACTCGGGCTCCAATCCTATCCGTGTCGCGAATCGTATAGACATAAAAGAATGCGATGCACCATAATCAAATAAAGCTGAAGCTAGAAAGGTGTTGACGATAATAGTATCTGCCACTACCTCTCCTAGTGCCAATCCTTCCTCTGCGGTCATCACCATAACCTGACCATTTCCTCGGGGTGCTGGTCCCCTCTGCTGAAATCCTCGCTGCCTGTTCTGACTCAAGGCTTGGGCCTGAGTATGCTGCTAGGGGTTCTGCTGCTGGAATACCTGGGACTGAGGCGGCAAGGGCCTCAGCAATGGATACTGCTGCTGTTGGACCGGAGCTGGTCCTCTCACCGAAGAGCTAGAAAGGTTGGACGATGATGAACCTCCCCTATTCGGGCAGGATCCAACCCTATGGTCCGCTGCCCCACAAGCCAGACACAATCTCTGTGCCCTGCGGCACTCTGCCACTACATGGCCTGGCTTTCCACAATGAGAACATTCCACTGCGGAAGCTTGCTTCTGCTTCTGCTGCTGAGGGTACGTCGGGGTGGAATGCTGAACCGGCGTCACTGAGGCCGCTCGCCTCGGAGCTCCAATAGTCAAAGCCCTGGCCGTCGGGGCTGGGGCTGAAGACTGATTCATCTGGCCGTGGGATCTCTTCCGACCTCCGGCCCTATCCACAATCCTCTGGAAGGTATACTCATGCCTCCTAGCTGCTCTCAAGACTGCATCAAAAGTCTGATGCTCAAACTGCTCAACTGCCAATAGAATCTCCAGGTGAAGCCCCTGCTGAAACCGCTGGGCTCTATCATACTCGGTTGCCACCAAGGTGGGAGCAAACCGATTGAGCCTCGAAAACTCGGCCGCATATCCATCGACCGTTCTGCCCATCTGCTTCAGATTGGGGAACCTCGTCTGTAGATCATACCGAGCTACAGCATCAAAATACTTGGTCTGGAATCTCTCTCTGAATACTGCCCAAACAATGGGTGCTGCTAAGCCAACGGCCTGAGCCGTCCACCAGCTGCGGGCAAGATCTAGCAATTGCAGGCGCACCACGGCTACCTTCTCGTTCTCTGGGGTCCTGGTTGCTTCTAGAATCACCTCTGTGTCCTGAAGCCAAGCATCTGCAGCGATAGCATCTTCACTACCGTCGAAGAAGGGAGGGTTCAAGCGCTTGAAGCTGTTGGCCATGCTGTTACCCTGATTACCTCCTCTGGTCAGAGCATCCGTCACTGCCTGGTGCAAGGCATCTCCACGACGATCTTGGGAAGCTATCAAGGTCCTGACGAGTCCTACCAAGGTGCCATCATCAGGCTCGGCAGGCTGAACTGGCCGGACTAGTGGCTCTCCATCAGAAGGCACGACTCTGGAGGCTACTCCGGAATGCTGGGCTTGATCTCCAGGTTGCTGCTGATCCGTAGGAAGTGCTCCGCCTTGCTGACCGGCAGGTCCAGGAACGATGCCGCTGAAGAAGACGACATGGGGAATAATAAGGAAGAACCAGGATAGATCAACGATATAAGCATGTGATCAGGACAAGAATCCAGGGATTCAGAAGATACGAGCAGAGATCAAGGGCGAATACTGATTGAGACATCTATTCGGTAAACCCTCACATATCTTGATTTACAAGACCTGCATGGGCCACCACTTAAACCTTGTCACGCCCCAGAACCAGAATACTGGAGAGCGGGGGCAGACATAGCCAGCTACGTATATGAAATGGATTCCATCTCGCTATACGGTCACGGCTGTCTAGATACATGAGGGTTTAACTACAAGCCAACAGTCTCCTATGGTCATGAACAAGCCTAGTGTCTCAAACACAAGCAAGTAAGTAAAGTCACAAGATGTATGATCATTAAATATACAATAATAAGGCGTTCCAAATATTACATATTCAGCTGATCATGAAGCTAGTCGTTACAAAATGTTAGGACTAGCAAGAGTTTAGTCATACATGATCAACCCTAGGATCTGTCAATCATGTTACAGCCCGTAGGCAGACAGTAAGTAAGTATAATTGAGCTAAACAGGTGCTCGTCGGCTAAACGCCTCAAAAGAATATTTTACAATAGAGTGGAAGATCAAAAATAAACCCACTCGTTGCCCTGGTTACGCCTGGTTGCCACCATCGGGCTGGAAAGTCGGTAGATCCTCTGGAGCTGCTCCAAAATCTGGCCATACAAAACCAGCTGGATCAGATCCCAGAAAGAGCAAGTGCCACAAATGAAGCTTCACTTAGGAACTAAAACCAGCAATTAGCACAGAAGATAATAATATATAGCAATAAATAAGACATGAGTTAAGAGAAGCATAACAGGGTGATATACGATGAGATAACCATGGGACTATTCAGATAGCCAGGTTACAACCCGTAAACCAAACAAGGACCGGGGTTGTAACCCTTCGTCTGAGCAGAACTTGGAATTCTCACCATTTATCGGTAAAATAAATACAGACATTCTAGTCATGCAGCAATCTGGAACAAGATCAGGGCAAGACTAGACAGGTTAGACTCCATCCAAATCATTTCACGACCAAGCAAGAATTACAGCTTGATACTTTAACTAACTAGGGTTATTACAGGCCTAGTTACTAGCAAGATGCAGTAAGATTATTCTACAGCCACAAGCCCTGCAGACCATCCAGGTTACCCAGGTCGAAAGATTAGGGTTGAATTCAGGTGGGTACATCGTCCAGGAAACGTATGTACCCTTAGGTAGCTTGAAGGGTGCAACACATGACAGTGTGCTGGAAATGTGCCCTATTCGACGGCAGACTACAGATCCCAGGCGCGCCCAGGTAACGGGATTGCCTATAGCTGGGAGATCTCTTTATGACTAATGTATTAATCTAGTTATTAGCCTTAGTCCATTTCAGTAGGTACTCCTGACCGTGGTACTCAGGAGTCCCCTCCTAGACATGATGCAAGACATGACTGGATCATTTGTACAAGCATAATCGCCCACGGTGTCCGGGTTAATTATACATGTCATGTCATGTCAGGTAGCCGTCGCAACAGCTTATCAAGATATATCATGTCAGGTTATCAGGTCAAGAGTGCGTCACGACGGGCCACTATCAGGTCATGTCATGTTCACTATCAGGCCATGTCATGTTCACTTGTCAGGAGTACACCACGACGGGTCACTTTCGTGTTCAGGTACATGTGCAAGGCATCACAGTACAAGCATTCAATCTGGAGACCCAAGTTGATCTGAGGTTACAGGACATGAATTAACAGTAACAACCAAGTAATAAAACATAGAATACAGTCTATAGAAAGCCATGCGGCTCGGGCACATGCGGCCAAGGAGAAAATCCATGCGGTCGGACAGGTGCGGTTCCATGCGGCTCAGGGTTGCGGGATCCATACGGCCAGGAATGACTCGGCCTCATGCGGCAGGTGGACATACAGCTACAGAAGCAAGGGGCGCATGCGGCTGAGAGCAAGTGGGGCTGTATGCGGCTCAAGGAGTTGAGCCTCATGCGGCAAGCAGGAAGCAGGTCTATGCGGCTAGCGGGACCAGAAGGCACATGCGGCTCGGGGAAGAAGTTCTCATGCGGCCAGCGGAAAGCAACCCTTGTGCGGTTGGAGTGAGGGGTGCTCATGCGGCTAACGGAAAGTGAGTCCATGCGGCTGGCACAGACCCGGGTTCATGCGGTTAGAAGAGAATGAATCTTATGCGGCTGGAATGAGACTCAGCCTATGCGGCCAAGAGAGAAAGTAGGCTTATGCGGCTAGATGAGTTCGGCCCTCATACGGCTCAAGTACTTCCATTCATGCGACTGAAGAGAACACTTGCCGCATGAAATATTCATGCGGTCAAGTCAAGCACAGTTCATCTTCTCCAAAATTCTGAGAAGAAGAACACCATGAGAGCCAAGTTCTCAAGCTCCATAACTCCATCATCCGGAGTCCAAATCCGAACTTCCATAGGTCAAAATAGGGTAGAACGAAATGCTCTACAACATAGAACCATCAAAACTCAGAAATAACAAGGTTAAGTAGATCAAAACTCAAGAATTCCGAAAATAAAGTAAACTTAGATATACAAGAATCTAGCCATGGAAAGTAGAAATGTCAAGTACTAAAGTAAGTTAAAATGCTGTAAGGAAGAGAATGATACAATAAAATTTGAATTCCTCCATGAAGCAAGCTGCACTTGCCTAGACCTCTCTCTCCCTCTGGTAGGTGAAGAAGTAAATGGAAGAAGAAGAAAAGGTTAATGAAGAGAGAGAAGGAAGTGGGGTTAATAAATGGTAGTGGTGGTGGTAGGTAGGAGGTTCACCCCTTGGTTCATGATGAACCAATAGCAATCCCAAACCGAACCAAGCCAACCCGAACCAAGAATAGACCAAGCCATGAAGGAAGCTAAGCAAGAAATCATGCAATACAAGATAAAATATGTACACGTATTCCAAAATACGTAATACGAACCACATGCATTACATGTCTCTCCTTCTCCACTTTCTCCTTCTCATTCTTCTTCTCCTTCACTTTCTCCTTCTCCTTCTCCTTTAATTCCAAAATAACCAGCAGTAAAAAAAAACAGCAGCTACCTACTCTCATTTACCACCACCGCCCACAATAAACCAGCAGTAAAAAAAACAAAATAACCCAAACGGCAATTCTTTTGCCGTAACATGACATCAGCGTTAAATAAAAAAAATTAAAAAGAAAACCCAAACGGAAATTTAAAGAAAAAGAATAAATAAATAAATACAATCGACATTTGAATTGCCGTAACATGACGTCACCCTTAAAGAAAAAAAATTTAAAAAGAAAACCCAAACGGCAAAGAAAAAAAAATTCATACGGCATTTGAATTGCCGTATGCTAACGTCAGCAAACGGCCTTTGATTTGCCGTTCCACCCTTAATCCTATTCCCTTGTTTTAATTTGTGTTAATCCATTCTGGCTAAACGGATGACATAGCTGACATCATGAAACGGCAATTGAATTGCCAATTTGATGCTCAAAATATAATTTTCCCAAACTTGATGCTTTTTTTACAATTATTTTAAATTTTAATGCTTTTTTGTAATTTTTTGCTAAATTAATTAAGCCCTCCGGACTACCTAAACTAAGCTGGGATTTCAGACTCCTTAGATAGATCTCATATCTGAAAATTAATAATTTAATTGATACAATACAATTTAAAAAGAATTATCTATATATGAATAATTTATTCATATACATAAATATATTAACTGAATAAATAATAAATATAATACACTAAAAATACTAATATAAACTTGGTTAGGGAGTTGTGTAAGGGACTATCTTTGAAGTACTTCTATTAATGACTCCATACAACCTAGTTTATATTAGGGAAATTTTGAGTCGCCTCCCACTTGCTTAACCCAAATTTAAGGGACACCCCACTGCTTTACCATAAAGTATGACACCTTTCACTTTTGACGGTTTTCGTCCTTCGTTAACGGTCAACTCCTTTGATCCTTTTTTTAGACGAAAATGCCCTCTTCTCTCCCGCGACTCCACGTTTCAAGACACCCTACTGCACGCATGTCCCCGCAG
This sequence comes from Iris pallida, assembly GCA_029216955.1. Classification (NCBI taxonomy): domain Eukaryota; kingdom Viridiplantae; phylum Streptophyta; class Magnoliopsida; order Asparagales; family Iridaceae; genus Iris; species Iris pallida. The sequence continues at coordinate 742,401 of JANAVB010024995.1, forward strand.
GCTGCAGCCCACCCCCTCCCCGCCCCACCCCCGCGTCCCCATCCACCTCCCCATCCCCCTCCGCCCGTCGCGCGCTTCCGTCGGCGGCTGCCGCCGCCGCTACTGTTGTTGTTGCTGCTGAGCGGGAGCGGGGGAGGGGGTAGGGCAGGACGGGGGCGCGGGGGAGGGGGCGGGGGAGCAGTGTTGGTATTGGTGAGGGGGCGGAGCACGGCGGGGGCGCAGGGGGTGCGGAGGCGGAGCGGGAGCAGGTGCGAGGGCGGGGCTGGGACGCGACAGCCGAACGGGGGCACGGGGGCGACGAAGCGGGGCAGCGGGGGAGCGGTGGTGGTGGTGGTGATGGTGATGGTGGTGGTAATGATGGTGGTGGTGTGGTAATGATGGTGGTGGTGGTGGTGATGGACGCGGCAGTGGCGGGACGGGGGTACGACAGCGGCTACGGGGCGGGTTTGGGTTTGGGTTTGTGAGAAGACAAGGATATTTTTGTCAAAAATTATCAGTCAAACCCTTTAACCGTCAGCTATGGACGAAAATCGTCAAAAGTGGGGGTGTCGTACATTATGGTAAAGCAGTGGGGTGCACCTTAAATTTGGGTAAAGCAAGTGGGGTGCGACTCAAAATTTCTCTTTATATTATTTAATTTTATTCTGTAAACTCTTTAGTTTAGAGGTTCCCCTAAGAGCATCTCCAACCCAATTGTCTTATTTTGTGTTGTGATTCCTATGTGGCATGAGGCACAAGACAAAGTCTTTTCTATGTGGCAAGATGATATTCACATAAGACAATGAGATTAAAAAATGTTCTCCAATACAAAAGTACAAAAATTATTTTTTGAACTTCCAAGACAACTCCTCTACTTCTTCATTTTTTTATAAATATTTCTATTCATAATTGATGATGTGGAGGCAAAGTCATTGTGAAGTGCATTGTCTAGATCTAGATAACCAACTTCACATTGTCCCTACCATGTCATTGTCATGTCAACATTATGATTTATTCTTGTCACCCCCAGTTTTCAGGAACAGGGGTATTTTTGTCATTTTTGCATTTTTAAATATTTTGAAATTTATTTTATTATTCATGATATTGTTTTGGGGTTATTTGAGTCGGGTTCGAATTTCAGCTCAATCCGACTTGTAACGGGGAACCGGGGTAGTTTTGACTCTAGTGGGACCTACACATTAGTTAGGCATGGCCCACATGACATTATTTTAGTTAGTGAGTTAGACTAATTATTCATGGGTAGGTTAAGTTTAATTAGAGCCTTAAAACTCGACTAATTTAGCCTCAACCTAAACCCATTCCTAATTTAATTCAAATAGAACAAATGGGGGTCTTTTAGTAAAAAGCAAATGGGGACACATGGCCATAGGGTGGCCGGCCACAATATGGAGGGGGCGTCATCTTCTCATTTTATTTTATCCATCCATTTTCTCTCTCTTGTTCTTCCCCAAATTTGAGAGCCACCTCTATTGATTTCATCTCCAAATCAATCATTTCTTCCACCAAATCTTCTTCATTTCTCCTCTACTTCATGGATAGAGGGTGCTATCCAAGTTTGGAAGGATTTGGCTTTGGTTCGTGTCCATTTTGAGGCCACTTCGTTTCGGTGTCGTGTCGGAAGGGTTTCTCTTGGAATCTCTCTCCCGGAAGCTATAATCTATCCTCTAATCCACCCCTACATGCATATAGGAATATTTTGAACCCGTAGGAATGACCCCCATGGTTGTATCTTCATTTATGTCCATTTTGTGTCCATTTGGAGGTCATAGGAGTGTCCTTTGTGTTGTGCTTTGTGTCCATGTGGAAAACTCCCAATTTTGGACACCATGTGGTTAATATTTGTGTGAATGAATATTATTATTTTAATTTCAGATTTTAGATTCCTAGAATATTGCTCTTAATGTTTCATATATATATATATATATTTTCATGGTTATATATTTACATGTATATGTGTCTCTCTATACTTTCATATATATATATATATATATATATATATATATATTTTAATATATATATATATATATATATTTGTTTTATATATATATATATATATATATATGTATATATATATATATATATATATATATATATATATATATACAACTGTAGGAATCCGATCTAGAAGACGATCGCTTTATCCCTTGGACTATGCGAAGAAGAAAAGCTCTCAAAATTTTGACAGTAAGTTAGATAACTATGTATCTGTACAATGAATGAGAAAAAGAACTCTATTTATAGAGTCAAAAATAACTGAAAGGATAACTGTCTTCACAGCCTGTGCCTAGTTGAAAATCACGCAGGATTTAACATACGCAAGGTTGTGAGCAGTTACTAGACGTGGCCTGTAACTGTTGGACACATGGCAATCATGCATGAGTCGGGTGCAAGTTACAGGACACGCAAGCGAGAGATCAGTGGCATGGCTGCCACGTACTCCAATTTGATGAAATCCACGCAGACTTGTTGAAGACGAAATCCATGCAGACTCGGGGCAGAAAGCTTCAAAAACCACGCAAACTTGGGGCAAGAAGCTTCAGAATCCACGCAGGCTTGGGGCAAAAAGCTTCACAATCTACGCAGACTTGGGGCAGAAAGCTTCACAATCCACGCAGATGTGGAGCAAGAAACTTCAGAATCCACGCAAACTTGAGACAGAAAGCTCAAAATATATGCAGACTTTGGGAAGGAACATAATCCATGCTCGATTGAGACAGGACTGCCAGTTGTCTTGATTCGACGTGCTTCGACTGACACAAAATCTCTGACAGTGATTGCTTTTGTCAGTTGCATTAAATGACAAGAAGCTCTTTTGGTACGCCAACTTGACGAAGGCTGAGTCTTGCTGAAGAAGATTTCGAAAGTCACACAATAGTCGGCTGTGATCTCTCGAGTTCTGTGCATACGTGGCATACGAGAAGACATTCTTCGACTGTCGTGCTGTCAGTCATAATTACACTCTGACAAATAATGAGCTGTTTCCCAGCGTGACTTTTAAATATTGTCCTGATCAACTCAGCGTAACTTTTGGACTTGTTCTGATCAACTCAGCGTGACTTTCATTTTTAAGGCCTACAAAACCCCCTTCAAAGTTTTCGAAAGTTTGAAAAGGCTTCAAAATTTCGAAATACTTTGAAAACGAGATGATAAAATGAATTTAGTCACGCTGAGATGACATCAACTTTTTCGAAAGTCGAAAAGACTTCAAAATTTTGAAATGCTTTGGAAACATCCAAATGAACTTATTAAATGTCATGATGACTCTTCATTCTCCGAGACTGATTGAATCCAATTTATGGTGGAATATGAACCGCCGGCAAACTCCTTTATATAAACGGGGAGGAGATTCAGCTTTAATCTTCATCTTACGTCAACATGACATCGAAGGAGAAAGCTGAAGAAGAAGCACGAAAGTTAGGTTTTTGTGCCCATGGCGATCCTACTTTTGGGGGTAAGGAACCGGAGCCTTTAGTTTTCGAGTTCAATGATGACCCTACACAACTAGCCAAAAATTTCTTGAGCTACTTTGGCCTGGACGGCTTGTCTTCAGATAAAGGAATGGCTTCGGCGCATTTGGAAAAGTAATCGGTTATTGCGAGAATAAACCGATGACCTTTTGATGACGGCGGATTGATCGGACCGATAATGTCCATGCCCCAAGCTTCGAAGGGCCATGATGCTGCCGTCGGATGTAGAAATTCCGAGGGTTGATGAATAAAATCTGCATGGATTTGACAAGCTTTACACTTCCTTACATACTCGATGGCGTCTGATACCATAGTAGGCCAATAATAACCCATACGTCGAATACGGCCTTGAAGTTTTGGTCCAGGCTGATGTGCTCCACAAATTCCATCATGTGCTTCGCGAATAATTTGTTGAGCCTCGTCACCGGCAACACATCGAAGAAGTAAACCATCATAAGCTCGACGATATAAGGTTTTTGTAGTATGATTGTAATAGAATCTGAGTGATCGTCGTCTGATAGATGCTGCCTCACTCGGATTATCTGGAAGAATGTCATATAATACAAAATCTAAGAAAGGAAGTCTCCAATCTTTATCTGTATTTTGAGTCTCAGCTGAATTACTGAAGATGAATTCCATGCTAGAATCAGATGAAGATGATAAAGGTTTACGACTGAATCCAAATCCTCTTGTTGTATTGACGTCATGAGACGTTGATTCTTCAATATCAATTGGAAGTCCTAGGGTCAGATTATTTTCCAGATGAAACAATTCTCGATTGCGAACAACAATTATTTGTTGCCATCTAATCGGAATAACCAACACCGCCGCAAGATTAGCTAGAGCATCAGCTTCTGTGTTACATGCTCGCCTAACATGTTCAATGAAGAATTCTTTAAACGAAGAAGTCATAGATATAGCTGATCTATGATAAGGAACCAGATCTTGATGGCGAACTTCATAAGTATCCCTTATCTGATTGACAATGAGTTTAGAGTCTCCGTACGCCTCCAAATGTCGAATATTCAGATATTTAGCGAGTTGAAGACCAATGAGTAACGCATTGTACTCAACTACGTTGTTTGAACACGGCTGATCAAGAGAATAAGCTTTTTGGATAGCAAGACCTTCTGGCGATACAAGAACGATTCCAACTCCAGCGACAATATCACCATTAGGACCTATCCTCGAAGCTCCATCAAAGAATAGACGCCAAGTAGAATCTTCTTTAGCAATTTGGTTTGAATCTAGGACTTCATCTGGGATTTCATCATAGAGTTTTGAATTTTCTGGAATTGAATGTGCAGCCAGAAAATCAGCTAAAGCTTGTCCTTTGACAGATTTCTGAGGAATATAGTGCATATCATACTGAGCAAGTAAGATTCCCTAATTAGCCAATCGAGAATTCAAAACACTAGGTTTCTTCATCATGACCCGTATAGGATTGATCCTGGAAATGACATGAATAGTCTGGCCAATGATATAATGACGTGTCTTTTGAACAGCGAACATCAAGGCTAGATATTCTTTTTCGACCGGTGAATATCGAGGTTCAGCTCCGGTCATAGTACGACTGAGATAGTAGATGGCTTGTTCATGACCATTTTTATTCTTTTGCGCGAGCAATGCACCTAATGAATGACTCATTGCTCGGGTATATAGGAGGAATGGAATTCCTGAGACGAGAGGTACCAATACTGGAGGGCTCATCAGATATTGTTTTATATCATCGAATGCTTTCTGACATTCATCATTCCATACAAAAGAGACACCTTTCTTCATAAGTTTGTTGAATGGTCTACAGCGTCCTGAAAGATTAGAGATGAATCTCCTGATATAAGCGATCCTTCCTTGAAATCCTCGTAGCTCTTTTAAGGTGCGTGGAGGACGCATCTCTTGGATGGCTTTGATCTTCTGGGGATCCACGTGTATACCTTTAGAGGCAATGACGAAGCCGAGAAATTTACCACTAGAGACGCCTAAGAAGGACTTAGTAGGGTTCATCTTTAATTGATGCTTACGCATTAGATCAAATATAGTCTTCAAATCTTGGATATGATCCTCCTTTTGTCGACTTTTGACTGCAATATCATCAACGTAGCATTTGACTGTTTTCCGCAAATGTTCACAGAATATAGTGCTCATGGCTCGTTGATAAGTTGCTCCTGCATTCTTGAGACCGAATGGCATAACTGTATAACAATATGTACCAATCGGCGTTCTGAAAGAAGTGTGTTTCTCGTCATCTGGAAATATTTTAATCTGATTGTACCCAGAATACCCGTCCATGAATGACATCCGTTCAAATCCACAGGTATTATCGATCATGACATCAGTGATTGGTAGAGGAAATTCGTCTTTAGGACATGCCTCATTGAGATCGCGGAAGTCTATGCAAACTCTGATCTTGTCGGTCTTTTTAAGAACATAAACTATATTAGCCACCCAATCGGGATGTTGTTCCTCTCTAATAAACCCAGAGGTCATGAGTTTATTGACTTCAGCTTCAATTGTATCCATAATATCTGGACGAAATCGTCGCTGTTGTTGTTTGACCGGTTTAGCATTCGGCAAGATATTGAGCTTGTGAGTTGCGATTTGTGGATCGAGTCCTGGCATATCTTCATAACTCCAAGCGAAGACATCGATGTAGTCACGAATAAGTTTAATCATGTCTTGCTTATCAGTTTTTGAAAGACTTTCACTGATGAATATTGGTTTGGGAGATCCCTCTTCACCAACATCTATTTGAACAAGTTTGTCTTCAGTCGGAGGTTCTTTTTGCTCAAATCGGAACTCCCATTAATTATCTAACCTTTGGGCCCATTGTTTTGATTCAGGTGAGATTTCAAACTCGTCTTCGTCTTCATCACTTTCTTCAGAACGGTCAATGGAGACCATGTTGGAAGACAGAATGTTGCAGTAAAAATCACCGATACTCGTATCGGAATCCCAAGAGGTAGTACTAGAAGAATTAGATCTCTTATCTTCGTCAGATTCGGGATCTTCATGGATAATATTGATGAAAGGAATAGGAGCAGTATAACCCAATCCGCATTTTGTTCTCCTATATTTCAGAGGAGGGATCCGGACAGACATTTTTCTTCCTTTTCCACTATTGAGGCCAGTTCTGAAGTCATAGCCCATATTTTTAATGATGTCTTTAGATTGCTGACTATAACGACGTAGTTGTAATCTTCCAGTATCATCATTCTTGTCCTCATCTTCTAAATCAGAAGGATTTTGGGGCCCTTTGTAGAAGAATATTGGAATGTCTCCTGACTTTCTGCTGGAAACTAGAAAGTATGAAGATTGTACAGGTTCTAGGGATACATCTGTATGAGCAGTCTGTACAACTCCTATGGTTATTGTGCTCAAGTCATCTAACAAATGTAAATAACTATGAACATAATTACACACATCAACATACTGCAAAGATGGAGACTTTTCATTAAATTCAAAAGCAGCAGTATTTACATTGGGAGAAGGCTGAGCCTTAGAGATCTTAGCCAAATCAATGACTAAAGGGGGAAAAGATGAACGAGAAGAAGCGTTGTTTCGATTAAGATCGATAACAAATGGCTCAGAAGAGGTGAGCTCCCTTGAAGCTTGAGATGGAAGAGTAATCCGCCCTCCAACTGGAATTAGCAAAGTATCCTGTTTCACATGTGAAGATGCAGGAACTGCAGTACGCCCACTGACAGGAATGATCAGTGTATCTTGAGTAGACGACTGAGGTAATGGAGAAATTCGTCCACTCACCGGAATGATGAAAGAACTTTCTCCAGAGGGTTTGGGAGATTGTTGCTGAGTTGTTCGACCTTTAACAGGAATTATTAAAGTCTCACTTTGTGAATCCTCTTTCTCCATAGCTTGTATCACCCTTGTATACTCTTCTTTGTACATCCGGGAATCATTGAAATAAGCTTCAACCCCATAGAAGGGATTTATATTAGCAACTTCTTTTTGTACTCTTCCATTGCTATCAATGTATTTAAAATACTGATGAAGAGTAGAAGGCACCACATTATTTTCATGAAGAAAGGGCCTCCCAAGAAGAAGATTGTAGGATCCCACAATCTCGATCACATAGAAAGTGACTTTGGATCTGAAATCACCTATTTGAAGCTTCAGATGAATCTTTCCCAAAGGCTCGCTCCTGCTTTGATTGAATCCCAGGATAGTAGTAACTGTCTTGGAAAGCTTGTGAAAAGGGATTTTTAGTTCATCCAACAGACTCTTTGGCATTATGCTTATAGCAGACCCTGCATCAATGAGGATACGATCTATCTTCATCGTGTCGATATAACCGGTGTAGTAGAGAGGCCGATCATGTCGATTATCCTCCAGTAGCATGTCGTCTTGTGTAAAGGTGATATTTGGGATAATCTCCAGTACACTGTTGTAATGTAAGCAAGTGGCAGGTTCTGCATCTGGCTTCTTTAACTGTGCAAGACAAGAGTCAGCTTGAAGAAGTGCTTCACTTAACATCTTTCGAGTCTCTTTGGAAAGACGTAGAAGTTCAAAGAGGGACATTCTAGCTGGAGTATTAGCAAGTTGAGCTAGAATGTCGAAATTATAAGGCTTCTGAAGCCCAAGAGGAGGGGACTTCTTGATTGGTTTATCAAACCGAGCCTGTTGTTTGCCTTTCTCAAGAGCTATAGGCTTGTAAGAAACAGGTTCAACTGGGGTAGTTGAAGGAACAGGTACGGTGGATAATTCTTCTTCAGGAGGAACATTAGGAGCGTCTTTATCAGCAGGAGGGGTATCAGGAGTATCCTCAGGATTTTTGGAATAATCCTTTAGATAAGGTTTCCCTGTCCTATTAGCACCAGCAAGTGCTTCTTCTTTGTCTTTTGGCTCTGTGTCAGAGATAGATCCAAGAGAAGTCATATGACATGACTTAATCTTTCCAGCCTTCTTGGACTTTCGAGAAGTAGTCTTTTGAGGAGAAGGCGATTCAAAATCTGCCACTAGATCAGGATGGATCCACATGATTTCTCCTGTTTCCAAAGTGATTGGCACTAATTCTTCAGACTGTGGAGGAGGAATATTCACTATTTCAAGAGTTGCCTTGGGAATAGGAACGATCCCACTTTCAAGGAGCTGAGGAGGGAAATCTCCGAATTGCATAGAGACGACGTTGAAGGTGACGGTCTTCTCTTTTGGAGTAAGAGAGATAGCTCCAGATTTAATCATTTCTTGGATCTTTCCTTTCAGTACATAACATGTACGAATTGTGTGACCCAACATTCGGTGGTATGGACAGTATTTGGGATGATCCGTCTTACCAGCTTCATCAGGTTTCTTGATTTCAGGTAATTGTATTTTATTATCTTTCAGCAGACATTCAAAGATACCAAGGACATCGTCATCATCGAAAGAGTATTCTTCCTTGGGGTGAGGTGCTCTTGTTTGTTGGGTTGTAGAAGTAGGAGAAGTTTGTACATTTGATACATCTTTGCTCTGAAGATTAACTTCAAGAGTTTCTTTTCCCTTGCGAGCATTGTTTTTAGCATTATTGTTAGCACCTTGACCTGTTTCTTTGGGAGTCATCTGCACTCCTAAACCTTTGAAGGTTTCAGCACTAATTTCTGCGGCCTTAGCACTAACTATGAAAGAAGGTCAGTCTTAAAATTGGGTGGATCCTGTCCACATGCTGATGATTGGCAACAAGTTTGATTTGCATGTGTCGATGGTGACAGCATCAGGAGTTCCAAGAGGCATCTTCAGAGCTTCTCTTCGAAATCGTTCAATGAAATCCTCTGTAGTTTCATTATTTTTCTGCTTGATTCTAATAAGAGCAGACATAGTCATGTCATTGAGCCCTTCATAGAACCTTTCAAGAAACATCTGTTTGAAACCGGCAAATGAGGTAATGCACCCATCTGGGAGACTTCTATACCATTCATAAGCTGTTCCCTTAAGACATCCAACAAATACCCGAGTAAGGAGGGCGTCGCTTGGTTGCAATTGATCAGTCATCACTTCAAAGTGATTAATAAACTGACTTGGAGAAGTGGTTCCATCATAGAATGAGATAGTAGGAGGCTTGTATTTAGGAGGATACGATACTTGCTTCCATTCTATCGGATAAGGTTGCTTGATGCCTAATCTTTGTAAACCATCCTTCTGTTTGAATGCCTCGAATTGAGTTTTGAGATTCCTCAATTCTTCATTAACAACTCTGGAAGATTGTGGAGTTGTAGCTTGTAGAGAATAGTTGGGAGGAGGAACAGCGTTATAAGCACTACCTCCAGCTCCAGAGAGACTACGATTTGGTTGAGCTGGTCCAGGAGTATTGGATTGTATTGCTGGAGGAACTTGTACTGGACTTATAACAGTGTCAATTGGTATGGCATCTGGTACAGTCTGTCGATTTTGCATCTGAGTTGCCATGAGTTCATACATCGACTTCATAGTATCAGCCATAGACTTCATTTGCTGTTCCAAAGAAGCAATCCTTTGTTCTTGAGGAGTCAAGGAAGAAGAAGGTTCATCAGTATTCCCATCAACCATATAAGTCGTGACTGTACGAGGGATTATTGATGAACTGGTGGATGTTGTTTGTTCTGAATCATTGCTTTGTGCATCAAAGTCAATTATAGGAGAACTACCCCCAGTAGGAAGAGGTGGGAAGTTAGATTCTCCAAGAAATTCAGAATCATCTTCAGAAATCAAAGTTCTTTGACTAGAGGCCAGGACTCTTGCTCTTGTGCCTCTATATACTCCATCTGGACTGTCAGCTCTACCCCCAGTATCCCGAGAGGTCATGTTGACAGAAGCAAACAAAGGCTCATCTTCATTAGGCATAGGTTCACACTGAATCCGATTGAAGACAGATTGTCGTTTTGTTTGACATCTGCATTGCATTGTGACTCTCGGCTGGAAATCACATTCATGATCGACATAGTCCTGAACCATTGATTGACATCTGCATTGAATTATAACTCTTGGCTGGAAGTCACATTCAGCATGATCCATTGTCATAGAATTATTCCTTCTCTTCTGTTGAAGGTGTTCCCGTAGATCAATCTGTGAAGATTGAGGTAGATCAGAGAACACTCTTTGTGTATTTTTAGGAATATATTTCTGGTTCTTGGGTCTTGATGGCTCTTGATTATATAGGGAGTGATTAATATGAGCCACATAATTTCTAGCATACTCTGCATCCGGATCTTTTATCTTCATTTCTGATTGGTGTGGTTTCTTAACACCAGAAGTGCTTCCCAAACGGATTTGATTAAGTTTTGCTCTTAGATCAGTTGGAGGTAACACATTGGTTTTGGAAACTTGGAGTTTTCCTTCCATTGATCTGGATATTTGCAGAGAAGGAAGAGTTGAACCACCCGCTTGATTAGGAGTTGGTAACAGACCTTTTCTAGACAAATTCTGTGCCCAATTCGAAGAAGTCGTAGAAGAAGACATTAAAGAATGTTTCTTCTTAGACTTATTCAATTTTTGAGAAATAGAATGTCCAGAAGGAAGAGTAGTCAAAAGACTATCTCCTTTTCTTTGACTAACAAAATTGTCAGTCAAAGCTGTTCCTGAAGTAAAAACTACAGGAACAGAAGAAACAACTAAAGAGTCATCTCTTTTCGAAGGGACTTTGTGTGGAAGACCACCCCCAGTTCTAGTAGAACTTGGCACAGAAGAAGAGATAGCTAAAGAGCTATTCTTCTTAGATGAAATACACGCTGAAACAGATTTGGTTAAAGAACCAGTACTATTAGTGTGGCTTTTGGATTTAGAATTACACGCTGGAACAGATTTGGCTAAAGAGCCAGTACTGTCAGCGTGATTTTTGATTTTGGAAATACACGTTAGAACAGATTTGGCTAAGGAACCAGTACTGTCAGCATGATTTTTGAACGTGAGATTGCACGTTGGAACAGATTTGGCTAAAGAGCCAATACTGTCAGCGTGACTTTTGGAATGGAATTTGCACGCTGGAACAGATTTGGCTAAAGAGCCAGTACTGTCAGCGTGACTTTTGATTGCTGTCATCTTCGAGCGCACAAGAGTGTACGTACTTGCAGTAGAGTTCTTGCCAGTGTTAGGAGTAGACACTGTGGCAGAGACTTCACCATTGGCTGCCAACTGATTCTTAGGGACATAAACAGAGTGTCCCTTCGACTTGGCAGTGATGATGGAGGCTGAAGTGGGTTTGCCACTCTTAGCCCGCTGCATTTCTTCATAGGCGAGTTGATCGAATTGGATCGTCATCACCTTCTTCGTCGAGCCGACTGACGAAGTGTCGCATTGAGTTGTTGCCATCTCAGAAGAGGAGATGGTTTTCCCCAGCAGAGTCGCCAATTTGTTTTCCATAAATAAATTCACTTTATTTATTGTGTATCTGGAAAAATTACAACTGTAGGAATCCGATCTAGAAGACGATCGCTTTATCCCTTGGACTATGCGAAGAAGAAAAGCTCTCAAAATTTTGACAGTAAGTTAGATAACTATGTATCTGTACAATGAATAAGAAAAAGAACTCTATTTATAGAGTCAAAAATAACTGAAAGGATAACTGTCTTCACAGCCTGTGCCTAGTTAAAAATCACGCAGGATTTAACATACGCAAGGTTGTGAGCAGTTACTGGACGTGGCCTGTAACTGTTGGACACATGGCAATCATGCATGAGTCGTGTACAAGTTACAGGATACGCAAGCGAGAGATCAGTGGCATGGCTGCCACGTACTCCAATTTGATGAAATCTATGCAGACTTGTTGAAGACAAAATCCACGCAGACTCGGGGCAGAAAGCTTCAAAATCCACGCAAACTTGGGGCAAGAAGCTTCAGAATCCACGCAGGCTTGGGGCAAAAAGCTTCATAATCCACGCAGACTTGGGGCAGAAAGCTTCACAATCCACGCAGATGTGGAGCAAGAAACTTCAGAATCTACGCAAACTTGAGACAGAAAGCTCAAAATATACGCAGACTTTGGGAAGGAACATAATCCATGCTCGATTGAGGCAGGACTGCCAGCTGTCTTGATTCGACGTGCTTCGACTAACACAAAATCTCTGACAGTGATTGCTTTTGTCAGTTGTATTAAATGACAAGAAGCTCTTTTGGTACGCCAACTTGACGAAGGCTGAGTCTTGCTGAAGAAGATTTTGAAAGTTACGCAATAGTCGGCTGTGATCTCTCGAGTTCTGTGCATACGTGGCATACGAGAAGACATTCTTCGACTGTCGTGCTGTCAGTCATAATTACACTCTGACAAATGATGAGCTGTTTCCCAGCGTGACTTTTAAATATTGTCCTGATCAACTCAGCGTGACTTTTGGACTTGTTCTGATCAACTCAGCGTGACTTTCATTTTTAAGGCCTACAAAACCCCCTTCAAAGTTTTCGAAAGTTTGAAAAGACTTCAAAATTTCGAAATACTTTGAAAACGAATGATAAAATGAATTTAGTCACGCTGAGATGACATCAACTTTTTTGAAAGTCGAAAAGACTTCAAAATTTCGAAATACTTTGGAAACATCCAAATGAACTTATTAAATGTCATAATGACTCTTCATTCTCCGAGACTGATTGAATCCAATTTATGGTAGAATATGAACCCCCGGCAAACTCCTTTATATAAACGGGGAGGAGATTCAGCTTTAATCTTCATCTTACGTCAACATGACACCGAAGGAGAAAGCTGAAGAAGAAGCACGAAAGTTAGGTTTTTGTGCCCATGGCGATCCTACTTTTGGGGGTAAGGAACCGGAGCCTTTAGTTTTCGAGTTCAAAGATGACCCTACACAACTAGCCAAGAATTTCTTGAGCTACTTTGGCCTGGACGGCTTGTCTTCAGATAAAGGAATGGCTTCGGCCCATTTGGAAAAGTAATCGGTTATTGCGAGAATAAACCGATGACCTTTTGATGACGGCGGATTGATCGGACCGATAATGTCCATGCCCCAAGCTTCGAAGGGCCATGATGCTGCCGTCGGATATAGAAATTCCGAGGGTTGATGAATAAAATCCGTATGGATTTGACAAGCTTTACACTTCCTTGCATACTCGATGGCGTCTGATACCATAGTGGGCCAATAATAACCCATACGTCGAATACGGTCTTGAAGTTTTGGTCCAGGCTGATGTGCTCCACAAATTCCATCATGTGCTTCGTAAATAATTTGTTGAGCCTCGTCACCGGCAACACATCGAAGAAGTAAACCATCATAAGCTCGACGATATAAGATTTTTGTAGTATGATTGTAATAGAATCTGAGTGATCGTCGTCTGATAGATGCTGCCTCACTCGGATTATCTGGAAGAATGTCATACAATACAAAATCTAAGAAAGGAAGTCTCCAATCTTTATCTGTATTTTGAGTCTCAGCTGAATTACTGAAGATGAATTCCATGCTAGAATCAGATGAAGATGATAAAGGTTTACGACTGAATCCAAATCCTCTTGTTGTATTGACGTCATGAGACGTTGATTCTTCAATGTCAATTGGAAGTCCTAGGGTCAGGTTATTTTCCAGATGAAACAATTCTCGATTGCGAACAACAATCATTTGTTGTCGTCTAATCGGAATAGCCAACACCGCCGCAAGATTAGCTAGAGCATCAGCTTCTGTGTTACATGCTCGCCTAACATGTTCAATAAAGAATTCTTCAAACGAAGAAGCCATAGATATAGCTGATCTATGATAAGAAACCAGATCTTGATGGCGAACTTCATAAGTACCCCTTA
>JANAVB010024995.1:761572-766572 GCA_029216955.1 Iris pallida
TATTTACAGATGTTATATACAGCATTCTACCGTCGATACTGCGGCGTAGGCTGGACGTACCCACGTGCTCGTGCCCCTCATAAGGGTGCGGGTCGTAACACGTTTTTGTGGTGGCCCACATAGGTCCTGTGTCGCAATTAGTGCGATCTCGTAATGGTGCCCGACTTAGAGTGCTAATTACGAGCCTGCAATTAGGACGTAGGACCTATGACATGATAGGAGTTTCTCAATCACACCTAGAAAAATTTTCGATCTTTTGATTATCATGATTACTTCCCTTGTATTAAATTAACTGTCCTTCTTTGATAATATCTTCTCATGTGCCATATTGATCTCTTAGCTTCAATTCGTCTCCAGGATGACGAAGACGCACCCGCAGGCCACTGGATCGAGTAGCTTACCCGAAAGATCTGACCAGGCTGAGGAGGAGGTTCATGAGACTGCCCCCAGTGATTCCACTATCCCAGAGGCCCTGGCAGTTGCACAGGGAGGTCTACTACCTCCAACCCAGAGGGTTTCGATCGTCGTTCCGGAGACGCTACTGCCACCACCTCCGATACCGACTGATACACATCATATGTTCCTTCTCCTTCAGCAGATGATGGAGACACAGTGGGCCCAGGCAGAGGCATCGCAGCGCCAGACGGATGCGTCACACCGTCAGATTGAGATGCTGAGGCAGAGCATGGAGAACTGGCATCAGCTTGTACTGGCAGCAGTGGAGAGAGTGGCACCGGGTACGGTACAGGGCCCTACTGGCCAGCAGCCGTACCAGCAGCAGTCTAGGCCAGGGACAATATTAGACTTTAGGAAGATGAGCTCCAGGGACTTCACGGGCACGGAGGGCATCCTTAATGCGGACGATTGGCTAGAGGATGTACAGCAGAGCATGGAGCTGGAAGAGCTTCCTAGAGCACTTTGGGTTTCGGCCGCAGCCAGCCGATTCTTCGACATCGTGCTGACGTGGTACCGTACAGATCCTCGTGCGTCGGTGAGAGGGCTGGCTTGGGAGGACTTCCGGAGGCTCTTCAAGGAGAAGTTCTTCTCGGACGTGGCTCTTACAGCATTGGAGGGCCAGTTTGTGAGTCTAGTGCAGGAGAACTCGTCGGTGGACGAGTATGCAGCAGAGTTCTTCCGCCTTAGCAGGTTCGCTCCCGATCTGATCCAGGACGAGGGGCAGAAGGCTCGTAAGTTCCGTAGGGGACTTATTTATGCAGTGCGTACCCGCACCTCGGGTCGTCGTGACGCGACGTTCGATCAGATATCGATGGACGTGCAGATTACAGAGGAGGACTTCGACCTCAAGCCGAAGAGGAGCGAAGATACTATGGGGGCGAGTTCCAGTGCGGGACCGGCCAAGCGCCCTCACTTTCAGCATCAGCAGAGGCCATTTCAGCAGCAGCAGCCTCTGTTGCAGATTCAGCAGGCACCAGCGTGTGCCCAGCAGTACCAGGGACAGGGCCAGAGATCGGCTACTCCGTGCGGCTTCTGCGGGAAGCCGGGGAACACCAGAAAGGCTTGCAGGAAGAGGTTGGGCGTCTGTCTCTACTGTGGGGTGCCCGATCACCAGCTGAGGGATTGCCGCTTTCGCAGAGTCCGAGGAGGCAAGGACAGAGTGCAGCCGGCTAGAGGACCAGCAGTTCAGCAGAGAGGTCCTCCACTTCAGATCCAGCAGCAACGTTTTGTTCAGCACCAGAAGGGAGCACCCGCGGCAGGGTGTTCGCTTTGGCAGCAGAGGAGGAGGTAGAGCCCGTGGGAGATGTTGTAGCAGGTCATGTTCTCCTTGATTCTTACCCTGCTTTTGCCTTGTTTGATTCTGGGGCCACTCATAATTTTGTGTCTGTTTCCTTTGCTCTGAAACACAATATTATTGCTGAATATATGGGTAGGACTTGCAAGATTATGACCGGAGGAGGCATTATCCTGGTTAATAATATTTGCAAGGGGCAGAGAGTCACTCTGAGAGGCCGGGACTTGAGTGAGTGTCTGCTCGTAATGCCCTTATCGAGGTACGATATGGTACTTGGTATGGATTGGTTGAGCATGTACCATGCTAGCATTGATTGTAGAGGAGACAGAGTTCTTTTTAGGACGCCGGGAGAGCCAGAGATCGAGTTTGCTCGAGGAGCAGCGGAGCCGGAGGCTGGATTCTGTGGAGTTTTGTTGGCGGGGCAGGATTTGCCACATCCGTTGATAGCTGAGTTCTCGGATGTCTTTTCCGAGGAGTTGCTAGGGATGCCGCCAGACAGGGACTTTGAGTTCTCTATAGACTTGGTACCCGACGCTGAGCCCATTTCACAGCATGTCTATAGGGTGAACAACAGTGAGTTGATAGAGCTGAAGAAGCAAGTCGACGAGCTGCAGGACAAGGGGTTCATCAGATCCAGTTCTTCGTCCTGGGGAGCGCCAGTTCTGTTTGTGTCGAAGAAGGACGATACGTCCCGTATGTGTATTGATTATCGGGCGCTCAACAACCTCACTATCAAGAATAGGTACCCTTTGCCGAGGATCGACGACTTGTTCGATCAGCTGAGTGGGGCGAAAGTATTTTCGAAGATAGACTTGAGGTCTGGGTATCACCAGCTAAAGGTGAGGCGGGATGACATTCCCAAGATGGCATTTCGGACTCGGTACGGCCAGTACGAGTTTACAGTGATGCCATTTGGGTTGACCAATGCTCCCACGGTGTTCATTAACTTGATAAACAAGGTATTCCATCAGTACCTTGACAAGTTCGTGGTGGTCTTCATAGACGATATCTTGATCTATTAGAAGACGCAGGAGGAGCATGAGGAGCACTTGAGAGTTGTGTTAGAGACTCTAAGGAGGGAGCAACTCTACGGGAAGCTTTCGAAGTGTGAGTTCTTCTTGGACCAGGTGGAGTTCTTAGGTCATGTTGTGACCGAGCATGGGATCTCAGTGGGCCAGAGAAAGATTTTAGCAGTGGAGTCTTGGTCTACGCCCAGTTCAGTTGCCGAGGTTCGGAGCTTTCTGGGTTTAGCTGCCTATTACCGGAAGTTCGTCCAGGACTTCTCGCAGATTGCAGAGCCGATGACTAGACTCACCAGGAAGGACGTGGAGTTCGTCTGGACTGTTGAGTGTCAGGCTGCATTCGATGAGCTGAAGAGGAGGTTGACTTCAGCTCCGATCTTGACTTTGCCATCTGGGTTAGGAGGGTTCTCGATCTACAGTAATGCTTCGAGAAAGGGCTTGGGTTGTGTTCTTCAGCAACACGGGAAGGTGATTGCCGATGCATCTAGGCAGTTACGTCCTCATGAGAAGAACTATCCTACGCATGATCTGGAGTTGGCCGCAGTTATTTTCGCTTTGAAGTTATGGAAGCATTACCTGTACGAAGAGCGAGTTGAGATCTTCACAGATCATAAGAGCTTGAAGTACGTGTTCATTCAGAAGGAGTTGAACATACGGCAGAGGCGGTGGTTAGAGCTGATGAAGGACTTCGATATATCACTGCAGTACCATCCGGGGAAGGCCAACGTAGATGCAGATGCCTTGAGCAGGTATCTAGTTGCTATGTTCTTGACGACAGATCGTCATCTGTTGGCCGACCTGGATAGTTTGGGTATCGAGGTCATCATTCCGAGCATGGAGATCCAGATATGGGGTTTGCAGATTCAGTCTGAGCTGATGGGTAGAGTCAGGTCAGTGCAGTATGATGATGTTGCCCTGAGGAGCATCAGGGAGCAGGTACGGACGGGTTTTCTCGACGATTTCTCTGTAGCCGAAGACGGGTCGTTGCGGCATGGTACTAGGCTGTGCATTCCGCGTGGAGAGCTTCGGAAGGAGGTTCTTCAGGAGGCGCATTGCTCTCAGTATTCTATGCATCCTGGAGCCAACAAGATGTATAGGGACCTGAGAGAGCACGTATGGTGGTATGGCATGAAGTGCGAGGTAGCTCAGTTTGTATCTCGTTGCCTTGTGTGTCAGCAGGTGAAGACCGAGAGACAGAGACCAGGTGGATTGCTACAGCCGCTACCCATTCCCGAGTGGAAGTGGGAGCACATCACCATGGACTTTGTGTCTGGACTTCCACGATCGCAAGGAAGGAAAGACGCAATTTGGGTCATCGTTGATAGATTGACCAAATCGGCCCACTTTTTGTCTTTCAAAGTGGGTTTGTCTACGGAGAGGCTGACTGAGCTGTATGTTCGTCATATCTTGAGATTGCACGGAGTTTCGGTGAGCATAGTTTCAGACCGGGATAGCCGATTCACTTTCTACTTCTTGAGGAGTTTGCAGGCTAGCTTGGGCACCTCGCTCAAGTTTAGTACCGCTTATCATCCTCAGACAGACGAGCAGTCGGAGAGGACCATCCAGACTTTGGAGGATATGCTTCGCACATGTGTGCTAGATCTCGGGGGTTCTTGGGAGGACCATCTTCACCTGGTAGAGTTTGCTTACAACAACAGCTACCAGGCCAGTATAGAGATGTCACCATTTGAGACTTTATATGGACGGAGATGCCGTACTCCTTTGTCTTGGGACGATATCGGCGAGAGGGCGCTTCTTGGGCCGGAGATGGTTGTGGATGCGACCGAGAAGGTCAGATTGATTAGAGACAGACTTCGGGTGGCTCAGGATAGGCAGCGGCATTGGACCGATAGTCATCAGAGACCGTTAGAGTTCGAGGTTAGGTTCAGTTCTTATCGTATTTGTTTGTGATTGTTTGTTAGTTATGTGCTGAGTTTTGTCTTATGTCTAGGTTGGTGACATGGTATTTTTGAGGATATCCCCGACACGTGGCACGATTCGCTTTGGCGACGGTGGAAAGCTCAGTCTGTGCTACATCGGACCTTTCACCATCATAGAGAGGATCGGTGCAGTAGCTTACCGACTGGACTTGCCGACTAGGCTCGAGGGAGTGCACACAACGTGTTTCATGTATCTCAGCTGAGGCGGTACGTGGCAGATCCTAGCCATGTATTGGACCATTCAGCGATACAGTTGGGGCCTACTCTCAGCTATCCAGAACAGCCGGT
>JANAVB010024995.1:769072-829983 GCA_029216955.1 Iris pallida
TTGACTTGCTTCGACTTGTTTTGATTTGCGATGACTGGTATGACCTAGAGTTGACTTAGTCTGACTTAGATTGACTTGATATAACTTGATTTGACCTAGATTGACTTGACATGACTTAGTGTGACTCAGTGAGACCTAGTTTGACCTAGATTTCATATCATTCATTGTAAATCATTCTTAACTTTGTTAAACCTAAATTAACATGAAATATCTCATCTTTAGGTTTCTGATTACCGCTCTGAGCATTGATATACCCTATAGCTCAGAACAGCATGCGAGTACATTCACTGATAGTTTTCATTATTTTGATATCTGCTATATCCGATTCAGTCGCAGTGTCTTACTTGATTCTCAGTCACGATAGTTCACGGACTAGTACACGTTGGATCATGGCATGAGATGTTGTTTCTGAATTTCTGGGTATATTGGTACACTTCTTATCTTGTTCCCTGTACTTGTATAGACACCAATTTCTGAGGGAATTTGCTACCCTCTTACAAAATCACGTGCCATGACGTGTTATGTCCAGATCCATTGTACTATTCGGGGATGGGAAGGGGCTATGTGATCCAAGCTACCCTGTCACTATTCTTGTGCTCGCGCCACTCTCCCTCACGTAGGGTGTAGCAAGATTTCTATTTACCTTGTACTCGTTATCCAGGTTGGCCGGTATGACTCTCCGTTGAGGTCACCGCGGATTGCTGGGCCAAGTGGATAGCCTGTCCTGTCACTTATCCCAAGTCGATCACATATCGCTCAAATAATTCAAGTCACATTTTATATTTACTTTATCTTATCGTATATCATGCTCTGTTCTACATTCAGTATTTCCTCACCATGCTATGATATACAGTTACTCACATGCTCTACATACCTTTACATTGTACCTTGATTGGAGACTAAGTTCTGCTCGGGAGAAGAGTTACAACCCCGATCCTTGTTTGGTTTAAGGGTTATAACTCAGCTTTCGAACGGTTCCCAAGTCTTCATATATCTTTGTCTTGTAGTTCATTATACTGTCTCTTATAGAATTTGTCAATTCATATGGAACTGCTGTTAGTGCTTGTACTTACTCATTTTTCTGACAGGATACCGTTATGATATACTACAGATGACTCTGAGGCGGACTGCTCGACCTATTATGGGCTCGAGTTAGATGGAGTAGTCCAGGACCGTGGCCTTATAGTAGAGCCACTAGACTTCGTTCTCCCAGAGTAGAATAGATTAGCTAGGGTTGCCTGGACTGCGATCCAGCTAGCATTATCAGACTGTAACTTCTATGTTATATTTTGAGACCCTGTGATGTTGTATATATCTGGGCTTGTATTGGACACTGGACTTATTTCTATTTTTTCATCTATCATATGTCTTTCCTTCTGAGCTATCTACTTTAGTTTTATTCTGTGATTTAGACTGTATTGTTATGTCACCTCCACTCGGAGTGTATATACTGTACAGGTACCTTTATACTGTTAGTCGTAGTATTTACAGACGTTATATACAGCGTTCTACCGCCGATACTGCGGCATAGGCTGGACGTACCCACGTGCTCGTGCCCCTCATAAGGGTACGGGTCGTAACACCATACGATTGCCGGGCCAAGTGGATAACATGCTTTGTCACTTACCTAAAGCCGATCACATAGCGCGCTAATAATTCAAGTCACATTTTACATTTATTTATCGTATCTTATATCCTGCTCAGGTTTACTTTCTGTACTTTCTTACCATGCTATGATATTCATTTACTCACATGCTCTACATACCTTTATGCTGTATCTTGATTGGAGACTAAGTTCTGTTCGGAAGAAGGGTTACAACCCCGATCCTTATTTGGTTTAAGGGTTGTAACTCGGCTTTCGAATGGTTCCCACGTCATCCAATATCTTTGTCTTGTATTTTATTATACTGTCTCTTATAGAATTTGTCAATTCATATGGAACTGTTGTTAGTGTTTGTACTTGCTCATTTTCCTGACATGATACCGTAGACAATATTACAGATATTTTTGAGGTAGGCTGCTCGACCTACTATGGGGTCGAGACAGATGGAGACTCAGGCCAGGGCTGTGGCCTGATAGTTTGGCCACTAGATTTTATACTCCCTGAGTAGTTAGCTTAGTTAGGCTTGCCTGGACTGCGATCCAGCTTTGGATTTTAGACTGTAGTAGCTTATACTTGTATTCTGTGACTCTGTGATGTTGTGTATAGCTTTGGGTTTGTGTGGATCTTGAACTTATTTCCTGCTTTCATCTATCCTATTTCTATTTCGTGCTATCTATCCTAGTTTGCTTTGTGATTGAGACTGTATTGCTATGTCACCTCCATTCGGAGTGTATATACTGTATAGGTACCTTTTACTGTTTTAGTTGTAGTATTTATAGACGACCTATACAGCGTTCTACCGTCGACTCTGCGGCGTAGGCTGGACATACCCACTTCTCGTGCCCCTAATCAGGGTGCGGGTCGTGATAATTCTACATTTGAATTAGAGAAATATTTTTGAAATGAAAGCTTGTCATTCCTATGTGGCAACCATTTTTTTTCCTAAACTCATAATAGGGTTGGAGATGCTCTAACATGGGTTTAAACTTAATTATATGTCTCAAATTATGTCGATTTCAACATAAGTTTCCAGATAGATGCCTACAGAGTCATTTGAGAATTTTAAACTCTCTTAAGAAAAGAAAAAAAAACTCATATACATGTATGAACAGAAATGTAGGTGTCTTTTAAGGATAATTTTGTAGACATCCAAAATATATACATGGGTACCAAGTCAGCACATGGCCTTAAAGTACGACCATAGCCACAGTTGATGTCATCGTGTGAGTGAAACTGTAGCTATGATACTGAATTCAAGACTTAGGTAATCATGTAATGTACTATTGCTTGACCCACGTGAAAAGATTCAAGTTGTAAGCGACATATATCATAATTCATAATGTAGAGTGACCGTGGAGAACGTCCAACTCATATATTAAAATATGTAACAAAATTGTTAGGGTTTAGTTTGAAAATGGTCTCTAGGAATCGGGTACATCACTCTATGATGTGGCAAACGCCAAAAGTGTGTATTTTAATATATGTATCATCATCTATTATCTTACATACATGAAGAGTGGTAGTTCATGTGGTTGGTATTATGGTAGATTTCTCTAAAGGGTAAGGTTCAAATCCTTTAAGAAATAATATTATTTTTGTCACATATTTTTTGAAAATTTTTCTTTGGATCTAGGCCACAAAGAAGCGTAGGGACTAGGACCCCGACTAAGACGTAGGAACGCAAAATGATGCTTTGATCAAGCACTTCGCATGTACACATCAGACGGACGTGTCTTTCGTGCGTTCCCGCATGCTCAGTGATTTCGTGCTCTCCACTGAACTTTGTAGTTCTAGGGTCTGATGCCTTGTTGGTGCCGTTATTGCTCTTAGTGGGAGCGATTTCAGCTTTGTAGTTGTCTTATTTGTGGAGAGTTACTCCCTTAATAATCGTCCCACATTGGTTTTGGGTGGTTATGGGCCCTTAATAATCTACCCACATTGGTTGTGGGTGGTTATGGATGCTAGGGGCTTGACTCCCCTCTCTCTCTCTCTCTCTCTCTATATATATATATATATATATATATATATATATATATATATATATATATATATATATATAAGTTTTTGCACTTATAAGGATAAGACCGCAAGCCTGAGACTATATATGATGAGAGAGGAGAGTTTGCAACAACAACGAATAGCAGTAGCAAAGTCATGTCCAAGTTCTGTCCAACGTCAAAGGGGATTAAGAACGTTTCAGTACTTAATCTGAAATTGCTGATTTCTATTAACGGATCGGAAAAAAAAATAGAATATCGTTTTGAGCAATAGTGGTCTTCTTTGTTAATTCCGACAAGGATCTTCTCTAACATTTTTTTAGATCTCCAAATCTAGGTACTTGTTTTCTTAACTTTGCTCTAGTTCAACAATTTTAATTACTTGTTTTTTCTCTGAGACCGTTCTAGCTCGTCACTTTGTGGTTAAAAATTGTAAAAGACATGTACGGACCACCACATAAATAACGCTAAGGGTGCGTTTGATTGCAACGTAAAAAATATGTATAAAAAAATTAATTCCACGGATTATTTTACTATGGAAAAATTTTCATGTACAAAATTAATTTGGGTACTTGATTGTTGTTAATTTACATGGAAGTTTAGGATAATTGTAAAAAAAAAAGTTTGGACTATTTTCAAACTAGGAGATGACTAGCCAAGACAGTTGGGGAGTAAGGACTGGCCGCCAATGTGAGGGGCTACCGAACTGGCTAGTGCACATGGGGAGTAAGAACTGGCTACTGCACGTGGGGCTTGCCAACCGAGTTGGTGGGAGGGGGAGCAGGGCGGCTCCAGTATTTTGGAGGCCCTAAATAAGTCCAAAAAATAAGGCCGTTTCATGGAAATTGACATTTTCCTATGGTCTGGACCAATTTTATTTTCTATCATTTTGGAGTAAAATATGGAAAATAATCGATTTTTTTTTTGGAAAATAAGTCCATGGAAAATATACGTTCTCAAACACTACAATTGATGGAAAATTTGTGTTGGAAATATTTTCAAAAAAAATAAAAAATAAAATCTCAATCAAACACAGCCTAAGCCGCACAGGTTATGCAGTTCATGTATCTTTTCAGATTTGTTAAAAGTAAAATGTCATCTACATCTTGTTAATCAGAGTATAGCTCCAGTAAATAACTTCACTATTGCACTTCGTTTTCATTGTTGTCTATATATGGTGTTAAAAAAGTCACATCTATGATCATCCAAAATTGTAACTGTTTAGATAGATGTAACTCTTTAAAAGTGTGAAAGTGGCACTTACACCATGATGAGTTGCAGTTGAAAGTGTGAAAGCGACACTTTCCAAAATGTGTTTAGATGTAGTACTTTTTGTCTCCTGGAAGTGAAAAAAATAGATTTGGTGTTTGGATGGTTGTTGAAAGTAAAGAAAAAAATGTTCGGTTGTTTGGATGGTTGTTCAAAGTGGATGTTGATGTATGTAAAATTTCTAAAATAAAATAAATAAATTCATCATAAATGAACAAAAATATATTAAAGACAAATTAAATTACATCTAAAATAATTTAATTAAATATATCAAATTGTAATTAGCTTTTATTGAATTAAAATTCAAAAAATCTTTTAAATTCATTTAAAGCACATTACTATAATTAAATATATCATAATTATATTAATTTTTATAATTCATAATTATAATTATAGTAATTCACAAAACTAATTAACATATTCATAAAACTAATTCACAAAACTAATTGACATATCAAATTGTAATTAGATTTTTAAAGAACATTTATATTAGTCAAATAAAACAAATTAAGCAAAATTAATAAGAGAAATTTTGAGTGGCACCCCACTTTATTTAGCCATTTTCATGGTGCACCCCACAAGTTTACAATAATGTACAACACCCCCCACATTACATGTTTTTCGTTCAAAGTTAACAGTTGACCGCTTTTAGATATAATTTAGGACGAAACTGCCCCTCATGTGTTGAGAGCAGTGAACTTAAAATTGGAAAATCCTAAACTACCCTTTATTCTCTAAACGACCCCCCTCTTCCCTACAGAATTCCAATCGCTCTCTCTTTCTCTTTCACTCCCTCTTCTCTCTCGTCGACTTTTCACCCTCTCCGTTCGTCGACTTTTCACCCTCACCATACTCCGGCGCCTAGGAGAAATTAGAGGTACAAACCGCGCTCTCTCTTTTCTCTATTTTTTCTCTTTTTTTACCAATTTTTGATCCATGCTCGTTCCTTTTTCCTTTCGTTCAGATTTATGTAAGTGAAAGGATTCTCGAAATTCCATGACGAACCGGACACCAAGGTAAGAAATTATTTATTTTTTCCTAAAGTGAATGAAAATTGTACACCGAAACTGAAACTTTTTGGGTTTTCCTAAAATTAAATATTTTTTTTCTTTCGTTTAG
Organism: Iris pallida; assembly: GCA_029216955.1. Lineage (NCBI taxonomy): Eukaryota > Viridiplantae > Streptophyta > Magnoliopsida > Asparagales > Iridaceae > Iris > Iris pallida. The sequence goes on from JANAVB010024995.1 coordinate 775,061, forward strand.
ATATAATTTAGGTTTCGTTTTTAGGGTTTCCCCTAAAATTGTACACTGAAACTTTTTGGATTACCTTTAATGTACGAAACATATCATTTTTAGGTTTTGTTTTTAGGGATTTCCCTAAAATTGTACACTGCAATTAGTTGGTTTTCCTTTAATGCACTTTGAAATCGTTTTAGGTTTCGTTTTTAGGGTTTGTTTCCCTTTAATTCACTATGAAATTGTACACTTCATTTTTAGGGTTTGTTTCCCTTTAATGCACTCTACAATTAGTTGGTTTTCCTTTAATGCACTCTGAAATAGTACACTTCATTTTTAGGTTTTGTTTTTAGGGATTTTCCTAAAATTCTACACTGCAATTAGTTGGTTTCCCTTTAATGCAACTAGTTGGTTTCCCTTTAATGCACTCTAAAATTGTACACTGCAATTAGATGGTACTGTACAATTGAATTAGGGTTCAACATGTGAAATTTGTATGATAATGTACTCTGATATTTGTATGATATTGTAGGCTATTTGTATGATATTGTACTGTACATGTGATATTTGTAAGATATTGTACTATACAATTGAATTAGGGTAGTTCAATTGCTCTTATGTACAATTCATACTAGGATGGTACTGTACAATTGAGTTAGGGTAGTACAATTCATACTGGGATGGTACAATTCATATGCTATTGTATGATACTTGTATGATATTGTAGGCTATTATTTTTAGAGACATTTATGTGTATTTCTCTTATTGTTATATGTGAAATTAAGGTAGTTCAATTGCTCTTATGTACAATTGCTCTTATGTACAATTCATATGGTACAATTGCTCTTATGTACAATTCATATGCTATTGTATGATATTTGTATGATATTGTAGGCTATTTCTTTAGAGTTCTGTATGTGTATTTCTCTTATTGTTATATGTGAAATTAAGGGTAGTTATGCTATTATGTACAATTCATATGCTATTGTATGATATTTGTATGATATTATAGGCTATTTTAAGGGTAGATAAATGCCATTGTATGCTATTATAGGCTATTTTAAGGTTAGTTGTACTGTTATACAGGAAGTACATACTTAGGGTCCATTTTAAAGGTAGTTCAATTGCTGTTGAAGTGGACCCAGACTTTATAAGTCTGTTTGATTTACCTTACACAGTTGAAAGTAACCATTTGGAGGGAGTTTATAAGTACTACTGGATTGATGAGTTGAAGAATGGGGAAACAGTGGAGCTCCTCACTGATGCTGGGTTGTTGGATATGTTTAGTAAACAACTTCCTGACAACAAAGGAGAGATACACATATTCTTAGAAGAATTTGGCAACCCTGCAAGTCAAGAGCAACAACCTACTGAGTCACTAACACCAAGCAAAACTAGGAGGATTAAGAAAGTAGCCCACAAACCAGTTAGAAGACATGTCAAGAAGGGTCTTCATGAGGAGCAGTTGGATCCACTACCAAGTGACAGTGATGTGGATATTCCTGAGGAGCAGCTGGATCAAATGCCCTCAAGGGTCTTCACTGCTGGAGGGTCTGACCAAGGGGCTCCAACACAGACAGAGGGTGACCAGGAATATGGGACACAGGCAGAGACACAACTCTATGGAGATGAACCACATGGTACTTTAGAAGAAGCAGATGAACCATAGGGTGAGGAAGAAGCAGATGAACCACAGGGTGAGGAAGAAGCAGATGAACCACAGGGTAAGGAAGAAGCAGATGAACCACAGGGTACTTTAGAAGAAGCAGATGAACCATGGAGGGAAGAAACTGAGTTCTAGAGGGAAGAGATGCAGAGAAGAAGAAAAGTTGCAATTGATGAACTTGATGATGAAGAAGAATACCATAGTTGTGACTCAACTGATTCTGAACAAACTGGGGATGAGCTTGATGATTTGTACTCTGATGCAGAGATGGGTGAGAAGGAATACAGAGCTCCTGAGGTGAGTGATCTCTGCCTAGGCCAGTAATGGATGAATCCTACTGAGTGCAGAAGATTTTTAAGGTCATATGCTATAAAGAAGAGGTTTGAAATTAAATATGTTAAGAATAAAGGGAAGAGGATATGGGGTGTGTGTCAAGAAGAGACTTGTCCATGGATGTGCAGGGTTAGGATCTCACCAGATAAGACAACTTGTACACTTAGACAACTTAATGAAGAACACACTTGCAAGCACACCTCAAAGCTGCAAAACAAAATGGCAAATAACAAATTCATCTCTGAAGTTTTGGAAGAGGACATTAAGGCACACCACAGTTCATGGAAAGCAAAGGACATTCAGAAGTAGATGTGGGCCAAGTTTACAGTGAAGGTCTCATATTGGAATGCATACAAGGCATTATTCAGAGTGAAGGAGATGTTGTTTGGGGGTTATGATGAGAGTTATAGAAAAACTCCCGAAGTTGCAAAGAAAGTTTTGAGAACCAACCCTAGGAGTGTAGCCTATTATGGAAATGTACCTGGGACAACAGAGTTTGCTTATTTATGCATAGGATATGATGCAAGCTTCACTGGATTCATAAATAGATGTAGACCTTTAGTTGGTTTAGATGGGTGTCATCTGAAAGGGAAGTATGGGAGGATATGTTTGTCTGCAATAGCTCTAGATGGCAACAATGGGTTGTTCCCACTTGCTATTTACATCTGCACATCTGAAAGTGAAGCTACATGGGTCCACTTTCTTAGTATGATCAAACACAAGCTGCTGTAACATCCATGAGAGATTTCTTTCATATCTGATAGGCAGAAAGGCCTCGGCAATGCTATTGACAAAGAATTCTATGGGCATCCCCATAGGTTTGGCTTTAGAAATTTCTACAAAAACTTTAAGTCCCACATCAACGGTAGCCTACAGATGAAGCATCTTACATGGGGTGCAGCTAGAGCCTATAGACAAGTAGATAATGCTAAGTGGATTGAAGCAATAGCTCAACAATGTCCAGATGGTTTTCAGTATATGATGAAAGAGCACATGAGCAGATGGTGTAGAGCATACTTTGACAAAACAACAAAGTGTGAGCACATAACAAATAATTTTTCTGAGAGCTTCAACAATTGGATAGGAGAAATTAGTGGAAAACCAATCACTATGATTGTGGAGATGTTTCACTTGATGGTCATGCAATTGACTTATGAAAGGAAGATTACTTCTAGAGCATGGGATGAGCATGACTTGACTCCAAGGACTACAAAGATCATTGAGCAGAGGTCAAGGCAAGTCAACAAGTATCAGGTCAATGGTGCTGATGATAGGCTGTTCTGTGTCACTAGTGTCTTCTGACCAAAAAAATTAATGTTAATATTAATGTTAATATTAATGCTAATGTTAATGTTAATATTAATGTTAATGTTAATGTTAATGTTAATGTTAATGTTATGATTAATGCTAATGTTAATATTAATATTAATTTTAATGTTATGATTAATTTTAATTTTAATATTAATGTTAATTTTAATGTTAAAGTTAATCTTAATGTTAATTATCATGTTAATTTAATATTAATATTAATTTTAATGTTAAATTCTATGTCAACTACCATGTCAGCAACCATGTTATATGCCACATAATAGAAGATGGCATCACCCAAATATTTTGGGAGCCAAATAGCATTTTTGATTAATGAATTAATGCAACATTAGAGCCATGGAGGCTAAGAAATGTCGATAAGGTCATCTTCATGCTCTTTAGAAGAAAATATGGAGGGGGGAAGCTACAGCTCACAATCAAGTTCACTTGATCTTTCTTGATACACTTGTTTTAGACTAACGAAGGTTATGATCTCACCTAGATGGAACAAGTTCTCAGTACCAGTTCGGGTATATCAATATGCAGCAGTAGATGATACTGCCGTCACTTAATCATACAATTATACAATTCTTCTTATATTATACCACATTTCTATAATGATTATACAGTTCGATATTGAGTCAAAGCTTTTAATGTTCTGTTTACACCTAAATATTGCCGAACTCGAAGGCATAGATACATTCCTTAATTTTCCATTCTAACTACAACTTTGAACCAAAATCTAAAGTGACACACTATAGAAAGTGTTCCACTTTAGTTCTCTGCAAATGGATTCCAGTAGGTGTCATTTTTCTTTCGGCAGCGCTACATTGCCCATGGACTGGGACCACAATTCTGTCCTGTGGAACATGTGTCGTCGTTTCATTGGATGGAAAAGGGGACGGATGAGTTCAAAACGCCAGCGTACAGACATGCACATGGTCATCCCCTCCTGGCAAAAGAATATTTCCGTCTTTCTTTTGTTCCTTCTAAAACTTGTCAAACCTTTATTCGTTTTCTCTCCAGAATCAAACATCCCTTTATTCCTAGCTAGTATCGAAAGTGACCTCCAATTTAACTTTCCTCCTACCTCCTCTCACAGAAGTGAACTTAACACCATGTTCCAGAACCTTAGTATACCTTCTTCATTTTTCATTTTTCTATATCACTTTCTGTTCTAAAATATTATTATATAGGAATAAAAAATTATCTAATCATTTACTAACATAAACTTTCATACTACCTCTCTCTCTCTCTCTCTTTCTCTCTCTCTCTATACATATATATATATATATATATATATGTGAGATCCGTCTCACTGTATCGATATTTTATACGGATACGAGTTTATTTGAGCCGTGTTTCGTATTTATCGATTTACATGATATTTTAAAATTTTCCTAAGTATAGGATTTTCATGACTTGGTTTAACTTGGATTTGGTTTTATTTGATTCGGTTCCACTTTGACTTGGTTTGGTTTAGTTGGTTTCTCATGAGAGGAGGTGATGGTTTAGATTGAGTGGAGAGGAATGAATGGGGGAGATCACTTGAGCTTGTTATATAAGCCACTTTTCTCTCTCCCTCCTCATTCACCCTCATTCAATTCTTTTCCACCAAACCCTAGCCATTAGAGAGAGGCAAGTACACCTTACTGAATGTTGGACGATTTCCATTTCGTTTGTTCCATTCTCCTTATTGTTACATTCTAAGCCTCTTTAGGACTTGGAGTTTTCCATTTTGATGGTTCAATTGTTGCAGATCTAGCTTTGAAGAGATTTCGGTTTTCATGGGTTTTGATCTATTTAACTTACATTTTTTGTCAATTGATGGTTCCATGTTGTAGAGCATTTCATTCTGCCCTGTTTTGACTTATGGAAGTTCAGATTTGGACTTGGGATGAAGATTTCAAGGAGCTTGGAAGCATGGATTCATGGTGTTCTTCTTCTCGAAATTTTGGAGAAGAAGAACAGTTCTCTGGCCGCATGGCAGTACTTGACCGTATGAACATTCATGCGGCAAGTTGCTCTCAGCCGCATGAGACCCTCGCACTCCTAGCCGCATGGACTTCTCCTACTTAGCCGCATACACCCCCTTGCTTCTGCAACCGCATGGGCGTCCGTCCCTTTAAACCGTATGGATCCGAACTCCGCTAGCCGCATAAGGGCTGAACCATTCTAGCCGTATGGACTCGCTTTCAGCCCACCGTATGAGACCCTTGCGTTCTAGCCGCATAGGCCCGCTTTTCTCTTGGCCGCCTAGACTGAGTATCATTCCTGGCCGCATGGGGCTTCATGAATTCTAAGCCGCATAGGCATTGCTCTCCCGTAGCCGCATGGGGACTATTCTTTTTCCCAACCGCATAAGGACTCATCCCCTTCAGCCGCATGAGACCTGTCCCCCGCTAGCCGCATATGTTCTACTGCCTCCGCCAGCCGCATGAGCTGCCTTTGTTCCGAGCCGCATGGGCTCTTAATTCCCCCGACCCGTATGGATTTCTTTCCCCAGCCGCATGAACCCGACTCCCTCCGCCAGCCGCATGACCCTTCCATCCCGAGGCGCTTAGACTGCTCCCTCCCCAACCGCATGAGATCACTTCTTGGCCGCATATGCCGAGCCGCATGGCTCTTTCATAGCTTGTATTTTATGAGTATTTTAATTATTACTATTATGCCTATGCCATGTAACTCTCAGTATGACTTGAGTTCCTATGGCGTACACCTTTACCTTTATTGTGTATTTTTATGCCCATTTTTTATCCTTACGCCTTTTGTCCTGAACTTGATAAATCACGATTTGATTGACATGATTAAAATAACAATTATACATGACATGGTGTGACAAGGAACTAGCATGCTTGATAGTGGCCCGCCGTGGTGCACTCCTGACATGATAACTTGACCTGATAACTTGACCTGCTATACATGATACGACAGTGACCCGTAGTGGTGCACTCTTGACAAGTACCCTGATAATGCTTGATAGTGGCCCGTCGTGGCGCACTCTTGATAAGTAATAATGATAATGATAGTGGCCCATCGTGGCGCACTCTTGACAAATCAATTCATTGGCCTGGACACCGTGGATGATTGTGCTTGTATAAACTACTAGTCCGATTGTGTCTTGCATCATGTCTAGGACATGATCCCTAAGTACCACGGTCAGGGATTCATACTGAATCTGGCTAGGTTAATGACTAGATTGATCAAATAGTTCATGGAGAATTTCCCAGTTACCTGTTGCCCCTTTAGTCCCGGCCTTATATATATATATACATGGGATTTGTTGCTATCCGTCGAGATGAGCGCACTTCCAGCCCGCCGTCGAGTGTGGTACCTTAGGACACATGTATCTTACTACAGTGTGTCTGCTATATCATGCTATCTTTTCCTTTTCTTGCTGGGATCACTCAGGTAGTAACAAACAGGTAACCGGACTTGGAATTCTCGCTGCATCTTGCTAGTAACTAGGCCTGTGACAACCCTAGTTAGTTAAAGTATCAAGCCGTACTTATTGCTTGGCCGTGAATGTTGGATGGAGTTCAGTCTGTCTTGTCTTGTCTTGATCTTGTACATGATTGTTACATGTCCTGATTTCTTATTTTATCTTGCCGATAAATGGTGGAAGAAACCAAGTTCTGTTCAGGCGAAGGGTTACAACTCCGGTCCTTGTTTGGTTTAAGGGTTGTAACCTGGTTATCTGAATAGTCCTATGGTTATTCCATCGTATATCACCTTCCCAGTCTAAGTCTTGTCTAGATCCAGTTTCTAATTGTTCCAGGATAATGGTGGCAATGATTGTCACTCTAATGTATTGTCCTCTCTTCGTATGTTGCCTGGCTCTATTTATTTAACATGTTCTCCAGTTTACTTTATATCAAATGATGATTTACTTACTGTCTTCCTATGTTCGGAATAAGTGCATTGGTACTGCACGAATCTCGATCCTCCTTTACTCATTGCTGTCTCTCCCTGTTGATTGCCTGTGATTGCTGGTTTTAAGTTCATAGTTCGGCTTCCTTTGTGGTACTTGCTATTTGGGGTCTGACCCCATTGGTTTTGTATGGCCAGGTTCTAATAGAAGAGCCCGGAGGATCTACCGCACCATCTACTCGACGGTGACCAGCCGGAGCACCAGAGTGCCTCAGTGGGTTCCTTCTTTATCCTCCCACTGATATGTAAATTCTCCTCTTGTAACATTTTAGCCCCGAGCACATGTTTAGCTCGTATTTTGGTATTTTCCTTGATATTGTAGCCTACGGGCATAAATATGATATGCGTATTCTAGACTATAGCTAGTCCTTATCATGTACGACCAATACTCTAGCTAGTAGTCAGTTCTGTGGTACTGGCTTCATGATCAGTCATGTATATATGGTTCGGGACGCCTTACTATTGTATGTATGATGATCGTACTCCTTGCTCTTGTATAATTGCCTGTGATTGAGATACCTAGGATTGTTAAGCCATAGGATTGATCGATGGCTTGTAGAGTAACCCCCATGTCTTGACAACTTATACGTGATTTCAGAGTATTAACGTACTTTGGGATTGCGTAGCTGGCTATGTCTGCCCCTGCTCTCCGGTATTCTGGTTCTGGGTCATGACAATATATATGTCCATGTTCTTCTTGTGTATTTCGACTCTTAGTCTGCAAAAAATTATTGAGTGAGCCGAACTTATCGTGCATCTTGATTCTCCTCTACTTCAAAGCCGGTCCAAAATTTTTTGGAATCTGGGACAAAATTTAAGATGGTGCCCATTTAAAAAAAAAACTAAAACCATTTTAAAAAATAAAATAGCTTCAACTAGAACTTGAACTCATGATCTAGTACATAGTATTTTCTGTATAATAATTATGGAAGTACATTTGGCGGAAGGACATGGAGCTGGGATGGAATTTTGGAAGTACATATAGTATTTTCTATATATATATATATAGATAGGTGTGTGTGTGTGTGTGTGTGTGTGTGTGTGTGTGTCCCGATTCTTAGTCTACAAAAATTTCTTCAGTGAGCAGGACTTATCGTGCATCTTGATTCCCCTCTACTTCAGAGCGTTGTCCAGAATTGTGAAACCCAGTATTTTAGGATTTTTGAATTGTTGAATTGTAGTATAATTTTGGCTTATTATTATTATATATTATTGTTATTATTATTATTATTTATTAGTCGGAATTAGGAAAATACTATTTTTAAATTTAGCGTTGATTTTTGATTGTGGTCCTGCCCCGATCCCGTGACCAGAGTCTGACCCGAGTTCGAACCCGATTTTCCGAAACCCAATTTCGTTCCGAACCAATTCTTTTTACCTCTTTTAAAAATCCTGAACATTTATTATATTAGTTAAAAAAAATAAAAAATAAAACCAACTGGCTTGGTCTCCCACGACCAAGCCAGTACCCCCCATTCTTTTCCCCATTCTCCTCTCCTCCACAACTCTCCAACCCCTTCCTTAATTCCCTCACTCACGAACACACCTCACAGCAACACTTCTCCCACGTTGTTCCCATTTTAAACTACCTCCACCACCCCAACCATTCACTCCCAAAAACCTCCCCCTTCACTCTCATTTATTCACCAAAACCTCTCCCTCTCACTCTCACTCCCCCTCCAGAACATCCCCAACCCGACCCCGAGCTCAGCCGCGCCCCTCCGGCGACCTCGCCACCGACCCGCGCCACCTCCGGCCGCCAACCCGCACGCGCCCAGCCGGCCGATTCCGTGCGCCCCAACCCGCGGGTCGCCTCCCGAGGCCCGCACGCCGCCTCCTCCGGCCAGATCCGTCTGCGGCTCGTCACCAGCGCCTTCCGGCCGCCCCGTGCCGGCCGACACCCCGTCAGCACCTCCACCCAGCACTCTCGCGTGCGCCCTCGCGCCGATCCCCGTGCCCGGCCAGCGCCTTTCGGCCGTGCCCTAGCCCCGGTGCCGCCGATTTTGCTCCGGCAATTTCGGCCAGACCCCGCCCCGGTCTCTGCGCGTCTCCCGCATGCGCCCCGCTGCTCCAACAACGCTGTCCAGCGCTGTTTCGGTGGTTTCCCGCTGCTGTCCGCAAGTTGGGACCTTTCCGAGTCCGCGGGGATATTTCTTTTTCCTAATATCATCTGAGAACTCTAGACGAGCACCCGAGGTATATTTCCGTATTTCCCCGTGTCCCTTCTCAGTGTGTCGATGATGATTTTGGTCCCCGATCCCGTTACGGGATTCGGTTTAGACGATTTCGATTTCGAAAATTTCCGAAGTTCGTTTTAGTAGTAATTTTGTGCTGTGATTGGTTTTGGTTTTAAGCTTTGTGACTTCTCGAAAATTCCGAGTTAGTTCGGCAATGCTCTCAGACTTAGTTCTGTGTTTGGTTTATATATATTTTGTGGTGGAAATGGATTCATGGGTTATTTTCCTGGTTTGGGATATTATTTGTGTGGTTGGCACAATTTTCCAGTATTGGGTTATTCCAGATATAGAGGAAATACTGTCCAATTTTCGTAAAACTATATATATATATATATATGATTTTCAAAACTGGTTTTCCAAAAAGGTTTATTAAATGGATTTTTCGGGCGACGACCGTACCGGTCAATGGGCTCTCGTGAAATGCAAACGAAACCAGTCATTCTGGACGTTGAGGCATTAGCTAAGAATGATAATTGGACCAATCTGAGACTCTTTAATATTATATTTGTATTTATAATTATTTTCAGAACGGGTACTGCTGTTAGTATTTTTGGTGCAGGGCTTCGGCCTGCTGAATGGACTGCTTTCCGGCGTTCAGGATTCACCTGAGTTTTATTATTATTCTTAATTTTGATTTATGTAAAGGTTGTAAGGGCGTAAGCCTAGTTTTCTAATTTCTTTGCTGCGACCCTGTATTGCGTAGATTAGATTTTATTTATTTCCTGGTTTGTTGGTTTGACGTAAACACACAAAATAATAAATAACTAATTATTTTATAGAAAATTAATATCATTTTCTCACATTAAATAATTAAGAAAATTACAAATTTGTATTATTTAAACAAATTCACATCTTCTCATTTAAGAAAAAAATCTAGTTTTATATATATTATAAAAAATACAAAGTTTTGCCAAATTAACCGGTAATTGCCATTTTTCTAATTAATCAATAACCGACTTATTTTAATTAAATAATAACGAACGTAGAATTGCGACGTTAGACGATTTCCGGTAGAATAATTAATAAACTTAAAATCTGACTAGGGTCTACTTCTAGAGATTGTAACTAGCACACCTAGAATGGTTTTATATTGGTTCTAAGCCAAGGTTCTCAACTGTAGGATCTCGGAGTCGAACCTGACATCCTCCTCGGAACCGACTTTACCGATCCAGTCAACGAAACAGAGGCAAGTTACGGTTATGTTTTTTTGTATTTTATTTAGTAATTGTCTAGCTGAATGTTTAAACCACATTGCTAAACGGAACCCTCTCCTAGGGTTCAGATATTGATTGATATTGATTGTGGGGATTGGAGAATAGTGTAACGTTTATGGCCAATACCCCCCTATATTGCAGGATTGTGCGAGCTTACCCCTCTTACACACGGGGATAAGCCGTATCGCGTCGCTAGGACGCTATTGTATAACCCAAGCCGGTCATAGACGATTATACATTCAAATCACATTATTTTTAATCATAGAATTACTGAAAAATATTGTTTCAACTGTTTAGCCTACACTTTTCTATTATTACTTGAAATATGAGATACATCTTCGTACTTGCTCCCTCCTGACTGGAGACAACATTTTTAGGTGATATTGAGGATGCTGAGCTATTGTACAATAGCAATTATGACCCGGTTCTGTACCCTGTGGTGTTGCCAGAGTCTCCCTTGGAGGACGCAGGACCTGAGGCCGACGAGCCGATCGCTTAGCTAGACATTTCCAATTTTGTTGTTTTTTGGAATTTTGTTAATTTGATTCAGCATTTCATTTCAGTTCTTACTTTCCAGTTGTACTTTTTAATGATGAATAAAAGTTTAAAATTTTTCGTATATTGAGTTGTGACAAATGTATAGATGTTGTTGTGGATACCTGTATATAGAACAGCTTACTGCCGCCGTCTCACAACGGTACAGGCTGGGCATGATCCGGTTTGACCCATTAATTTGGGATCGGGTCGTGACATATTTTTAGTGGTGGCCCATGCAGGTCCATGTCAAATAACAACTTAAGAAAACATACCTAGAAACAATTAGAACACTAGAACATTGATTTGTCACAACATAGGTCTGAATTATATATATATAAATATTTTTGTTTGATTATAGACTGGTAGGATACCTTGCTTATGTATTGCATCCTAAACCTTCCAGAGTACGGCCAAAGGAAAGACCACTCGTTCCGGCCCTGCTGGCGATGAGGTCCACCATCGGTCATACTTAGACCCATACCCATTACCGAGACTTGTAACTTTGTCATAACTATCTCTGGCCACAAATTCTTAACACCCTTACTTGTGATGCCCTTGCCCAACTATGATGTAGTCCTAGGAATGGACTGGTTAAGTGAGCAGCATGCGCTGATAGATTGTCACAGAGGATGTGTAATCTTCAGCCCACCAGGAGAACCGGAGTTTGAAATCTCTCGAGCTCCGGAAGACATGAAGAGTGTTACCTACTCCTCTATCACCGAAGAACCCGGACCTCCTCACCCTATCATAGCAGAATTCATGGACGTCTTTCCAGATAGTCTTCCAGGATTGTCGTCAGATCGAGGTGTGGAATTCACCATCGATCTAGTTCCCGGCTCTTTTTCTATTTCTCGGGGATGCTACAGAGTCAACCCCAAGGAGGCAAAGGAAATGAAGGACCAGATCAATGAGTTGAAGGCCCTTGGATTTATCAGAGACGGAGCTTCATCCTGGGGAGCACCTGTCTTGTTCGTGCCTAAGAAGGACGGGACTGTACGAATGTGCATAGACTACCGGGCGCTGAACTACATCACCATCAAGAACAAGTACCCTTTATTGATGACCTGTTTGATCAACTCAGTGGAGCTAAGGTGTTCTCGAAAATAGACCTTCGATCTGGCTACCATCAGATCAAGGTCAGGAAGGAGGATATTCCAAAGACGGCGTTCAACACCAAATATGGTTAGTATGAATTTTTGGTCATGCCGTTTGGACTGACGAATGCCCCTGTTGTATTCTTGAACCTTATGAACAAGGTCTTCCATGAATATCTGGAGCAGTTTGTTGTTGTCTTCATCGACGACATTCTGATCTACTCGAAGACTGAAGAGGAGCATGAAGAGCACCTGAGAAAAGTTCTGGGAACTTTAAGGAAGGAGAAGTCTATGGTAAGCTATCTAAATGTGAATTCTTCTTAGACAAAGTGGATTTTCTTGGCCATGTTGTCATAGGAGAAGGAATCTCGGTGGATCCAATGAAGATAGCTGCTATTGAGAAGTGAACTGCACCAAGTTCAGTTGCAAAAATTAGAAGTTTCTTGGGTTTAGCTGGCTACTACCGGAAGTTTGTGAAGGATTTCTCCAGGATTGCTGAGCCGATGACGAAGCTCACTAGGAAGAATGAAGAATTTGTTTGGTCGGAAGCCTGCCAGTCAGCATTTGAGGAACTGAAGAAGAGGCTTACCACGGCGCCGATACTTGTTCTACCCTCAGGTACGACGGTTTCACAATTTATAGTGATGCTTCCGGTAAGGAATTGGGCTGCATTCTTCAACAACACGAAAAATTAATTGCTTACGCATCTAGGTAATTACGGACTCATGAGAAGAACTATTCCACACATGATTTGGAGCTTGCAGCAATAATATTTGCATTGAAGCTATGTAAGCACTACCTTTATGGAGAGAGAGTGAAAATATTTATAGACCATAAAAGTCTTAAATATGTTTTCTCTCAGAAGGAGCTGAACATGCGACAGAGACGATGGCTGGAGCTGATAAAGGATTTCGACATCAACCTGCAGTATCATCCGGATAAGGCTAATGTTGTTACAGATGCACTTAGTCGATACCCGATGGCAATGTTCTTGACCAATGAGCGTCATTTGCTGGAGGACATGGAAAAGCTTGGACTGGAGATTGTACTGCCCGAAGAGGAAATGAAGAAACTGGGAAGAGAAGCCATTGTACCAGGAGCTGATTCAACAATGATGCAGTTGCAAGTGCATTCAAGCCTAATGGACAGAGTTAAGGAGGCACAATTCCAAGATGAGATACTTTGCAAACTCAGAGACCAAGTGCTGGCGGGAACACTTGAAGGATTCTCAATCGCCAGCGACGGAGCACTGAAGCATGGTACGAGGCTGTGCGTACCAACTGGCGAACTGAGGAACGAGCTGATGCACGAAGCACACCAGTCGCAGTATTCCATACATCCAGGAGCCAACAAAATGTATCGAGATATGCGTACAATAGTGTGATGGTATGGAATGAAGAAGGACATATCCAGGTATGTAGCTAGATGTTTGATTTGTCAACAAGTGAAAGCTAGCAGACAGAGACCGGCAGGACTGTTGCAGCCGCTAGACATCCCGGAGTGGAAATGGGAACACAAAACGATGGACTTTGTGTCAGGACTGCCTCGATCCCAATGAGGGAAGGATGCCATTTGGATTATTGTGGACCGACTGACGAAGTCAGCTTACTTTATCCCCTTCAAGGTGGGTCTATCCACCGAAAAGTTGGCAGCACTGTACATGCGGGACATCCACCGAATTCATGGAGTTCCGGTGAGTATTGTGTCTGACAGGGATACCAGGTTCACCTCTCACTTCTGGAAGAGCTTGCATGACAGTTTGGGAACGCAATTGAAGTTCAGCATCGCCTACCATCCCCAGACTGACGGACAATCAGAGAGAAAAATCCAGACGCTAGAAGACATGCTGAGATCCTGCGTCTTGGAATTTAGAGGGTCTTGGGAAGACCATTTGCACTTGGTAGAGTTCTCCTACAACAACAACTACCAAGCTAGCATCGGTATGACATTGTTCGAGGCACTCTGTGGACGTCGTTGCCGCACTCCACTTGCTTGGGACGACGTAGGAGAAAAGGTATTGCTTGGACCGGAGATGGTGATCGATGCAGCAGAGAAGGTAAGGATGATTAGGTACAAGCTCAGGATTGCCCAGGACAGACAGAAGCATTGGGCCGATAGCAGCCGACGGCTGTTGGAGTTCGAAGAAGGTGACAGTGTGTTCGTGAAGATCTCCCCTACCAGAGGAACCATCTATTTTGACAGAACAGGAAAGCTAAGCCCCAGGTATATTGGTCCTTTTGAAGTACTTAACAGGATTGGAGAAGTGGCTTATCAGGTGGCTCTACCCCCAAGTCTCGAAGGCGTCCACAACGTCTTCCACGTTTCGCAGCTGAGACGCTACATCTCGGACCCGAGCCATATATTGGACCATTCGGAGCTGGAAATTGGACCCAGCCTCACAGTGCCAGAGAAGCCAGTGGCGATATTGGACAGAGGAGAAAAGAGAACCAGAAACTCTGTGCCGCCTCATAAACTTCTATTTCTTGCAAGCATTATCCTTCGTTCTAATATTTTTGACTGATGCTGCTAAGTTAGCCTAATTTTTTGAGCTTATTTCTTTATCGAGCTTGATCATGACAGTATTTTATTGGGTGCACCCACTAATATATTGTCTAATCATAACCGGTACATGATGGTCTGATCAACCACGTGTACTTTGGTTCGCTTATATATATTCTTGTCCTACGCGGATAGTGACAGAGTTAAAACTTGTCCCTAAACGTCTCATTCATGACTGCCTTGGCAATTCTTAATGTTGGACCTGAGTTACGGGCGAAGTACCCGTACCTGTTTGATTTGAGTTTATCCTACCCTATCTTTTAATTTCGAGGACGAAATTTTCTAAGGAGGGAAGATTGTGAAATCCAGTATTTTAGGATTTTTGAATTGTTGAATTTTAGTGTAATTTTGGCTTATTATTATTATATATTATTATTATTATTATTATTTATTAGTCGAAATTAGGAAAATACTATTTTTAAATTTATCGTTGATTTTTGATTGTGGCCCTGCCCCGATCCCGTGACCAGAGTCTGACCCGAGTTCGAACCCGGTTTCCCGAAACCCAATTTCGTTCCGAATTAATTCTTTTTACCTCTTTTAAAAATCTTGAATATTTATTATATTAGTTAAAAAAATTAAAACCAACTGGCTTGGTCTCCCACGACCAAGCCAGCACCCCCATTCTTTTCCCCATTCTCCTCTCCTCCACAACTCTCCAACCCCTTCCTTAATTCCCTCACTCACGAACACACCTCATAGCAACACTTCTCCCACGTTCCCATTTTAAACCACCTCCACCACCCCAACCATTCACTCCCAAAACCTCCCCCTTCACTCTCATTTATTCACCAAAACCTCTCCATCTCACTCTCACTCCCCCTCAAGAACATCCCCAACCCGACCCCGAGCTCAGCCGCGCCCCTCCGGCGACCTCGCCACCGACCCGTGCCACCTTCGGCCGCCAACCGCGCGTGCCCAGCCGGCCGATTCCGCTCGCCCCAACCCGCGCGCCGTCTCCCGAGGGCCGTACGTCGCCCCCGCCGGCCAGATCCGTCTGCGGCTCGTCACCAGCGCCTCCCGGTCGCCCCATGCCGGCCAACTCCCCGTCCGCGTCTCCACCCATTGCTCCCGCGCGCGCCCTCGTGCCGAGCCCCGTGCCCGGCCAGCACCTTTCGGCCGTGCCCTAGCCCCGGTGCCGCTGATTTTGCTCCGGCAATTTTGGCCAGACCCCCGCCCCGGTCTCCGTGCGCCTCCCGCGTGCGCCCCGCTGCTCCAACAGCGCTGTCCAACGCTGTTTCGGTGGTTTCCTGCTGCAGTCCGCGAGTTGGGACCTTCCCGAGTCCGCGGGGATATTTCTTTTTCCTAATATCATCTGAGAGCTCTAGCCGAGCACCCGAGGTATATTTTCGTATTTCCTCGTGTCCCTTCTCAGTGTGTCGATGATGATTTTGGTCCCCGATCCCGTTACGGGATTCGGTTTAGACGTTTTCGATTTCGAAAATTTCCGAAGTTCGTTTTGGTAGTAATTTTGTGCTGTGATTGGTTTTGGTTTTAAGCTTTGTGCCTTCTCGAAAATTCCGAGTTAGTTCGGCAATGCTCTCGGACTTAGTTCTGTGTTTGGTTTATATATATTTTGTGGTGGAAATGGATTCATGGGTTATTTCCCTGGTTTGGGATAGTATTTGTGTGGTTGGCACAATTTCCCAGTATTGGATTATTCCAGATATAGAGGAAATGCTGTCCAATTTATATATATATATATATATATATATATATATATATATATATATATATATATATATATATATATATATATATATATATATATATATATATATATATGATTTTCAAAACTGGTTTTCTAAAAAGGTTTATTAAATGGATTTTTCGGGCGACGACCGAACCGGTCAATGGGCTCTAGTGAAATGCAAACGAAACCAGTAATTCTGGACGTTGAGGCATTAGCTAAGAATGATAATTGGACCAATCTGAGACTCTTTAATATTATATTTATATTTATAATTATTTTCAGAACGGGTACTGCTGTTAGTATTTTGGTGCAGGGCTTCGGCCTGCTGAATGGACCGCTTTCCGGCGTTCAGGATTCACCTGAGTTTTATTATTATTCTTAATTTCGATTTATATAAAGGTTGTAAGGGCATAAGTCAAGTTTTTTATTTTCTTTGCTGCGACCATGTATTGCGTAGAATAGATTTTATTTATTTCCTGGTTTGTTGGTTTAACGTAAACACGTAAAATAATAAATAACTAATTATTTAATAGAAAATTAATATTATTTTCTCATATTAAATAATTAGGAAAATTACAAATTTGTATTATTTAAACAAATTCACATCTTCTCATTTAAGAAAAAAAATCTAGTTTTATATATATTATGAAAAATACAAAGTTTTGCCAAATTAACCGATAATTGCTATTTTTCCAATTAATCAATAACCGACTTATTTTAATTAAATAATAACGAACGTAGAATTGCGACGTTAGACGATTTTCGGTAGAATAATTAATAAACTTAAAACCTGACTAGGGTCTACTTCTAGAGATTGTAACTAGCACACCTAGAATGGTTTTATATTGGTTCTAAGTCAAGGTTCTCAACTGTAGGATCTCAGAGTCGAACCTGACATCCTCCTCGGAACCGACTTTACCGATCCAATCAACGAAATAGAGGCAAGTTACGGTTATGTTTTCTTGTATTTTATTTAGTAATTGTCTATCTGCATGTTTAAACCACATTGCTACACGGAACTCTCTCCTAGGGTTCAGATATTTATTGATATTGATTGTGGGGATTGGGGGAATAGTGTAACGTTTATGGCCAATACCCCCTATATTGCAGGATTGTGCGAGCTTACCCCTCTTAAACACGGGGATAAGCCGTATCGCATCGCTAGGACGCTATTGTATAACCCAAGCCGGTCATAGACGATTACACCTTCAAATCACATTGTTTTTAATCGTAGAATTACAGGAAAATATTGTTTCAACTGTTTAGCCTGCACTTTTCCATTATTACTTGAAATATGAGATACATATTCGTACTTGCTCCCTCCTGACTGGAGACAACATTTTTAGGTGATATTGAGGATGCTGAGCTATTGTACAATAGCTATTATGACCCGGTTCTGTACCCTATGGTGTTGCCAGAGTCCCCCTTGGAGGACGCAGGACCTGAGGCCGACGAGCCGATCGCTTAGCTAGACATTTCCAGTTTTCTAGTTTTGTTGTTTTTTAGAATTTTGTTAATTTGAATTCAGCATTTCATTTCAGTTCTTACTTTCCAGTTGTACTTTTCAATGTTAAATAAAAGTTTAAAATTTTCCGTATATTGAGTTGTGACAAATGTATAGATATTGTTGTGAATACCTGCATATAGAACAGCTTACTGCCGCCGTCTCACAACGGTGCAGGCTGGGCTTGATCCGGTTCGACCCATTAATTTGGGATCGGGTCGTGACAAGAATTTTTTGGGACCCGAAACAAAATTTAAAGTGGTGCCCATTTTTAAGGAAAAATACTGAAACTACTTTAAAAAAAACTATTTTTTTCATATAAAAGGAAGAAATTATATGAAAATACACATGAAGAGAAAAAATTTGGAGAATTTGAAGGAGCGGGATGAATCACCAACTCAGTTGAAAAAGATAGCATTTTCAGCCAACAAAGTTGGCAAAATTTACTGCCAGAGAAAAAGTGGTGAGGAAATTAACCTCAAGCCAACTCAGTTGGCAAAAAGTTAAAGTCAGCCAAGTTACTTGGCAAAAGAACGGGAGTTCACGTGCCAACTGAGAGAAATCCAAGAATTCCAAGCCAACTGAGTTGGCGAAAACAAGAAAGAATTCTGAGCCCAACTAAGTTGACGAAAACAAGAAAAACATTCCAAGCCGACCCAATTGGCGAAAACAAGAAAAATCAGTCAAATATGTAGCCAAGTCACTTGGCTAAACTTTATCCAAGTCAATTGACTTGGCGAGAAACCCACCTCCGTTGCCAGGTGGTAAAATTTTGTAACAAAGTTGGACTGGAGGTGTGGGAGACTTTGGAAAGTTGGATTAGGGGTGTGGGAGATGTGCGAGGTCTGGATGGGTGTGGAGTTGGCTAAAAAGAGGAATCAAGCCAATTCATTTGGCTGTAGGAGATATGCGAGGTCTGGATGGGCGTGAAGTTGGCTAAAAAGAGGAATCAAGCCAATTCATTTGGTTAAAAGGAGGAATCAAGCCAAGTGAGAGTTGGCTGAAAATAACTTTTCGCTATCTCACTTGGCAGAAAATTCTTTTCTCGGCCACGTTGGCTAGAGCACTACACCCTCGTCAACTGAGTTGGCTTTTTATCCCTGATTCTATAAATTGTTCAAACTTTTTTCTTCACGTGCATTTCTATTTAAATTCTTCCTCTCATACGAGAAAATCTGAAAACAAAATAGTTTCAACTAGAATTGAACCCTTGATCTATTACATAGTAAATATAAGATAAAACAAATTATACTAAGTAAATTACGATATTATTTTACATGAACACTAATATTTGACATATAACAAAGTTATATATATATATATATATATATATATATATATATATATATATATATATATATATATATATATATAAATTTTTTTGAAGTCTTCATAGTCTGTGGGTCCTGAGCGGTCGTCTAAATCGTCTTAGTATAATATATATATATATATATATATATATATATATATATATATATATATATATATATATATATATATATATATAAGACACGTATATATATATATATATATATATATATATATATATATATATATATATATATATATATATATATATATATATATATATATATATATATATAATTTTTTGAAGTCTTCATAGTCTGTGGGTCCTGAGCGGTCGTCCAAATCGTCTTAGACCAGAACCGATCATGCTCCACTTGATAGTATAAAGATGAGTGCATGCAGTGACAGCCTGAAACAGTCTCAACCCAATATATCAATGGCCTCTTAGTGTGAACAATAGTGTGATGACCATATCGAGAATATTCGAGGAGGAGATGATGCAGACCAGCACGAAACCATGATACATAAGACACGTGCACAGGGACAACTGTTGGTGTTTTTGCCTTTGGACTGGAAAAGATAGTCCCACATCGGCTACACCAAATGGTGAGTATCTCAATATAATGTATTGCTTGTGTTGATGTGTGCACATGAGGTGTAGTGGGGCACAAGTTTGTGCCATGTGGGAGTATTTTTCTAGAAGGAAAATGATTAAATCCAACATGGATGCAAGTTAATTTTTGTTGTGCGGACTCGGACTTGGACACGGACTCCAGGATGTCTCGTGCATGCACAAGAGTGTTCGGGGGGTAGGCGTGGACTGGCACACTTCTATGCTGATTGTGGGATGATCTAAAATATCAAACTCTATTTTTGAGTATTGGTATTTTAGTCCCATATCGGATTGGAGAAGAGGTGAAGTCTCAACTCAACTCTATAAATATAGCACCTTGGCCTCCTTTAAAAGATGCACCAAGAAGGGAGTTAAGGGAGTCTGTAAAGTCCAGGAAGCCCGTTCAAGTTTCAAATTTTGACTTACGAGCGTTCCAGAAGTTCTTCGTGAACTTGCTGGTTCCTGGAAGCAGATCGTGGTGGGGCAAATCTTGCTTTGAGCAACGGTGATCTTAATCACCCCAGCAAGAACCTTTCCTCTTCTTCTTTCTTCTTTCTTCTTTCTTCTCCTTCATCTGAGTTGTAACTCAGTTCTGTCCGTCTGCAACTGCGATTGCAAGAAAGAACGTGAGATTTATTTTCTGAATTCAGTTCTGTCCGTCAGCAACTGCGATTGCGAGGAAGAACGTGAGATTTACTTTCTGATTATTGTTGCTTTTGTAATCAGATTTATATTATAGTGTTCCTCTTGGATCTCGAGAATAAATCAGAAGGTAAACGTTTGTTGAACCTCTGATCTCGACATCGAGTCTACCATCTTTGATCAAGCCCCGGGACTAACAACAGCAGCTGGTGGTGTCTATAAAGAGAGGCACCTGACATAAGAGTTCATTAGAACCTCACCCATCTAATCTTCAACATGGGCAAGACTAAGTTGATGATGACTGCAGCACTGCTGCTGCTGCTCCTACTCGAGGTCCATACATAACTAATTAATTTCTCTGATATATATGAATGATATCATAATTGTGTTTATATCAAATTTTTGGGGTCTTCTATTTGAATCAATTTATAATTTTCCATTCACAACTCAACAAATCTCTTCACCGTAGAATTATAGAATAGCTCTGTGCATGCATCATCTCAATCTCTACATATTCTTCTACTACAGATGGATGTCTTCACTGGTCAAGGGGTGATTGGAGTAGAGGGGATAGGTAAGCATTTCTGCCACTAATTGTACTAGTAAATTCACTTGTGTTGTAAGCAAAAAAGTTTTTTTTCTTCCTGATATTATTGAAAAATATTTTAAATATGTTATAGATATTAGAATCTAATATACAACAATTTAAACTCAATATAATCTAACTAAATCCAGCATTTAAATTATATCCAAACTAATCAGACCCACAATTGAAAATTTAAGTGCAATCTAATTGATCTATAGAATTTGGATTGTGTTTAATAAATACATGCACTAGATGATATGTACATTACAAACAACAATTATCTAATATCTTTCAAATAACACAAAATCAAAGTGGCGCAGCAGAAGCGTGGTGGGCCCATAACCCACAGGTCCCAGGATTGAAACCTGGCTTTGATACAAATATTTTTTTTTTCGAATTTTCATTTTTTTTCAAATAAATATTTATATTACTATAGTTTTACTTCTCTTAGTTATAGCTGTGATCCTGTCCTTGAAGTTGTTATGTTCTGGGTTTTGTTCCACTGCCAACTACTCTCTACTTCAATATGTTTATAAAGCAGTATATTAGAAGAGTATTATTTTTCCAAAAAATAAATTAGGTTTCAATTTACTTTTAGTGAGTTTATATTGGCTTCTAGCACAAAACACGTTTCGTATGTTCCTAATCATGTTCACATGCGATTGCGATATACATACCAAAAAGAAAAAAAAAATTATTGAAAAAATTAAATAGAAATTTGAATTATATTAAAATGGTTTAAAAATAATTTTAATTAAAATTTGTTATATATATGTATGTTTTAATAACTTTGGATATATGTTGAGATAATTAATACCATATAGTTAGTTTAAATATGATTTGAGTATTGATTATAAATTAATTTGGATTAATTATAGATATGTTTATAAGATTTTATATATAACTTGAGAGTTAAAAGAATTTTATGATTTTTCTAAGTAAGTATACATATGGTGGTAGTTAGAAAGATTTTTTTAAAAAAAATTAATTACGTGTGGATATAGTACTATTGTCTTGTTTTAAAGCAGCAACATACAGAGTAACTCGAGTCATCACCCTTGTGGTTATCGGAGAGAGACATAATTAGACCCGGGTGTTTGTTCCATCACGCGAGTCTGATATTCTTGTGTACATGTGCAGATTGCGGATCGAAGTGTAGGTATCGATGCAGCAAGGCGTCGCGGCAGAAGATGTGCATAAGGGCCTGCAACACCTGCTGCAGTAGGTGCAGCTGCGTCCCGCCGGGGACTTCCGGCAACGAAGACATCTGCCCTTGCTACGCCAACATGACCACCCACGGTGGACGCCACAAGTGTCCTGTCATGACCCGATCCCAAATTGTTGGGTCGAATCGGATCATGCCCAGCCTGCACCGTTGTGAGACGGCGGCAGTAAGCTGTTACTATCTGCAGGTAATCTCAACAACATCTATACATTTGTCACAACAGAAACTTATGAATATTTAAAAATTTTATTCAACAAAGAGAAATACAACTGGAAAGGACAATACTGAAATAAACACTGAAACCAAAAGTCTACAATCTCCAACTTAATGAAACTAGAAAAATAAGGAAATAGCAACTAGCTAACGGCCGGCTCTTCGGCCTCAGGATCCACGTCCTCCAAGGGAGACTCTGGTAACACCGCAGGGTTTAGCACAGGATCATAATATCTATTGTACAATAGCTCAGCGTCATCAATATCACCTATTGGAGGGGGGGATCCAGTCAGGAAATGAGCAAGTACGAGTATGTAACTCACATTTCAAATAATAACGAAAAAATGCAAGCTAAACAGTTGAAACAATATTTTCCACCAATTTAACAATTTAATACTTGAAACAATGTGATTTGAATATGTAACGTCTATGACCGGCTTGGGTTGTACAATAGCATCCTAGCGACGTGATAAGGCTTATCCCCGTGTGTAAGAGGGGTAAGCTCGCACAAACAATATACAATATGAGGAGTATTGGTCATAAACGCTACACTATTTCCCCAATATCTCCACAATCAATATCAATCAATATTTGAACCCTAGGAGAGGGTTCCGTGTAGCAATGTGGTTTAAACATGCAACTTGACAATTACTAAATAAAATGCAAGAAAACATAACCGTAACTTGTCTTTGTTTTATGACTGGAATAGATGTGTCGGAACCGAAAGGAAGTCAATCTTGTCCTCGAAATCCTACAGTCGAGAATCCTGTCTTAGAATCATAATTGAACCATATCTAGGTGTGCTAGTTACAATCTCTAAAAATAACCCTAGTCTGGTTTTAAGTTATTTAATTTAATCTACCGAAATTTGTCTAATGTCGCAAGCTACATTGGTTATCATTTAATTGAATAAACCGGTTACTTGATTTAATTGGAGAAGATAGCATTTATAGGTTGATTGGCAAATCTTTGTATTTTATATATATATATATATATATATATATATATATATATATATATATATATATATAACTATATTGTTTCTAGTGATAAAACATGAACTTGTTAACTTACCAATATTTTATTCATTTAAAATTAAGTGTGAGAAATCCTTATTAATTTTATACAAAAATAATTAATATCCGATTTATAGTTACTCGTCTAGGTACGCGATACCAACTCATAAAGAAAGTAAAATCTACACTACACAATACAGGGTCACAGAAAATAAATAGAAAACTGGGCTTATGCCCTTACAACTTATTTACATAAATTAATTAAATATTAAAAGTTGCTGGCAAGCTCTGAATGCCGGGAAACGGTCTATTCAGGAGGCCGAGGCCCTGCACTCGAAATATGAAAAATATCCAGTAACGAGTTCTAAATAAATTTATAGAATATAAAATATAGGTAAGTCTCAGACTTGGTCATTAAGTATCACGTTGTTGGCTAACAACTCAACGTACAGAAAGGTCCTGTAGCGTTTGCGTTTCGCCGAGGCTCATTCGACCGATACGGTCGTCGCCTAACCGGGGATACGTAAAATCTCGAAAAGCCGCAAACCAACCAACAAGCAATTTGTAAATCCTTTTACAAAGACCGAGTTCAAAAGTAGATTTTGTTTTATGAAATTAATTTAAATACCAGTGTTTCAAAATTTACTAAAAATTTGGGCAGCACCTCCTCTGTAACTGGACAATCTAGCCACATAGGCGATACAAATCCCTGCACCAAAAGAAAGTCCCAAACCAGGGAATACACCAAACAAATCCACAATAATATTCCAACCCAGAGTAATAATCCACAACCAACACATATAGATAAAGCCGAACCGCAAACCGAAAATAACGAATCGGAAAAACATACGCGTCCCGCGTAAATAATCCGAACTACCGAAAAAACAACGCCGCTACGTAAGTTTGTCGCGCGTATCCGCCTATACGCAACGAATAAAAAATCTGATCCCAAAAACGGGGTCGGGACCGGGTCATCATCGACACGAAAACCTAAAGGGACACGAGGACACGAAAATATACCTCGGGTGCTCGGCTAGAGCTCTCAGATGTAAATAGGAGAAATATGAATTCTGCGGACTCGAGAAAACTCCAAAATATGCGAACAGCAAAGATCGGCCACGGGAACAGCGAATTTGGACCCACGAGATGCTGCGGACAGCGGATCGGGGCACGGGAACAACGGAAGGAGCTCGGGGTGGCCGAGAGGCGGTGGCTACGGCCGAGAAGCGCATCGGAAAACCCGCGGTCACCGGAAGGCCACGGGTCGGGAACGGCAGCGGGGAGACGCTGGGCCGGGGCTCGGGGCGCGCGAAGGGGCGGTCGGCCGGCGGGATCGGGGAAGCAGCGGCAGAAGGCTGCTAGGGCAGCCACGGGGTCGTCGGCGGGCTGGCGCGTGCCGGGCACGGGCGAAGGGGATCGGTGGCCGGGCGGTCGGCCTGGGCCCACGGGGAGGCTGGCCTCCTGCTGATGTGCGCACGGAGGCACTGTGGACGCACGGGCGGCCCGAAAAAGAGCCGCACGGGGCTGCCGTCGGTAGGGGAATACCACAGGGGACTGGTCGGTCGATTGGAGCGCTGGCCTGCAAAAATGTGGAGGGTTGGTGGGGGGTTTGGAGTGAAAGGGAAGGTGCTATGGTTGGAGAGGAAGGGGAGGAATAAAGGGAATGGTGATTGTGGTGTGTGTAGAGAAGGAAAGAGAGAGATGGTGAGGGATTTGATGCTGTGAGAAGTGGTAGGGAGAGATGAGTGGTAAAGAGAAAATTTGGGACAGAGTTGTGTACGTGGGGGAGGGGGAGAAGTTGGGGAATAGTCATGGGTTGGTGAGTGGCTGAGAGTGAGGGAAGGGTTGGGGTTGTTTAGGATTTAATTAATCTTAGGATTTATATATATATATATATATATTTTTTTTCCAACAAACATACATTATAAATATATATTAATAACCAGAATTTAAAAGAAAGAAATAAGGATGGGTTCGGAACGGAGTCAGGCTTCGGGAAATCGGGGTCGGACTCCGGACACGGAATCGGGACTGGGCCACAATAAAAAATCCAATTAATTTTATTTGAAATAATTATTTCTCTGATCCGACTAAAATAATAAAAACAATAATAATAGTAATAAATATAATATTAATCCTAATCTAAACTAGTATCCAATAATCCAGTAATTCTAATAAACCAAAATTACGGGTTTTACAACCTTCCCTCCTTAGAAAATTTCGTCCTCGAAATTTCAAAGATAAGAGCCGGGGTACGATCATAATCACTCAACCTTGATCAAACATGAAATTTAAATCATCAGCCGCGATCGAATACTAGTCATGATCACTGGTTAAGATGATAAAATATAGGCACGATCAAAATTATCTTGATATGATCTAGGATAGAGTTAGAATATTGTTGTGATTGAAATCATTTTAGGCACAAGAAAATCTAGGTACAAATATGATCATAAAATAGAGGAAAAATCAAATGAAGTCTCATGAAACAGAAGACGAAAGAGACGAACATCAACAATTTATTGAGAAGACATAAAATAATAGAATTTTCTGAGGTGAGGGACTTGAAGTTCTAAATTAAATTGGAATGGGGTATAAGGGTTTGTGACTCATAAAAAAATCAACAAGTTGTTTGATAGGAGGATAGCGAGGGTGATCAGAACAATATAGCTGTGATAGGAATGTAATCGAATAAGGTATTTCTATTGTGAACTAAGTGATGATCAAAGGGAATATAAAGAATATCGTTTCACTATTTCAACGGTCAGAAGATACGATATGCAGAAAAAAGACTTACAAGATAACTATCTTATTAATACCATGCAAAACCAATCTCTAACTAGCTGAACCTTCGGTATCTACATAAAACTTAGATATCTGTCAAGGTATTAAAACTAAATATATATATGGAATCATAAATCACCTAAATCAATTTTTCATCCATCGTTGTATGCCAATGGTCTTATCTCAAATCCTCTCTGCACATTCCTTCTCTAGAACCTATCATTCCATTGCTCGTGTTATTCCTTCCATGGCTATATCCGTCCTTTCTAGGTATAGTAGTCATCTAACCATAAAAGTTGATCCTCGTCAAGTGTTTCTTTACTTGATCATTATATTCACATGTTTATATATTATCTAAATTCACTTCCTCCATGGGAGAATCTTACCAAATCCTAGACTTTTCTTGCTAACTCTACCTACGTCTTCCTCTATCTTCCATAACTCTTCCTTTAATCATAAAATTTAAAATCGCCAAATACCTTCATTTGTTTGAATGAGGTTTAGGCACTAGTGAGCACTACCAACGGTTCTAACCCGAATAAGTCATAAGTTAAAATATACTACTCTCTCAAGACTAGCTTACTCAAGTTATTCTTCTACCTTTCTACCCTTTAGCTAAATAATATTGATCTCAAAGATGTCCTTACTAGAAATGAGATAGGTAACAATCTATGTTTCTCCCGCATATAGCTATACACTATATACATATAGTCATCCATAAGAGGTATATCAACTATTTAATATATAAAGCTATCCACAACTATCTATAGCTTCCAAAATATATAACAAAATATATGTAACGCACTAAAGTTGAACCAGGAAAGAGATTGAGCCAATAGAGATTGATATGGTCCTAATAAGTTCTAGAAAAAATCAAGTACAATTTTATAGAAAATCTATCCTTTCTGACTGTGATAAGAGATTTCTGAAAATGGAAAGCCGCTAGAAATACAAATCCTCTAATCGGACAACAGTCAGAATAATTTGATGGTGCAGAAAAGACAACCATATTATGGATATAGTCTTAATAATATTCGAAAACCCAAATATATCCGAAGTCACTTTGCCTCAAATTCATGCCTCGTCAGAGTGCACCTGACTGCAGTAAAATTTTGGCTCCATAACTTGAATAGTAATAGGTTTTCGAGTACTCTATCAACTTTATCCATTTCCTGGCTGAACAACATAGGAGACAAATTTGATGCATTTAGGACGTAGTCTCAATAATATCCAAAAAAACCTATCAACACCTGAATCACTTCAACTTAGAGTCTATGTCCCGCCAGTGCGCAACTGGCTGCAGTATACTCACAGTTTCTATAATTCAAATAGATGGTTGCGACGCATATGTGCGAAGCCATATTAGGTCACTGAATATTTTCTTAACTTTATCCATGGGAATTTCAAAGGGATAATTCAAAAATTCAAAAAGTTTTTCAATGACTAAAGAAAATTCAATATTAGGATGGAATCAATTCTCTGACCGTTCGTGCTTCATGATACTCAAACATTGAGTTTAAAAGCTTTCTAGGCCTTGAATTGATCAAGATGTTGCCTAGGGAGAGTAAGGTTTCGAGTTGAGTGGAGGAAATCGACAAATAAAAATATTTTCGGTACTTGAAATAACTTAGGAAATATCAATCCATATTGGAATTATTTTTCGGAAAATATTTCCCTTAGGAGATATGTGAACCAGCTAAGTTGAACCAATTCTTTGGTAACAATTAACCTTGGGGCTGTATGGTTCCAAAAGAATTCGGTTCGAAATTGGTTCTGAGAAAGTCAATTGAAAATAAGGTCAAGAGAAATGGTTGGATACACTAGTCGTAGAAATACTTTTGGTAGATAAGAGTTTATTAGGTTTGCTATAGAAGAATTTGAAACTCTAAATAGCGAATGGATCTAGATTCCAAATAAAGAAAGAGGAGTAAGGTTTGATCAACAAATGGAGAAATTAGAAATAGGTTTGCTAAAGAAGGAGATTGAAAGAAAAAATCTAATCTTAATCCAAAAACGGCGAAAGAGTATGAATCCTAAAGTATGCTAGAATCTGATAAAGATATGGAAGAAAATAATCTCGAAAGCCATGGGACACTAAAACATACCAAAGATCTAGAAAATAAAATAGGCAGTAAAATATACCATCATACAATCAGCCTAATCTAGATAAGGTTTAGGTTCAAACGTAAGCAAGGTAACCTATAAAACTATTACTAAGCCAAAATAAGCATTTTAAAATAAATAATTTCGGCCCTATATTGTAACATGGTGAATAAAGGAGACTCTCCGTTCACCATGTATACTATATATATATATATATATATATATATATATATATATATATATAATGTCTAGGTATTCCAAAATTCTATTCTTCCAATTCTTAATCACCAATATATCCTTGAGAAATACCGCCTTACATACATTCTCATTAAGATTACAATTTAGAAATTGTATCGTAGGGGAGGCATGATTTTGGGAAAGATATTGGCCAGAAAAAAAGTGTAATCAAGGGTAATATGTTATGCTTCGGTAGGGTATCACCTAGTGCTAATCAATAATTCTAGGTACCATTAGCTCTTCTGGTCCTGGTCTGGTTCGAGCAGCCTCCTGCTGCTCAATCTACTACTAAGATTCTCTTGTCATGTTTTCTTGCGTCATGCATAGAAAACAAGATCTTGCTAGTACCGACTGATAGGCATAGGTCAGGTTGTCTTCATAGTCTGGCTAGTTTAGGGGCAAGCATAAACAAGGTAACCTACTGTCCTATAAGCAAGCAAAAATAGTTACTTATATATAGATAATTCGGTCCTATGTTGTGACAAATCAATATTCTAGTGTTCTATTTATTTCTAGGTATGTTCACTTAAGCTGTTGATTGACCTGCATGGGCCACCACTAAAAACATGTCACAACCCGATCCCAAATTTTTGGGTCGAATCGGATCATGCCCAGCCTGCACCGTTGTGAGACGGCGGCAATAAGCTGTTACTATCTGCAGGTAATCTCAGCAACATCTATACATTTGTCACAACACGAACTTACGAATATTTAAAACTTTTATTCAACAAAGAGAAATACAACTGGAAAGGACAATACTGAAATAAACACTGAAACCAAAAGTCTGCAATCTCTAACTTAATGAAACTAGAAAATAAGGAAATAACAACTAGCTAACGGCCGGCTCTTCGGCCTCAGGATCCACGTCCTCTAAGGGAGACTCTGGTAACACCGCAAGATTTAGCACAGGATCATAATAGCTATTGTACAATAGCTCAATGTCATCAATATCACCTATTAGGGGGGATCCAGTCAGGAAAGGAGCAAGTACGAGTATGTAACTCACATTTCAAATAATAACGAAAAAGTGCAAGCTAAACAGTGGAAACAATATTTTCCAGCAATTTAACAATTCAATACTTGAATCAATGTGATTTGAATATGTAACGTCTATGACCAGCTTGGGTTGTACAATAGCATCCTAGCGACGCGATACGGCTTATCCCCGTGTGTAAGAGGGGTAAGCTCGCACAATAACAATATATAATATGAGGGGTATTGGTCATAAACGCTACACTATTCCCCCAATATCTCCACAATCAATATCAATCAATATTTGAACCCTAGGAGAGGATTTCGTGTAGCAATGTGGTTTAAACATGCAACTTGACAATTACTAAATAAAATGCAAGAAAATATAACCGTAACTTGCCTTTGTTTTATGACTGGAATAGATGTGTCGGTACCGGAAGGAAGTCAAACTTGTCCTCGAAATCCTACAGTCCAGAATCCTGTCTTAGAATCATAATTGAACCATATCTAGGTGTGCTAGTTACAATCTCTAGAAATAACCCTAGTCAGGTTTTAAGTTATTTAATTTAATCTACCGAAATTCGTCTAACGTCGCAAGCTACATTGGTTATCATTTAATTGAATAAACCAGTTACTTGATTTAATTGGAGAAGATAGCATTTATAGGTTGATTGGAAAATCTTTGTATTTTTATAATATATAACATCCGTGGCGGCCAGCCTGCAGGTCATGACTAATGTCTGGGATAAGGCTGGTAATGCACGATCTCGGGATTCCGCTCCCCCCCAATGCTTCTACCAGTTTAAGTTGCCTAGATTAACCATACATTTATCCGGAATCACATGCCGTGGTCACATGATCATCCTCCTAGATGTCGTACCTCAGTACGAGAATGCTAAGTAAGAATCAACCTTGGCACCTATAGTCCAGTTGTGATCCATTCTTAGTGTTATGCAACAAGCAAGCAAGCAATCCTGACCACGCTAAGACTATAGGCCAACTATTGGATACCCGTGCAGGTAATCATATAATATAGCTAGAATATCAAGATGGCATCATAATGCCATATAATCATGGAAGTAGCACCTCAAAGTGCCAGTAGACAAGGGGCACCGCAGTGCAAGGTCAGGGCCAGTACCTCAAAGGATAACTGGACTTATAGCACGGATACAAGTAGTCAGGTCTGGGATAAGGACAAATCTTTCAGTCACAAGAAGTCATCTGCCCACATCGTGGCATGGATATCAGGTCAAGTACAAGATCAGAACCTCTACTACAATATCATCTCAGACATATATGGGAGCCTACAGCTCCAATCATCAAGTCGGTCCATCCTCCAGATCAATCTAGCAAGAGTCTTCCATCCATGATGGAGTGAATATCACGTCAATAAAGACAACCACCAAATACCAAGCTGATCACAATAACAATGCTAGGCCCTCTGGTTCACAAGAATCCTCCAAGTTGATGATCACAAGCTACTAGAAAACGAGCCCCTCCACTACCAAGACATAGCAATCAAACCAGGTTTCCCCAACTATCGGAATACACAAAGGTACCAGGTTTTGGGCGTTTGGAAAGTCGAGTAAAAATTATATAATAATACCCTCGATATTCTTCTCGTTCCGTGAAGCACTCGAACAATTAATCAAAATCCAGGAACCCACATATCTGATCAAAATCGAACATCATCTAAAGGAATCGACAGCACTATCCAAGTATCCACGTGAGTCTACCAACTGAACATCCCGAGATCCTACTTCATATATTACTCAATCCTCATACATATCCAAGGTCACAATCCCGGTACATAGGACAACTGTCAGCCCTATCTAGCTGGACTAGGATAACTCCTAGAATGAATAATCCGAAGACAAGAATATAATTAAATGTCGCCGGAAAAGTGGCAATGATTGCGTGAACCACTCTGGAGCAGATCCACAACCCTTAAACCAAACAAGGACCAGGGTTGCAGACCGTCTCCCGAGTAGAACCGCTCTCCTTACGCTATCCGACAGACAAGACAGGTCAAGACGCTAGACGACCAATCTAGTATGGAGTCTACCTAGCAGGCAATGGGATCAGGTATACTATACCAAGATTGTAGGTCCTAAAAAATCAAGTTGCATCAATCAACAAAGTCAAGAGATCAAGAAACCCATCATTTAGATGAATTGTGCAGACAATAGATTGCGCAGCAAACCGATTGCGCATACTGCTTTGCGCATGTTCCCAACTGCGCAAGCTGACGTGGCAGAAGTCATCATTACCAAATCAAATCAAATCTTTTCTGACAACTGACAGCACGAATAATAAGGAGTCTGTTCGTTTCCTGTGCCGCACAGTGCTCGAGGGCGGCTGACAGCTGGCAGCGCAAACCAATCCTGCGCAGTTTGAGTCTGCACAAATCATGTATACGCAATTCAACTCTGCGCACTCCATCGATATAATTGATAAGTTACACGTGGCATTCATGCCATCGATTGCTCATTACGTGGCAACTGTTTATGCACGATCATGCGCATTTCTATCAAATGATGCCATGTGTCCATGATAGTTGGCCCACGATCCAGTAACTGTCTGCGCAAATCAATGTTGCGCAAACCAATGCTGCGCAAATCATCCTGCGCAGTCCAAAAATAACTGAAAGTTAGTTATTTTCAGAACTCTATAAATAGAGTTTCAAGTCTTCATTTGGAGGGGAGATCAAGATCAGAGATCAGAAATCAGAGAGTTCAGGAGTTCTTGCCAAAGTGCTGCTGCATTCTTCCGAGACTTTTGTCTTCAACTTCAGAGGCTTTTGCCTTCAGTTTCCAGAGTTATTTTCAACTTCAAAGGCTTCGTCTTCACAGTTCACATCGTCCAAGGGATAAAGCAATCGTCATCAAGATTGGATTCCTATAGTTGTAATTTTCCCAGAATTCTTGTAATCTTTATTACAGTTTGTATCAATAAAGTTCTATACTTTTGTTTTTGCAAACAAAATGGCGACTCTGCTGGGGACAACTTTCTCCTCCGACGAGGAAGTAGCAACTCAATGTGATGTAGCGTCTATCGGGAAGACGCAGAAGACGCTGGTTGTTAAGGTCAATCAGACAGCCTACGAGGCAATGCTCAACTCCAAGACCACTCCCCGTACTGTAGCCACTTCTGCTAAGAGCAAAGTGCGCTCAGTTTGGGTCTCTAAGTCTGCACAATCTGGCATTTTTGCCACCAAGGATGCTGTACCAACTGTTGCACAATCTGCTAGTCAGACTGCTGCACAAACTGCTGTGCCAACTGTTGCACAGTCTGTCTCAGCAACTGCTGCACAATCTGTTGCAGTCAAGACTGCGCAATCTGTTGCAAATGTTGCGCAAGCTACTTCATATGCTACTTTGTCAAAACAGAAGACTCCTATGACTCTGGCGCAATTGGCAGTGGCTTTTCCTGCGCAAAATAGCACTCCAGTAATTAAAGTGCTTCCCAAGCACTCTAAGACAAGAACTCCTAATGTACTTCCTACCAAAGCTTCTAATGCACAAATGACTAGTGCACCTTCCACCCATGCGCAAACCAAGTCTGCGCAATCCAAGAAAAATAGCCTTTTGGCTAAATTTCCGGCTTCTCACAATAAAAGAAGAGATTCTACTCCTCTTCCCAAACACCCTATTGCCCCTGCACAATTCATTGAAGGTAGTCCTTTGACTATTCCTCCTTCTCTTCAAAGCAAAGGAAAAGGTCCATTGGTCTTTTCTCAAACTTCCTTGTCTCATGACTTGGAAAATAACAGAGGGAAATGCTCTTTAGCTAACCCTTCATCTCAAAACAAAGGAAAAGGCCCTTTAGTCTTTTCTCAGTCTTCTTCAGTCTTTACTGAAGAAGATCCATCTCAATGTGTCTCGGCTCCAATCAATTCAAGAACTCTGGCAAACAAGGATTCTTCTTTCCTTTATAACAAGAGTACTTGTACTAATCAAAGAGGTATTCTGCCTACTCCGATAGCAGAATTCCAGGACCTCCCGACTCTACAAATTTCTCGTTCCAGACAGGGGAAACTGTTAGTGTCTCAAACAGAAACTCCTGGGGGTGAATTTGCAGATCTAAGAACATATCTTAACAGGCCAACTTCGGCAAAACGTAAGCAACCTATGCCGAAGGTCAAGCCTCAAAGACAAACCTCCAGGAACAAAAATCCTGATACCTATGCCAATGAAGTGAGTACTTCCCTGTATACTCAAGGGACTAAACATTTGAAGAATCGGAACCATGTTCCGAATATTGTTAAAGAACATATTCCTCGAACCTTTCCTCGTTCTGACATGGTTTCTGATCTCCGAGAACATCTCAGACAAAAACGGGATAATGCCTCAACTCCTCCAGTTCAAGCATCTGATCATCACTGTAATCATAAAGTCATCATCCAATGCTGTTGTCAAACGACAAAACTAATCTGTTTTCGATCGTTTAACTTTTGAACCTATGTCAGAAGAAGATGAAGTTTTGTATGCTTCTGTTAACATGACTTCCCGAGACACTGGGGGTAAAAGATGCTCTAAGCATGGTAGACTCCGCAAGCCAAGTCAACGGTATTTGGAATTACTTCAAGAATCTTCAGAAGGAGTATTTCAACATACCCGTTCCCGAAGCCGAGATACAATTGGTCAAAGGAATCTCCCTCAAAATCCTTCAAGTCATCTCCCTGTTTCTCAGTCAGGAGATGATTCGTTTTCTGATTATGATGCATATAGTGAAAGTTCTGAACAAACAGTATCTTCCACTGTGCCAAGAGAAGTGACGGCTTATGTTGTCACTGATGATCCAGATGCTTCAACCTCCGCAAATCAAGAACAGCGAATTGCTGCACTTGAAGATAAGCTAAAGACCATGGCTGAAATGGTCGCTAGTATGCATTCCATCATTGTAGCACAGCATGTTACACCACCAACAGCACCTATTACTAGTCCAGAGATCATAGCGTCTTCAATACCTGTCAATACTGGGCTGGGGGTAGTGCCTCCCCAAATGCCTCCTGTACAAGTGCAAATACAAACTACGCCTAGCCATTCAGGAGCTGGGGGTAGTGCTTACAACGCTGTTCCTCCTC
Source organism: Iris pallida (assembly GCA_029216955.1). Lineage (NCBI taxonomy): Eukaryota > Viridiplantae > Streptophyta > Magnoliopsida > Asparagales > Iridaceae > Iris > Iris pallida. Next base: position 809,894 of record JANAVB010024995.1, read on the forward strand.
CTACCACTACAATTCAACCTGCTCCTTCTTCTTCATCAGAAGACGCCAATGAAGCTGTTAAACTCTTACGAACCCAGTTTGAAGCATTTAAAGAGAAAGACAATCTACAAAGGTTGGGGATTAAACAGCCCTATCCGGTTGAATGGAAGGACGTCCCGTTTCCCCCAAAATACAAAATCCCTACAATCTCTCTGTTCGATGGCAGTACTTCCCCGAGTCAATTCATCAATCATTTTGAGGTAATGACTGTTCAACTTCAGCCAAATGACGCTCTTCTTACCAGAGTGTTCGTCGGTTGTTTAGCCGGCGTAGCATACGACTGGTATAGAAGTTTGCCCGATGGTTGCATTACTTCCTTTTCAGGTCTCAAACAAATCTTTCTGGAACGGTTCTATGAAGGATTTAATGATATGACGATGTCAGCTCTCAACAAAATCAAACAAAAACATAATGAAACTGCTGAGAGCTTTATTGAACGGTTCCGCCGTGAAGCTTTGAAAATGCCTCCAGGGACTCCAGCTGCTGTCACTATTGATACTTGTAAGGCAAATCTTTTACCTATTATCAGTATGTGGACGGGATCTACCCAATTCCAAGATTGGCCCTCATTCATCGTCAACGCCAAAGCCGCTGAAGTAAGTGCCGACAAGTTTAAACAATTGGGGGTACAAATGTCTAATCCTGATCGCGATGAGCATCAGAATTCAGGTGGTGGCAATCGCCAGAACAATCGCAAAGCGAAAGAGACTTTAAACATTAACTTGAACAAAAATAAAGAATCTTTGGCTGTCAATGTGGCCCCACCTACATCTACTCCTACTCCTTCTGCACCTCCACCGAGGGAACCTCGTCCGAAGGTAGAATATTCTTTTGATGAAAATGACACTGCAAGTATCTTTGAGTGTTTACTCAAAAGTAACAAAATTCAACTCCCTGATCCAAAGAAACCTGATGAAGTCAATAAGACTGATCATCCCAAGTATTGTGTCTATCACCGATTCATTGGACATCCTACTCGAGCATGCTATGTGCTCAAAGGTAAGATTCAAGAGCTTGTCAATGCAGGTGTAGTCACTTTGCAACAAGATGAGAAGACTGTTACGGCAAATATGGTTTCAGTTCAATTTGGAGATTTCCCTCCGCAGAGGGTACAGCATGGTGTTATTCCGATTCCTAAAGCAACCCTTGAGATTGAGAATCTCCCGCTTCCATCCAATGAAGGTCTTGTTCCCTTGTCTCTTGTCAATGGTGAAATTATGTGGATTCATCCTGATCTTGCTCCAGAATTTGAGATATCTTCCAAGAAGAAAACTCGTTCTAAAGGCAAAACCAAAATCTGCAACATGGTATCTTTTGATCCCATTGTTGACGAAGAGATTCTGTTAGGTACCAGATCAGGAAAAGCTTATTTGAAAGATCATTCTGAAGGTCAAATGGATCCTGCTTCTTCTTCCGAACCTACTCCGGCACAACCTACATCTGCTGAAGAGGTCCCTTCTACATCTTCACCAGTTGTAGTATCAATTCCTCCTAAGCCAACAATGGCTGATAAAGGCAAACAACAAGTTCGATTTGACAAACCTCTAAAGAAGTCATCTCCTACTGGGCTTGAGAAGCCTTACAATTTTGATATATTGGCTCAATTAGCCAATACACCAGCCAGGTTGTCAATCTTTGAACTCTTGCGTCTTTCCAAAGAGACACGAGAAACTCTAAGTGAAGCTCTGATGCAGGCTGAAACTTGCTTAACTCTTCTCAAGAAGCCAGAATCAGAATCGGTCTCTTGTCATCACAGTCATAGCGTCTTGGAACTGATCCCAAATATTACCTTCACTCAGGATGATATGCTAATGGAAGATAATAGACATGATCGTCCTCTTTATTATACGGGATATGTAGATTCAATGAAGGTTGATCGCATCCTGATAGATCCAGGGTCTGCACTTAGTATTATGCCAAAGACAATGCTAGATGCATTGAAGATACCAGTGCATAGTCTTTCAACCACGATCACTACTATTCTGGGATTTAATCAAGGGAAGAGTGAACCTTTGGGCAAGATTCGTCTAAAACTCCAAATAGGCAATCTTCGCACAAAGGTGACCTTTTATATCATTGACAATCATGGTTGTTCTTATAATGCTCTCCTGGGAAGGCCATTCCTCCATGAACACAATGTCGTTCCATCAACTCTTCATCAATGTTTTAAATACGTTGATGACAAAGGACAAGTTCATAAGGAAGTTGCGGACCTTTATCCTTTCAAGGGTATTGAAGCTTATTGCAACGATGCTCGTATGTACAAGGATGAATTTATGAAGGTAGTATTGGCTATGGATACTGAAGAAGATCAAAAAGCAGTACCTCAAGACACTCTTATCATACCTGTTAAGGGGCGAGTCTCTCATCCTCAATCTTCCAAGCCACTGGTTATTCACTTACCAGTTCAAAAGAAATCAGTTGATGCTGATGAAAATCAAAGGGAGCTCACCTCTTCTGAGCCACTTGTTATCGACTTACGTCGCAACAAAGACAAAAAGCAGCTCATTCCTTCTGAGCCACTTGTTGTTGATCTAAATCGCAACAAGGAAAAAAGGGAGCTCACCTCTTCTGAGCCACTTGTTATTGACCTCCGTCGTAACAAGCCTCCTCCACGTTCTTCTTCTCCCCCTCTTGTAATCAATTTGACCAAATCTGCTAAGGTTAAAGGTCCTGTTGTAAATACTGATGTACAAATCAATGAAAAAGCATCTACTTTCCAGTATACTGATGTTATTTATTATACTAAAAGTTATTTGGATATGTTAGATAGCTTTCAATCAATTACACTGGGAGTCGTACAATCTCTTCAGACAGAAGTCTCGCTTGAAGATCCAGATGATTCTTACCGTATTCATCCTTCTTTAAAGAAAGGTGAAAGTTCAGCATTTTTATATAAAAGACCAGAAACAAAGATTAACTATACGGATGATAGCAAAGTTAACGATACGGGACGTCTCCAGTTCCATCGTTACAGTCAACAATCAAAAGACATCCTCCGAAAGATGGGTTACGACTTTAAGAGCGGCCTTAACTACGGTAAAGGTAGACGAACTCCCATTCGTACAACAGTTCCAAACGGAAAATCACAAATGTACTATGACAGGACCAAGAAAGGTCTCGGATATACTTCTCCTCCACTGTTATCCCCAGCAGCTTCTGAATCAGATAGTGAAGAACGTTCTAACTCTTCTGATTCCAGGTCATGGGATTCCGATACCAGCATCGGTGAAGTCCATCGTATAATTGTATCTTCTAACATGGTCTCTGTCGAACTACCAGAAGACTGTGATGAAGATGTTGAAGAAGGTCCGGAAACAGATCCTTGGGCTCAACATATGGATAACCAATGGGTACTTCGATTTGAACAACGTGAACCCCCTACTGAAGATCAACTACTTCAAATTGATGTAGGAGAAAGAGATTCACCTCGGCCAATTTTTATTAGCAAGAATCTTCCAGAAGCAGACAAACAAGAGTTGATTCTTCTTATTAAAGAATATATCGACGTCTTTGCCTGGAGTTATGAAGACATGCCAGGTTTAGATCCTAAGATTGCGACTCACAAACTGAACATTCTTCCTAATGCTAAACCAGTCAAACAGCAACAAAGGCGATTTAAGCCTGAAATGATGGATGCAATTGATGATGAAGTCAAGAAGCTCATCGCTAGTGGCTTTATTCGAGAAGAGCAGCATCCTGATTGGGTAGCCAATGTCGTCCCAGTTCTGAAGAAAACTGGAAAAGTTCGAGTCTGCATCGACTTCCGAGATCTCAATGAAGCATGTCCAAAAGATGAATTTCCTCTTCCTATCACAGATGTCATGATTGACAATACTTGTGGGTTCGAAAGGATATCTTTTATGGATGGATTTTCCGGGTATAATCAGATCAAAATGCATCCTGAAGATGAAAAGCATACATCTTTCCGCACTCCTCGTGGTGTTTATTGTTATACAGTGATGCCATTTGGTCTTAAAAACGCTGGTGCAACTTACCAACGTGCTATGAGTACTATTTTCAAAGATCATCTTCGTAAAACAGTCGAATGTTACGTGGACGATATTGCTGTTAAAAGTCGTCTAAAAGAAGATCACCTCCAAGATTTGAGAACAATATTTAATCTCATGCGTCAACATCAGCTCAAGATGAATCCCACCAAGTCATTCTTAGGTGTCTCTAGTGGCAAGTTTCTCGGCTTCGTCATTACCTCTAAGGGTATACACGTGGATCCCGAGAAGATCAAAGCCATCCAAGAGATGCGTCCTCCACGCAACCTAAAAGAGCTACGAGGATTCCAAGGCCGACTTGCGTACATCAGGCGATTCATTTCGAACTTGTCTGGACGCTGCAGACCATTCACTCAATTAATGAAGAAGGGTGTATCTTTTGTTTGGACTGAAGAATGTCAACGAGCATTCAACGATATCAAAGAGTATCTTATGAACCCACCAGTTTTGGTGCCACCTATTTCTGGCATTCCATTCTTGATGTATGTCCGTGCTATGGACCATTCATTGGGTGCCTTACTTGCCCAAAAGAACAAAGAAGGCCATGAACAAGCTATATACTATCTTAGTCGAACTATGATTGGTGCTGAACACCGTTATAGTCCTGTCGAGAAAGAATGTTTAGCTCTCATGTTTGCTGTACAAAAGACGAGACATTATATCATTGGTCAAACTATTCATGTTATATCTCGAGTTAACCCTCTCCGGGTACTCATGAAGAAACCAAGTACACTTAATTCTCGGTTAGCTACATGGGCAATCCTGTTAGCTCAATATGACATGGTGTATGTTCCACAAAAGTCTGTCAAAGGTCAAGCTCTGGCGGACTTCTTAGCAGCTCATCCTGTGCCTGAAACATCTAAACTCTATGACGAAATTCCTGACGAGACGTTAGAAGTCAACATGATCTCCGAAGAGTTTCCAACCTGGCGTTTATTCTTTGATGGTGCATCAAGAATTGGACCAAATGGTGCTATAGTGGCAGGTGTTGGAGTTGTCCTCGTTTCTCCAGATGGATTAACTATCCAAAGAGCCTACTCTTTAGATGAACCTTGCTCTAACAATGTGGCAGAATACAATGCCTTACTTGTCGGCCTTCAGTTAGCCAAACAACTGAATGTTGAATATCTGGAAGTCTATGGTGACTCTAAATTGGTTGTAAACCAGGTTAGAGGAACCTATGAAGTCCGTCATCAAGACCTAGTACCTTATCATGAGGCGGCAATCAATATAGCTACATCATTCAAAGCCTTCTTCATTGAATATGTTCGACGAGCTTGCAATACTGAAGCTGATGCTTTGGCCAATCTTGCAGCTGTCTTAGCCATCCCTATCAAAAGACAGCAGGTTGTGGTTATCTCCAACCGAGAACTGTTCTGCATCGAAAACAATCGTAATATTGAATTCAATAATTTTACTGAAGTCGATGTTATTGATGAAGATTGGAGAACTCCTTTCATTGACTTTGTGGTTCATGACATACTCCCCGAAGATCCTAAGGAGGCTACAAGCGTTCGTCGACGATCTCTTCGATTCTATTACAATCAAATTACCAAGACCCTCTATCGGCGAACTTATGATGGTCTTCTTCTACGCTGTTTAGCTGGAGATGAAACCAAACAAGTGCTACGTGAAGCTCATGATGGCGTCTGTGGAGCACATCAACCTGGTCCTAAATTACAGGATCGTATTAGACGTATGGGTTATTATTGGCCCTCTATGGTATCAGATGCCATTGAATATGCAAGGAAATGTCGTGCTTGTCAAATCTATGCAGACTTCATTCATCAACCCTCGGAATTCTTACACCCGACTGCTGCTTCATAGCCTTTTGAAGCTTGGGGTATGGACATCATAGGTCCTATTAATCCTCCTTCTTCTAGAGGACATCGGTTCATATTGGCAATAACCGATTACTTCTCCAAGTGGGCCGAAGCTATACCTCTGGCTGAAGTCAAGACTAGCAGTGTCATCAATTTCGTTAAACACCATGTCATCTATAGATTCGGTGTACCTCGCAGAATCATTCATGACAATGGACCTCAATTTATTAGTCAGAAGTTCACTAGATTCTGCGATGATCATCGGATTAACAATATTGCTTCGACGGCGTATAATCCTGCCGCTAATGGTTTAGCTGAAGTCTTTAACAAAACCATTATTAAGCTCCTTAAAAAGTTTGTATCCACTAACAAACGAAATTGGAGCGAGAAACTTGGCGAATGTCTTTGGGCCTATCGAACTACAGTCCGCAATCCCACAGGCTTTACACCTTTCTCTTTGGTGTATGGCTGTGAAGCTGTCCTTCCTTTGGAGTTACAAATTCCGTCTTTAAGGATCGCTATTGCCAATGAGCTTACCACAGATAATAATGATCTTTTTCGACTTCAAGAGTTGGAAGCATTGGATGAAAAGCGGTTAATGGCTCAACAGCATATTGAGTTATACCAAGCCCGCATCTCAAAGACATTTAATCGTAAAGTGAAGGTCAGAGCCTTTCAGCAAGGAGAACTTGTTCTAACGGTTAGACGTCCTATGACTATGACTCATATTAGCAAAGGGAAATTCGATGCAAAATGGGAAGGTCCCTATGTTGTGAGCAAAGTCTTCTCAATGGTGCTTATCAACTTTCAGAACTTGATGGTCGAGTTGCTATGATGCCTATCAATGGCAAATTCTTAAAGAAGTATTATGTATAAATGTAAATATTTGTAAATTATCAGACAAGATCAAGTTCATAAATAAAATGCAAATTTTATTTCATCATATGATAGTACATAATATTAAAAGTCACTATCATCTTTCTCTACATTTGGACGAGGGCCACTGCCGTCCTTCTCAAAAATACGGTCAGCAAAAGAGTCGAGAACTTTCTTGCTGGATCCCACAAGAAACTTGCAGGCAGCCATCCTCATAGCTTTTTCTTCTTTAGTCCTTCCAGGTTCAAGCAGGAAGTCCAGAATGTCTCGTGGTGGCTGAGGTGTAGATGAACCTTCACCCGCTTTTGCCTCCTTCGGCTGGATTGGATTGGCAGGGCGTTCTTCAGTACCCTTCTCAACCTTCGAGGCGATTTCGGCCTTCTTAGATGCTTCTCCGGACGACATTTTTATGTTGAAAAGCAGAAGTGTTCATTTCCGTCAGATTTCTGCTATATTTATAGACAGAAATTCCTCAAATAATGAAACGACGGTTCATCCGTTCATTTATTACATTCATCCGACGGTTCATCCGTTCATTAACTTCCGACGGTTCATCCGTTCATTTATCACATTCACCTGACGGTTCATCCGTTCATTTATTTACACTCATCCGACGATTCGTCCGCTCGTCAATATCTGACGGTTCATCCGTTCATCTATTGTGACGGTTAACCCGTTTATTTATTATCATTTGACGGTTAATTCGTTCATTTCAACATCATTTGACGATTTACTCGTTCTTTCATTGTTATCTGACGGTATTCCCGTTCACTCATTTTTTTTTTATATACATTAACGATTCATCATCGTTCATCTTCTACATCAGCAGCTTGTCGTTTTCGATTAAGTTGTCAATAAATATCTATCTATTATTTATATCTGAATAAGATATGCAATAAATAATGGAATCACAACAAAATGTCTTTTATTTAATCAGAATATAAGACAGTACAAAAATGCTTCCACAGCAACAAAAACAAAGATACAAAAGAGTTTCAATCAGGAAGGAGGAACAATCAAATTATTGATCTGTTGCTTCAAGGTCTGCAACTCTTCTTCATAACTAGTTGTTACTCTCATTCTTGCTTCTTCCATCCCTTTTTCTTTATCAAAAACAGGCATATTTATGGTCTTGCGGGTAATTTCAGCACTATGAGTCTCTTCATACTCATTTTCTCCTGAATTAGGGCATTGAGTTGTTCAATCATAAGTCGTTGATTGGCAGTTTCTTCTTCAAATTCTTTCTGAAGGCGAATAATTTCCGCTTTCAATCCAGTAAGCCTCTGTCCTTTGTTCTCAGCTGCCAAAGTAACTGATTCTATCTTTGAGTTGAATTCAGCAGACTTTGCAGAATGAGCTTCTAAAAGGTTCTGAAGGTTTATCTTTTCAATATCAGCTTCTTGGGCTAGTCGCTCATATTCGGCTTGCACCAGAGAATCTATATTCTTCTTCTTGAGCTCTTTATATTTCTTGATGGATACTTCCAACTCATCCAATATATGTTCAAGAAGAATGGCTTGAGCCTCATCTCCTTGATCCCTTATGGCTCTTATTAAAAAAGAAGGCTTCCTAACCATAATAAAGTCAGCTCCTTCCTTCTCTATCATCTTATGGGCAAGAGATCCCAACGATTCAAAAAAGCACTTGGTAAATGATTGTACAACTTGCTGATTGATGGCTATAGTTCCAGGAGTCGAAGCTACCCCTGTTGAGGATGGGGTAGTCGGTTGCTCAATCCTTTGCTGCTGAATGATAGGCTCTTTAAACAAAGGAGCCAGAGTGGAACTAGCTGCTCCTCCTGTTTGTTCTTCTGCAAAAAGTAAAATTATTATTTTACTAATTTGCCAATAAACAAAAAGATTAAATTAAAAAGCAGTCTTACCTTGATTGGATCTAACAACAACGGCATTTCCTGCTGGAATAGACTCCCGTTGAACGGAAGTAGCTTCAATTGCGACAGCTTGGCTGCTGCCCGCTTCAGAGCTGCAAGATAAGTGATGGCTACTACTAACAACTACCGTTGGAATAGGCACCATAGCCAGGTCCCTCGGAGGTGTTGGTAGAGTATCAAGACCTGCAAGAACTACAAATGAAGATATTAGATATCAATCTATTTTAAAGAAAGAAGATTGTTAAATCTCATTTTATACCTTGGGGTTCGGTAGCGGGACTCTCTTGCTGAACATCTTCACCAGCCACTTCTTCAGGGGATACTTCTATCTCGACGTCTTCATCAGGGTTAACAACCTTTTCTACTAACGCCTCTACTTCAATATCCTTTTTAGGATCCGAAGCATTGTCGGCGGTTTCAAGAGATATGTGTTCTTCGTTGTCCCCTTCAGGATTCTGTATATACTTATCAACATTTCCAGACGAAGAGCTTTCTTCATCCTTATCTTCTTCTTCTTCTTGGGCTGCATTCCCACTGTCAGTTGCGGTTAGATCCTCCTGCAGGCTATAACAATCTTCTAAAGCTTCGATCATTTCACGCTCTTCTTCTTCACGAAGAGTCTTTGGAGTAGGAGGAAGCTGAGTCGTCTCCGCGACAGGAGAAAGGGGTCGTGTAATATTAGCTCCTCTTCAATGATGTTTTCTCTGAGTATTTCAACTTCAGTTCTGGGGTCAAGATCTCCCTTTTGTTCAGTCTCTTCAAGGATTTTACTCCCTGTTTCAGAAACAGGGGTGGGAGATAGCATTATAAATCCTGCTGCAGCATCTACTGAAGTCAGGAGTTGTTGGAAGAAGAGGCTTCTAAATTTCTTCTGGTGACCAACTTCTTCTTCTTTCTGTGTAGAGGTCTGTCGGGACTCTCTACATTTATTGGTGCTGTTTGCTTCTGTACAGAAGTGGTGTAGTAGCAACTTCCTGATTTGTCTCGGCTAGCTGCCGAGATTGGGATCTTGTAGTCACTTTATCAGAAGAATGCTCCAAGACCAATTTCTTCTTTGCTGCAGGAGCAGGAGGCTCTCTCTTCTTCTTTTCTTGGCAGGAGACTTTCCCACTCTCAGAGAGATACGCATTGCTGCGTTTACTTCTTGTTGGAACATCATTTCTCTTAAAGTTTCTAGGGGTTCATCCGCCGGCTCGTTTGCCTCATCATTGGCAGGGATTGATAAAGCTATCCTCCCTTTCCTCAATCTTATCGCAGAAGCAAACTATCGGCGAGATTAAAGTTCTCGACAAAAGTATTTGCAGATGTGTAAAATACCGAGTATGTAAAGAGCATCCGAGGTCCTTGAGGAGTGCTCTTTGGTGGCATCGAGAAAGTAGCCTTTGTGTCATGGGCATTATAGTAGGCCCAAGCTCGGGCCCCGTCAATCAAGAAACCCTTGCCCTGAAGGCAGGTGATTGCGTTCCCTACGTGGAACTGATCATACCCAAATTGTCTAGCAAAACGGCTAGGGAGGTATGGTTCCAAAAGCATTCTTCTTCAAAGCGGTATACTAAATGAGATGGTCGAATTGTCTTCAACCATTCAAAGGCCACACGGTTTAAGGGCTGCAGCTTTGAATCTACCATGTTGGGGGGCATCTGATCATGACCATCCGGGAGAGGGGCGCAACAGAAGTTCCATCCTCTGTTCAAATTTAAAATAAATCTGCACTCACTCAGAGAGGTGTACTTCCATTTACCCTGAGAATATCTGCGCAAGAAGCTGCCATCTACTGGTCCCATACCAGGGTCCATTAAAGTTGGATAGTGGAGGAGTAACCATCCAAAGAGATAAGTGTACGGCAGTTCGAGACGGGGAATTCTTTCTCTCCCTTTGCCTTCAGCATCGAGTCAACATACAAGCGAAGACTCGCATTCAATCTGCAGGTCATTGCCGATAACAAGTCAACCTTATAACCGAAGACTAGCTTGACGGCAGCAAAAAGTACACCGCGATGAAAACGGTCCACTATACTAGATCCCGGGACCACGAATCGTCTGAGCCAGTGTGTCAGAAACCCTGCTAACTGGGCTTCTTTCGACATGGGTCTGTAACCCATTCTCAAAAAACTCTCCAAAATGTCACCTTTCTTTAAAGGTGGACATTGATGATCATCCTTCATTTCCTTATCATAATGTTTACTTTCTTCCATCTTCATGACTTCTGTGCTATTTAAGGGTTTGAAAAAATTAGGGTAACACTTGTCGTTCTCCTTAGTTTTCTTTTCCTCTAAATGGTTGAGAAACAAGTATGGAAGCCACTTCGAGGAATAGCAAGTGTTGGCCGTAGCACTTTTATAGTACAAAGAGCAAATCTTGTAATGGCATAGCAGTTCTTCCTAAACACTGCTACCATTTCAGTATTTTCTTTTCTGAGTTTCTCTAACTCATCATTTGTGGGAACAAACTCCTCATTCGGAGCATCCGCCATAGGCAAGTATGAGATGTACTTCATCTCGTGGAGTGCAAACCCCATCTCTCCACCCGGGGTCATGAAGGTTCCTGTTCTGTAATTGTATCGCTCAGCCAAGGCCAAAAACATATGAGGGTTAGGAGCAAACCCGTATACAGTGGCATGCACTGCTTGAAACAGGTTAATTTGTTGAAGTTTGTCTTGGAAGGTTGTTAGAACCCAATTTGCAATGCAATTCCATCGTTTGTAATCTGGATTCACTAATCCAGTCATTCTGATATCCTGTTCAGGGTATCTTCCTTCTTCCTTCGCAAATTTATTTGCGAATATAGGGGTTCTGACGGGCATCAGCATAGAGGAGTTTTCCGGTGGAATGCAGCTGGATCTCAAACCTCTCAACATAACACTGTATCTGTCAGAAGAGCTGTAAAACATATCTTTCCCGTTAACCTTCTTTACAAAGATCTTCCCTGCACGAGCATCCTGGAGAAGGGTGATGTTCCAATCCATTTTTCTTGGGTAGCTCGCATGAGCGTACCGTGACAAAGGAAGGCATCGAGCAATGTCAGAAATGAAGAATGATCTGTCTTCCCGGTGGACTATCATCTCCTCCATCCTTGGCCTAGGCTGGAAGACTTTTTCAAAGGCGTCACCAAACAAGAATAAGGGTTTCTTGTGGATAACAGCATTGCTGATTCCAGAGGCTGTCCATTCATCAGACACATTAAAGTTTCGTTGTCCTGAGAAATCAATATTGCCTGACGAGAAGTCGGCAGATCGTACTGAGGATAATGGACGTGAGACAAATCTTCTTTATATTTAGATTCAGACAAAGTTCCCACAAAATGTTCATAGTTTGGATCTTCATTGGTTTCAACTGCATCAAAAACAGATGAAGATCAGTACAAGTCAAAAACTCTATTTTTTCAGACAAGCAAAACAGAAGAGTACATAATCCTCAGATTGCGCTAACATGGATTGCGCAACATTAGTTTGCGCATCATAATAGGGTGCGCAAACCAATCGATTGCGCTGACATTCAGCGCAAATCAATCGATTGCGCTGACTTTCTGTCAGCACAATTCGATAGATTGCGCAGGATTACAGTCTTCATAAAAATGAAGACTGACTGTTTATGCAACCAAAAAAACCCTAAAAAGGGGTGGCGCAATTTGAACTTATCTCTAAAAAGAAATGAGTTTCGAAGATCGAAGGAAGTCAAAAACACCCTAAAAAGGGGTTTTCGATCGGTTTTACTACCTATCAGAGCAGGGTGCGCAGACTCATGTCGAGATGCTCGTCGAGCAACTCTGTCAGAAGATTTGGCTGGAGCTTTTCCCTTCGCAGCGGCGGGCGGCGGTAACATTAGATCGTCGGGGCGCCATGGAAGTCGTCGGAGAAAGAAGACAGAAAGGGTTCGGGGATTTTTCTCTCAAAAGCACGAAGGAGGCAAAGTAAAAAAATGAAATGAAGAAGTAGGCTATTTATAGCCTTTGAAATACGAAATGGCTGCCTTGGATTGTGCCTAAAATTTGGGGGCACTTCACTTTGCGCAGACAGCATCATCATGCGCAACTTGATTCAAAATTCAAAAATTCAAAGTATTTCGAAACTTTGAATCAAATCAACTTTCGAAAACTTTGAAGGGGGTCTTGTAGGTCCTAAAAAAAATCAAGTTGCATCAATCAACAAAGTCAAGAAATCAAGAAACCCATCATTTGGATAAATTGCGCAGACAATAGATTGCGCAGCAATCCGATTGCGCATACTACTTTGCGCACACTTCCAACTGCGCAGACTGACGTGGCAGAAGTCATCATTACCAAATCAAATCAAATCTTTTCTGACAACTGACAGCACAAATAACAAGGAATCTGTTCGTTTCCTGCGCCGCACAGTGCTCGAGGGCGGCTGACAGCTGGCAGCACAAACCAATCCTGCGCAGTTTGAGTCTGCGCAAACCATGTATGCGCAATTCAACTCTGCGCACTCCATCAATATAATTGTTAAGTTACACGTGGCATTCATGCCATCGATTGCTCATTACGTGGCAACTGTTTATGCACGATCATGCGCATTTCTATCAAATGATGCCATGTGTCCATGATAGTTGGCCCACGATCCAGTAACTGTCTGCGTAAATCAATGTTGCGCAAACCAATGCTGCGCAAATCATCCTGCGCAGTCCAAAAATAACTGAAAGTTAGTTATTTTCAGAACTCTATAAATAGAGTTTCAAGTCTTCATTTTAAGGGGGATCAAGATCAGAGATCAGAAATCAGAGAGTTCAGGAGTTCTTGCCAAAGTGCTGCTGCATTCTTCCGAGACTTTTGTCTTCAACTTCAGAGGCTTTTGCCTTCAGTTTCCAGAGTTGTTTTCAACTTCAAAGGCTTCGTCTTCACAGTTCACATCGTCCAAGGGATAAAGCAATCGTCATCAAGATTGGACTCCTATAGTTGTAATTTTCCCAGAATTCTTGTAATCTTTATTACAGTTTGTATCAATAAAGTTCTATACTTTTGTTTTTGCAAACACTAATGAGATAAGTTTGTGAGACATGTCTAACTAATCTTTGGATTCCGACTAGAGTGTAAACTACCCGAGTCACTAACACAAGTCAAAACTAGACGAAACTCAAACTCGGCTAAACTAATCCCCAAAATATAATATTAATAAATAAATATTCACAAAAATATTAGAATATAAAAAATGACAAATTTACCCTCATTTTTGAAAACATGTAGTTACAATGAAGCTGGTCTTTGGTTATCCTCTGGCTCTGCTTCCCGCTATGGTGTGCAACCTGTAGTGGAGTTTAAAAGAATTCATCGATGATGTGATAGGTGAGAAGGGAAAGAGGGGTAATTTCCTTCGTGCAGAGCTGCCCTTCCATTACCTGATGGGGTGGCTGATTTTGCACCACCCGAACATAATGACTCCTGGTTCGGCCGAGGAGCATGAAGATGGTGATGCTTTTATTTGCCGCTTATACATGCGAAAGTGGCTGTATACATGTGTACCTGTCTGTAGGAGGGTTCTGTCCTATCTCCAAGGATGAGAGATCATCAAGGTTGCTCCTACTTTTGAAGGCTGTGAAGCGAATGAGGAGCTGGAAGATGCCGGCGAAGATGCAATCACCTTGGCACCGTGGGGGTTCTACTGGCTGCAGAGCAACTGGCCTTCCCACCTTGTGGATTGGAACATGAATTGCTGCTTCTTGAAGCCGTATTTGTCCAGTCGCTTCGTATGCCAATTCAGCTATACCCAACTAATACTAAAAAACTGCAGTAGCTCTCTGGGATTTATTGGGAGTTTACTGGATGGTGCTCGGGGGTGGCAATATTACAATGTCGGTGGACGGAGGTGCGATTCACGCTACTGGTCCGTAACCCCCAGCCACATATCTTGTATTCTGCCATGAAGTTTTACTGTACGATGAATACCGTCCCTGTTGGATTTGACCGAAAGACCAGTTTCATTGCCAGTACGCAGCTCGAAGCTTCGGAAGGCATATAGACGATGGCTCAGGCTTATCATCCTCCTGAAGTGACAGCATACAGGACTACCCCTGTGGCACCGACAGGAAGCTCTCAGGTGGACCCCTCGGCCAGACCATCGAAGAGACGTGTCACGACGGAGGCAGATTCATCTGACCCGAAGAGGCCCAATAAGGCCTTAGCTATGCAGGTGCGGCCTTTGGCGGCTCCTGCAGAACCAGCTCCCGCAGTGGTATGTGTATTATCATCAGTCTGGTTCGGTTCTTTCCTCTTTCGCTTATATGTCTCTTCTTTTACAAGAGAAGAGAAAACCCCGGTCGTCGAAATCGGGCCCAAGTCAACCAAAGGAAGTGGCAAGCTCGCCTGATGAGCGTGTCCCTCCGACCGTGCCGTCTCTGGTGGAGGAGACTTTGGATGATGTTGTTACCGTGGAAGTTTCCAGTACTTTGGGCTACGGGTGGAGATGATACTGCAGGTAGAACGGCACCTGAGGATGTTGACCCCTCTTATCGGAGAGGTGGAGCAGTTTCTTCACAGGGAGTGAAGCAATCTATTGTCGGGTCCCCCAAACTGGTTCGAGGGCTCGAAAGAAGTTGTCAGACAAGCCCCTCCTGATGAGGAGGAAGAATGGGACTTGTCTTATCCAGATGGCATTTCTGGAGAAGATGTTGCTGGGGATGATCCCACAATAAGCAGAGAGGAATGTGCTGAGAAGTCGGCCGCTGAACCCTCTCTTAGGGAGGTTTTGGAAAGCCCAATTTCAAGGGCTGCTCCATTGTCTAGCCCTGTTCTTGACCTAGTGGGTGACATGACCCGCCTGCTGAGTCTGACTCCTGTCCCGGGAGTTGATACTGATGAAGGAGGAGTAACTTGACTGCCGAGTCCTACTCCAGTTTTAAGTGAGAAAGAGGCGAAAGGATCTGCTCTCTTGCCCGATGCCGAAAACCCTCCGTTGACGGTAGGAGGATGCGCTTCTGCTGTCGATGTTGCTGCTGAGACTGCTGTGGTAGGCTCAGCTATTATGGGGGCCTGATGCCCATTTAAATGAGGGCAAGAGCCCTCTGGTGGAAGGTGTACCCCTTCTCCCTCCTGCCTGGGGGAAGATATCGGGTCCTCAGGGAGGTTCAGGGGTTGTGATTACCGAGACTCTGATTTCTTCTCCTAAAGGTATAAGATCTGAGGCCCCTGCGAGCCAAGTGGTGATGTTCCCTCAGCCTCAGGTATGGGAGCTTCTACAGGAGTTGCTTCCTTGGCTCTTGTAGTGGCTTCGACAACTCCTGTGATGATGTCTCAAGTGCTGGCCGATGTAGATGAATATGTAAGATTCATGGTTAAGGTCGTCTACAAGATGTTGCAATAGAAAGTGTCGGCTGTGTTGGACGAATATGGAAGCTTTGCGACTGCGAGGCGCATGGCATTCCCATTTATCCAGCAGATTCGTAGTTACCAAGGCTATGATCATATGGCCGAGATCTTGGAAGCTTTATGACTGAGCTCGATCATCATCTGACAGAACTCCAGAACATTCGGCGAAATAACTTTTCTGCTTTAATTGAAGAAGAGCAGAATAAGCTAGAGGCTGCCGTTGAGTCGGCTCACTCTGATGCCATGGCTACCTGGGCGCAAGAGATGGCCGATGCTGTAGACAAGGATGAGAGTTTATCCTCGTCGATGGAGGATAAGGCCAAAATGTGAGAGTTCCTGAAGGTCAACCTCGCGAAAGTTGATGCACAGATTCGTCATCTGCAAGAGCAACGAGCCCGGCTTCCGGTTGATTCCGAATAGGCGCAGGCCGAACATGTCCAGCTTATGGAGAAGACGACGAGGTACACTCACCATACATCCTTCTTGCTTCGTCAGAAGAAGGAGTTGGACGACAAGTTCGCTGTCGACCTTGCTCCTGAGGTCAGGTACGTAATGCGCCAGGAAGCCCAGCGTCACGTTCTGGCGATTATAGGGACTAAAGGTCAAGACTTGTAGCGTCGGGTTGACGAACTGATTGCTGATCCTTAGTTCTTTTGCCTTATTTTTTTTGTTTTGGAGACACTTATGTCTCTCTTTTGATGTAGGTTTTGAAAGATGTAGCCCTGTTATTTCCTTTATTAAAGAAATAAAGAACCCATTGCTTTTTTTAATCTTTTGTGATTTTTGTGGACCTATTATCTGTTGTGCACTTTGGGGGTGTAGATAATAAGTTATATGATGGACCCAGCATATTTACTCAGAGGTAATATGGACTTGGTAAATATGGGGTATTTCTACTGGAAGTTTTATGTGGACTTATCATCCTTGGCGTACCTTGGTTTTAGGCACAGATTGATAAGTTGAAAGAGAGGACCAACATATTTACTCAGAGGTAATGTGGACATAGTAAATATGGGCTAATTGGTGGAGTTTTTCTACTCAAAGGTAATATGAACATGGTGGGAGTGAACTCTGTGGGGGTTTATAGAACAACTCAGAGGTAATATGAACATGGATGTTCTATAGTGCAACAACACAGGGATTGTTGTAAGGAATGTTTACTCAGAGGTGATGTGGACGTGGTAAACATTACTTTAAGCATGATCTTATACGGTGCATGATCCTGCTTTATGAGGTATAGAGAGGCAATTCAGAGATAATATGGACATGGTTGTCCCCTATTAGGATAGAATGTAACGAAATGGATGGGTTCCAGAAGCATATGATTTATCAAAGAAGGGGCGTGAACTTGGTTTGGTCAAGTTCACTAATCCTCTCTCTGGGGAGAGGCAGTATGTTTTCGACAGATGTCAAGAGTGGTACTTCCTTGAGGATTTGTCATCGATAGGATGTACGGTTGTCATGTTGGCTGACAGCACTTTCTTGAAGACTGAGCCGATGCTGGTGTCGGAGTCCCAAGTTGAAGTTTTAGATGAGTGAGAATATATGACATCCTCTGATTCAGATTCTTCTGGAGTTGTTGGAGGCGTGATGTAGCCTACCCCTCGTTGGGTACGGTGATATTAGTCTTACAGCTTCCTTTTTGGCACTGGAAGTCATAGGGGAAGGCGTCGATATTTGCTGTACTTCAGACCTTGGCCGCTCTTCAAGTTGTAACCCATCTTTTGGATGAGATACTTGGCACGATCGTTATACTGGTAGGTTTATATTCTGCCAGTGTCGGGTTCTGGCTTCGTCGGTGGGAGGTCTTGGTGACGCTCGACTTTGCCAAAGATAATAGGCTTCTCATCCTTGTTTCGAGGCGGGACTATGTAACAGACTCCTTGGTACAGGACGACTCAATTTATATGACTCATAGTCATTATTTTTGTTTGCAATGACTGTAGAGCATTATCTAGAGTGTACATGGTATTCCAATGTGGAAGACTATAATAATTGAAAGATACTCTCTTATTGATAAAATACGGGATCTTGTCCCGAGGGAATTACATCATCGAGGGATGGAGCATCGACATTAGCCAATATATACTCTCCAATTTCTTCATCGGTGAGAACTGGAGCAGCCTTGGGAGGTTCAGAAGAGTTTTTTAGGAGCTTGCCTCGTGCTGGCTCTGGGACTGTGCTAGAAAGGACGCCGAGGTCTTCTCTTGTGGCCTGACGGGTGCCAAAAACTAAGGAGGTCTGCCTTTGAGCCGCACCTTGAGGGGAGCCTCAGTTGGTATGCCATAGGGGCCGATGTTTGAGACGACCTCCCTTTGAGTCACACTTTTAGGGGATTATTGATTATCATATCCGCATCTGAGTCAGCTTCGACCTCAGCTTCTGCCTCATCATTAGCATCGTTGGCTTTATCTCCGAGATGAATCAATTTGTACAGATCAGCGTCGGTGAAGAAGGCTTCAATCCCTCTGAAGGGATCGATATCAGCAAACTCTGTTCCGATGATGCCGCTGGTGGACACGTATTTCATACATTGATGGAGAATGGATGGCACCACCATATATTCATATATCTATGGTCGTCCCAACAGGATGTTGTAGTTAACGTATGCATCCACAACATAGCAAGTCATCTCGGTCTGGAGATCGCCGATGTGATACTTCAAGCGGATCTTCACCAGTGGCTCACTCTTACTGGCGTTGAAGCCGCTGATGGTAGTATAAGACGCTATTAGGCGATGCATCGGGATCCCCAATGTCTGAAGTAGAGTTCGGAGGATGATGCTGAGAGAAGACCCAAGTTCAATTTGTATTCGATCTACCTTGATGGCATCGACATACCCCGTGTAATACAGGGGTCTGTTGTGCCTGTTTTTCTTGAGCAGCATATCCTATTGAGTGAATATGATATTGGGGATGATCTCTCCCATATTATGGTATTACGAATATGCTGTAGGATCGTCGTTAGGCTGCTTGACCTGACTGATGAAAGACTCAGCGTCCTTCAGGACTTCGCGGAGAGCCTTCTGAGTATCTTTGGATAGGAAGAGGAGCTCGAATAGGGAAATCCGTGTTGGAGTACTGGCGAGTTGTGCCAGTATGTCAAAGTTGTGGGGCTTGGCTAACCCTGGAGTGTTGTCTTTTCGAAAAGGCCTGTCGAAGCGGGCCTCCTTCTGCTTTTGTTCATCAACTGCAGGAGGTTGGGATGAACCTTCTCCTTGGATGGCTGTGGTGATGATAGGAGGCTTCACTTTGAACGGAGCCTCCTCTGGCTGGGCGTTCTGCTATGAACACGTTTGTATGGGCAGTGCTTCTTCAAGGGAGGAAGTCACCATTCGAAAAGACTTGGTCTTCTTACCTTTGCTTTTGGAGGTAGAGCTTACCCTCGGTTGAGTCAACTCTGGAACGAGATCTGGATGAACCCATGATCTCTCCCTTGGTTGTTATGAGTGGTGTGAGCCCAGCTATGCTGTCGCGGGTTGGTGGAAGGTTGACTACTTCTATTGTCGCCTTTGGGATAGGGACGACGCCATCTTGAGCTGTGGTAGGCGGTAAGGTGCTGAACTGGAGCGACACCATATTGTCCGAGATTGTCTTCTCTCATAGTCGACTGAGATGAAGTTCGCATTGATCATGCACTGTATGTAGTCTTTGAGGATGTAGCAGTCTTTAGTTGGATGTCCAACGAACCTATGGTAGTGACAATACCTTGGGTCGTCGACTCTACCTACTTCGTCAGGACGCTTGGGATCAAGCAACTTGATTTTGTCGTCCTGCTTCAGCATCTCGAAGAGCTGTAAGGTATCCTCATTATGGAAGGAGTAGACCATCTTCGGTCGTGGTGCGGTAGGAGGCCTCTGGACAGGACCTTGTGTGCTATTAGACGCGTTGACAATCATCGCCTGCTTCCCTTTCACTTTATGGCTGCTACTGCTGGTCATACGCCGTTTTCCTTTGTCGTCGAAGGTGGGGAAGTTAACCTCCAGAAGGCGAGCATTAGGTGCCTTCTTTTCAGCAGCTTCTGCTTCAATGATCAATGTGCTCCAATCAGTGCATGTTCCGATGAGCCAGAGCTTGATTGCAGGGAGCATGTTCATGCTGCATGTTTCAATGAGTACGTGTTCCAGCATGCCCGG
>JANAVB010024995.1:829996-989996 GCA_029216955.1 Iris pallida
TGTTATACAGGAAGTACATACTTAGGGTCCATTTAAAGGTAGTTCAATTGCTGTTGAAGTGGACCCAGACTTTATAAGTCTGCTTGATTTACCTTACACAGTTGAAAGTAACCATTTGGAGGGAGTTTATAAGTACTACTGGATTGATGAGTTGAAGAATGGGGAAACAGTGGAGCTCCTCACTGATGCTGGGTTGTTGGATATGTTTAGTAAACAACTTCTGACAACAAAGGAGAGATACACATATTCTTAGAAGAATTTGGCAACCCTGCAAGTCAAGAGCAACAACCTACTGAGTCACTAACACCAAGCAAAACTAGGAGGATTAAGAAAGTAGCCCACAAACCAGTTAGAAGACATGTCAAGAAGGGTCTTCATGAGGAGCAGTTGGATCCACTACCAAGTGACAGTGATGTGGATATTCCTGAGGAGCAGCTGGATCAAATGCCCTCAAGGGTCTTCACTGCTGGAGGGTCTGACCAAGGGGCTCCAACACAGACAGAGGGTGACCAGAATATGGGACACAGGCAGAGACACAACTCTATGGAGATGAACCACATGGTACTTTAGAAGAAGCAGATGAACCATAGGGTGAGGAAGAAGCAGATGAACCACGGGTGAGGAAGAAGCAGATGAACCACAGGGTAAGGAAGAAGCAGATGAACCACAGGGTACTTTAGAAGAAGCAGATGAACCATGGGGGAAGAAACTGAGTTCTAGAGGAAGAGATGCAGAGAAGAAGAAAAGTTGCAATTGATGAACTTGATGATGAAGAAGAATACCATAGTTGTGACTCAACTGATTCTGAACAAACTGGGGATGAGCTTGATGATTTGTACTCTGATGCAGAGATGGGTGGAGGAATACAGAGCTCCTGAGGTGAGTGATCTCTGCCTAGGCCAGTAATGGATGAATCCTACTGGTGCAGAAGATTTTTAAGGTCATATGCTATAAAGAAGAGGTTTGAAATTAAATATGTTAAGAATAAAGGGAAGAGGATATGGGGTGTGTGTCAAGAAGAGCTTGTCCATGGATGTGCAGGGTTAGGATCTCACCAGATAAGACAACTTGTACACTTAGACAACTTAATGAAGAACACACTTGCAAGCACACCTCAAAGCTGCAAAACAAAATGGCAAATACAAATTCATCTCTGAAGTTTTGGAAGAGGATTAAGGCACACCACAGTTCATGGAAAGCAAAGGACATTCAGAAGTAGATGTGGGCCAAGTTTACAGTGAGGTCTCATATTGGAATGCATACAAGGCATTATTCAGAGTGAAGGAGATGTTGTTTGGGGGTTATGATGAGAGTTATAGAAAAACTCCCGAAGTGCAAAGAAAGTTTTGAGAACCAACCCTAGGAGTGTAGCCTATTATGGAAATGTACCTGGGACAACAGAGTTTGCTTATTTATGCATAGGATATGATGCAAGCTTCACTGGATTCATAAATAGATGTAGACCTTTAGTTGGTTTAGATGGGTGTCATTGAAAGGGAAGTATGGGAGGATATGTTTGTCTGCAATAGCTCTAGATGGCAACAATGGGTTGTTCCCACTTGCTATTTACATCTGCACATCTGAAAGTGAAGCTACATGGGTCCACTTTCTTAGTATGATCAAACACAAGCTGCTGTAACATCCATGAGAGATTTCTTTCATATCTGATAGGCAGAAAGGCCTAGGCAATGCTATTGACAAATAATTCTATGGGCATCCCCATAGGTTTGGCTTTAGAAATTTCTACAAAAACTTTAAGTCCCACATCAACGGTAGCCTACAGATGAAGCATCTTACATGGGGTGCAGCTAGAGCCTATAGACAAGTAGATAATGCTAAGTGGATTGAAGTAATAGCTCAACAATGTCCAGATGGTTTTAGTATATGATGAAAGAGCACATGAGCAGATGGTGTAGAGCATACTTTGACAAAACAACAAAGTGTGAGCACATAACAAATAATTTTTCTGAGAGCTTCAACAATTGGATAGGAGAAATTAGTGGAAAACCAATCACTATGATTGTGGAGATGTTTCACTTGATGGTCATGCAATTGACTTATGAAAGGAAGATTACTTCTAGAGCATGGGTGAGCATGACTTGACTCCAAGGACTCAAAGATCATTGAGCAGAGGTCAAGGCAAGTCACAAGTATCAGGTCAATGGTGCTGATGAGGCTGTTCTGTGTCACTAGTGTCTTCTGACCAAAAAAATTAATGTTAATATTAATGTTAATATTAATGCTAATGTTAATTAATATTAATGTTAATGTTAATGTTAATGTTAATGTTATGATTAATGCTAATGTTAATATTAATATTAATTTTAATGTTATGATTAATTTTAATTTTAATATTAATGTTAATTTTAATGTTAAAGTTAATCTTAATGTTAATTATCATGTTAATTTAATATTAATATTAATTTTAATGTTAAATTCTGCCATGTCAACTACCATGTCAGCAACCATGTTATATGCCACATAATGAAGATGGCATCACCCAAATATTTTGGGAGCCAAATAGCATTTTTGATTAATGAATTAATGCAACATTAGAGCCATGGAGGCTAAGAAATGTCGATAAGGTCATCTTCATGCTCTTTAGAAGAAAATATGGAGGGGGGAAGCTACAGCTCAATCAAGTTCACTTGATCTTTCTTGATACACTTGTTTTAGACTAACGAAGGTTATGATCTCACCTAGATGGAACAAGTTCTCAGTACCAGTTCAGGTATATCAATATGCAGCAGTAGATGATACTGCCGTCACTTAATCATACAATTATACAATTCTCTTATATTATACCACATTTCTATAATGATTATACAGTTCGATATTGAGTCAAAGCTTTTAATGTTCTGTTTACACCTAAATATTGCCGAACTCGAAGGCATAGATACATTCCTTAATTTTCCATTCTAACTACAACTTTGAACCAAAATCTAAAGTGACAAACTATAGAAAGTGTTCCACTTTAGTTCTCTGTAAATGGATTCCAGTAGGTGTCATTTTTCTTTCGGCAGCGCTACATTGCCATGGACTGGGACCACAATTCTGTCCTGTGGAACATGTGTCGTCGTTTCATTGGATGGAAAAGGGGACGGATGAGTTCAAAACGCCAGCGTACAGACATGCACATGGTCATCCCCTCCTGGCAAAAGAATATTTCCGTCTTTCTTTTGTTCCTTCTAAAACTTGTCAAACCTTTATTCGTTTTCTCTCCAGAATCAAACATCCCTTTATTCCTAGCTAGTATCGAAAGTGACCTCCAATTTAACTTTCCTCCTACCTCCTCTCACAGAAGTGAACTTAACACCATGTTCCAGAACCTTAGTATACCTTCTTCATTTTTCATTTTCTATATCACTTTCTGTTCTAAAATATTATTATATAGGAAAAAAATTATCTAATCATTTACTAACATAAACTTTCATACTACTTCCTCTCTCTCTCTCTCTCTCTCTCTCTCTCTCTATATATATATATAATATATATATATATATATATATATATGTGAGACCCGTCTCACTGTATCGATTTTATACGGATACGAGTTTATTTGAGCCGTGTTTCGTATTTATCGATTTGCGTGATATTTTAAAATTTTCCTAAGTATAGGATTTTATGACTTGGTTTAACTTAGATTTGGTTTATTTGATTCGGTTCCACTTTGACTTGGTTTGGTTTAGTTGGTTTCTCATGAGAGGAGGTGATGGTTTAGATTGAGTGGAGAGGAATGAATGGTGGAGATCACTTGAGCTTGTTATATATGCCACTTTTCTCTCTCCCTCCTCATTCACCCTCATTCAATTCTTTTCCACCAAACCCTAGCCATTAGAGAGAGGCAAGTACACCTTACCGAATGTGGACGATTTCCATTTCGTTTGTTCCATTCTCCTTATTGTTACATTCTAAGCCTCTTTAACTTGGAGTTTTCCATTTTGATGGTTCAATTGTTGCAGATCTAGCTTTGAAGAGATTTCGGTTTTCATGGGTTTTGATCTATTTAACTTATATTTTTGTCAATTGATGGTTCCATGTTGTAGAGCATTTCATTCTGCCCTGTTTTGACTTATGGAAGTTCAGATTTGGACTTGGGATGAAGATTTCATGGAGCTTGGAAGCATGGATTCATGGTGTTCTTCTTCTCGAAATTTTGGAGAAGAAGAACAGTTCTCTGGCCGCATGGCAGTACTTGACCGCATGAACATTCATACGGCAAGTCGCTCTCAGCCGCATGAGACCCTCGCACTCCTAGCCGTATGGACTTCTCCTACTTAGCCGCATACACCCCTTGCTTCTGCAGCCGCATGGGCGTCCGTCCCTTTAAACCGTATGGATCCGAACTCCGCTAGCCGCATAAGGGCTGAACCATTCTAGCCGCATGGACTCGCTTTCAGCCCACCGCATGAGACCCTTGCGTTCTAGCCGCATAGGCCCGCTTTTCTCTTGGCCGCCTAGACTGAGTATCATTCCTGGCCGCATGGGGCTTCATGAATTCAAGCCGCATAGGCATTGCTCTCCCGTAGCCGCATGGGGACTATTCCTTTTCCCAGCCGCATAAGGACTCATCCCCTTCAGCCGCATGAGACCTGTCCCCCGCTAGCCGCATATGTTCTACTGCCTCCGCCAGCCGCATGAGCTGCCTTGTTCCGAGCCGCATGGGCTCTTAATTCCCCCGACCCGTATGGATTTCTTTCTCCAGCCTCATGAACCCGACTCCCTCCGCCAGCCGCATGACCCTTCCATCCCGAGGCGCTTAGACTGCTCCCTCCCCAGCCGCATGAGATCACTTCTTGGCCGCATATGCCGAGCCGCATGGGACTTTCATAGCTTGTATTTTATGAGTATTTTAATTATTACTATTATGCCTATGCCATGTAACTCTCAGTAACTTGAGTTCCTATGCGTACACCTTTACCTTATTGTGTATTTTTATGCCCATTTTTTATCCTTACGCCTTTTGTCCTGAACTTGATAAATCACGATTTGATTGACATGATTAAAATAACAATTGTACATGACATGGTGTGACAAGGAACTAGCATGCTTGATAGTGGCCCGCCGTGGTGCACTCCTGATGATAACTTGACCTGATAACTTGACCTGCTATACATGATACGACAGTGACCCGTAGTGGTACACTCTTGACAAGTACCATGATAATGCTTGATAGTGGCCCGTCGTGGCGCACTCTTGATAAGTAATAATGATAATGATAGTGGCCCATCGTGGCACTCTTGACAAATCAATTCATTGGCCTGGACACCGTGGATGATTGTGCTTGTATAAACTACTAGTCCGATTGTGTCTTGCATCATGTCTAGGACATGATCCTTGAGTACCACGGTCAGGGATTCATACTGAATCTGGCTAGGTTAATGACTAGATTGATCAAATAGTTCATGGAGAATTTCCCAGTTACCTGTTGCCCCTTTGGTCCCGGCCTTATATATATATACATGGGATTTGTTGCTATCCGTCGAGATGAGCGCACTTCCAGCCCGCCGTCGAGTGTGGTACCTTAGGACACATGTATCTTACTACAGTGTGTCTGCTATATCATGCTATCTTTTCCTTTTCTTGCTGGGATCACTCAGGTAGTAACAAACAGGTAACCGGACTTGGAATTCTCGCTGCATCTTGCTAGTAACTAGGCCTGTGACAACCCTAGTTAGTTAAAGTATCAAGCCGTACTTATTATTTGGCCGTGAATGTTGGATGGAGTTCAGTCTGTCTTGTCTTGTCTTGATCTTGTACATGATTGTTACATGTCCTGATTTCTTATTTTATCTTGCCGATAAATGGTGGAAGAAACCAAGTTCTGTTCAGGCGAAGGGTTACAACTCCGGTCCTTGTTTGGTTTAAGGGTTGTAACCTAGTTATCTGAATAGTCCTATGGTTATCCATCGTATATCACCTTCCCAGTCTAAGTCTTGTCTAGATCCAGTTTCTAATTGTTCCAGGATAATGGTGGCAATGATTGTCACTCTAATGTATTGTCTCTCTTCGTATGTTGCCTGGCTCTATTTATTTAACATGTTCTCCAGTTTACTTTATATCAAATAATGATTTACTTACTGTCTTCCTATGTTCGGAATAAGTGCATTGGTACTGCACGAATCTCGATCCTCCTTTACTCATTACTGTCTCTCCCTGTTGATTGCCTGTGATTGCTGGTTTTAAGTTCATAGTTCGGCTTCCTTTGTGGTACTTGCTATTTGGGGTCTGACCCTACTGGTTTTGTATGGCCAGGTTCTCATAGAAGAGCCCGGAGGATCTACCGCACCATCTACTCGACGGTGACCAGCCGGAGCACCAGAGTGCCTCAGTGGGTTCCTTTATCCTCCCACTGATATGTAAATTCTCCTCTTGTAACATTTTAGCCCCGAGCACGTGTTTAGCTCGTGTTTTGGTATTTTCCTTGATATTGTAGCCTACGGGCATAAATATGATATGCGTATTCTAGACTATAGCTAGTCCTTATCATGTACGACTAATACTCTAGCTAGTCATCAGTTCTGTGGTACTGGCTTCATGATCAGTCATGTATATATGGTTCGGGACGCCTTACTATTGTATGTATGATGATCGTACTCCTTGCTCTTGTATAATTGCCTGTGATTGAGATACCTAGGATTGTTAAGCCATAGGATTGACCGATGGCTTGTAGAGTAACCCCCATGTCTTGACAACTTATACGTGATTTCAGAGTATTAACGTACTTTGGGATTGCGTAGCTGGCTATGTCTGCCCCTGCTCTCCGGTATTCTGGTTCTGGGTCATGACAATATATATATATATATATATATATATATATTATATATATATATGTCCATGTTCTTCTTGTGTATTTCGACTCTTAGTCTGCAAAAAATTATTGAGTGAGCCGAACTTATCGTGCATCTTGATTCTCCTCTACTTCAAAGCCGGTCCAGAATTTTTTGGAATCTGGGACAAAATTTAAGATGGTGCCCATTTAAAAAAAAACTAAAACCATTTTAAAAAATAAAATAGCTTCAACTAGAACTTGAACTCATGATCTAGTACATAGTATTTTCTGTATAATAATAATGGAAGTACATTTGGCGGAAGGACATGGAGCTGGGATGGAATTTTGGAAGTACATATAGTATTTTCTATATATATATATAAGATAGGTGTGTGTGTGGTGTGTGTGTGTGTGTGTGTGTGTGTGTGTGTGTCCCGATTCTTAGTCTACAAAAATTTCTTCAGTGAGTAGGACTTATCGTGCATCTTGATTCCCCTCTACTTCAGAGCGTTGTCCAGAATTGTGAAACCCAGTATTTTAGGATTTTTGAATTGTTGATTGATTGTAGTGTAATTTTGGCTTATTATTATTATATATTATTGTTATTATTATTATATTATTAGTCAGAATTAGGAAAATACTATTTTTAAATTTAGCGTTGATTTTTGATTGTGGTCCTGCCCCGATCCCGTGACCAGAGTCTGACCCGAGTTCGAACCCGATTTTCCGAAACCCAATTTCGTTCCGAACCAATTCTTTTTACCTCTTTTAAAAATCCTGAATATTTATTATATTAGTTAAAAAAATAAAAAATAAAACCAACTGGCTTGGTCTCCCACGACCAAGCCAGCACCCCCCATTCTTTTCCCCATTCTCCTCTCCTCCACAACTCTCCAACCCCTTCCTTAATTCCCTCACTCACGAACACACCTCACAGCAACACTTCTCCCACGTTGTTCCCATTTTAAACCACCTCCACCACCCCAACCATTCACTCCCAAAAACCTCCCCCTTCACTCTCATTTATTCACCAAAACCTCTCCCTCTCACTCTCACTCCCCCTCCAGAACATCCCCAACCCGACCCCGAGCTCAGCCGCGCCCCTCCGGCGACCTCGCCACCGACCCGCGCCACCTCCGGCCGCCAACCCGCGCGCGCCCAGCCGGCCGATTCCGTGCGCCCCAACCCGCGTGCCGCCTCCGAGGCCCGCACGCCGCCCCCTCCGGCCAGATCCGTCTGCGGCTCGTCACCAGCGCCTCCGGCCGCCCCGTGCCGGCCGACTCCCCGTCAGCACCTCCACCCAGCGCTCCGCGCGCGCCCTCGCCGATCCCCGTGCCCGGCCAGCGCCTTTCGGCCGTGCCCTAGCCCCGGTGCCGCCGATTTTGCTCCGGCGATTTCGGCCAGACCCCGCCCCGGTCCGCGCCTCCCGCATGCGCCCCGCTGCTCCAACAACGCTGTCCAGCGCTGTTTCGGTGGTTTCCCGCTGCTGTCCGCAAGTTGGGACCTTTCCGAGTCCGCGGGGATATTTCTTTTTCCTAATATCATCTGAGAACTCTAGACGAGCACCCAAGGTATATTTTCGTATTTCCCCGTGTCCCTTCTCAGTGTGTCGATGATGATTTTGGTCCCCGATCCCGTTACGGGATTCGGTTTAGACGATTTCGATTTCGAAAATTTCCGAAGTTCGTTTTAGTAGTAATTTGTGCTGTGATTGGTTTTGGTTTTAAGCTTTGTGACTTCTCGAAAATTCCGAGTTAGTTCGGCAATGCTCTCGGACTTAGTTCTGTGTTTGGTTTATATATTTTATGGTGGAAATGGATTCATGGGTTATTTCCTGGTTTGGGATATTATTTGTGTGGTTGGCACAATTTTCCAGTATTGGGTTATTCCAGATATAGAGGAAATGCTGTCCAATTTTCGTAAAACTATATATATATATATATATATATATATATATATATATATATATATGATTTTCAAAACTGGTTTTCCAAAAAGGTTTATTAAAGATTTTTCGGGCGACGACCGTACCGGTCAATGGGCTCTCGTGAAATGCAAACGAAACCAGTCATTCTGGACGTTGAGGCATTAGCTAAGAATGATAATTGGACCAATCTGAGACTCTTTAATATTATATTTGTATTTATAATTATTTTCAGAACGGGTACTGCTGTTAGTATTTTTGGTGCAGGGCTTCGGCCTGCTGAATGGACTGCTTTCTGGCGTTCAGGATTCACCTGAGTTTTATTATTATTCTTAATTTTGATTATGTAAAGGTTGTAAGGGCATAAGCCTAGTTTTCTATTTTCTTTGCTGCGACCCTGTATTGCGTAGATTAGATTTTATTTATTTCCTGGTTTGTTGGTTTGACGTAAACACACAAAATAATAAATAACTAATTATTTTATAGAAAATTAATATCATTTTCTCACATTAAATAATTAAGAAAATTACAAATTTGTATTATTTAAACAAATTCACATCTTCTCATTTAAGAAAAAAATCTAGTTTTATATATATTATGAAAAATACAAAGTTTTGCCAAATTAACCGGTAATTGCCATTTTTCTAATTAATCAATAACCGACTTATTTTAATTAAATAATAACGAACGTAGAATTGCGACGTTAGACGATTTCCGGTAGAATAATTAATAAACTTAAAACCTGACTAGGGTCTACTTCTAGAGATTGTAACTAGCACACCTAGAATGGTTTTATATTGGTTCTAAGCCAAGGTTCTCAACTGTAGGATCTCGGAGTCGAATCTGACATCCTCCTCGGAACCGACTTTACCGATCCAGTCAACGAAATAGAGGCAAGTTACGGTTATATTTTCTTGTATTTTATTTAGTAATTGTCTAGCTGAATGTTTAAACCACATTGCTAAACGGAACCCTCTCCTAGGGTTCAGATATTGATTGATATTGATTGTGGGGATTGGAGAATAGTGTAACGTTTATGGCCAATACCCCCCTATATTGCAGGATTGTGCGAGCTTACCCCTCTTACACACGGGGATAAGCCGTATCGCGTCGCTAGGACGCTATTGTATAACCCAAGCCGGTCATAGACGATTATACATTCAAATCACATTGTTTTTAATCATAGAATTACTGAAAAATATTGTTTCAACTGTTTAGCCTACACTTTTCTATTATTACTTGAAATATGAGATACATCTTCGTACTTGCTCCCTCCTGACTGGAGACAACATTTTTAGGTGATATTGAGGATGCTGAGCTATTGTACAATAGCAATTATGACCCGGTTCTGTACCTGTGGTGTTGCCAGAGTCTCCCTTGGAGGACGCAGGATCTGAGGCCGACGAGCCGATCGCTTAGCTAGACATTTCCAGTTTTCTAGTTTTATTGTTTTTTGGAATTTTGTTAATTTGAATTCAGCATTTCATTTCAGTTCTTACTTTCCAGTTGTACTTTTCAATGATGAATAAAAGTTTAAAAATTTTCGTATATTGAGTTGTGACAAATGTATAGATGTTGTTGTGGATACCTGTATATAGAACAGCTTACTGCCGCCGTCTCACAACGGTACAGGCTGGGCTTGATCCGGTTTGACCCATTAATTTGGGATCGGGTCGTGACATATTTTTAGTGGTAGCCCATGCAGGTCCATGTCAAACAACAACTTAAGAAAACATACCTAGAAACAATTAGAACACTAGAACATTGATTTGTCACAACATAGGTCTGAATTATATATATATAAATATTTTTGTTTGATTATAGACTGTTAGGATACCTTGCTTATGTATTGCATCCTAAACCTTCCAGAGTACGGCCAAAGGAAAGACCACTCGTTCCGGCCCTGCTGGCGATGAGGTCCACCATCGGTCATACTTAGACCCATACCCATTATCGAGACTTGTAACTATCTCATAACTATCTCTGGCCACAAATTCTTAACACCCTTACTTGTGATGCCCTTGCCCAACTATGATGTAGTCCTAGGAATGGACTGGTTAAGTGAGCAACATGCGCTGATAGATTATCACAGAGGATGTGTAATCTTCAGCCCACCAGGAGAACCGGAGTTTGAAATCCTCTCGAGCTCCGGAAGACATGAAGAGTGTTACCTACTCCTCTATCACCGAAGAATCCGGACCTCCTCACCCTATCATAGCAGAATTCATGGACGTCTTTCCAGATAGTCTTCCAGGATTGCCGTCAGATCGAGGTGTGGAATTCACCATCGATCTAGTTCCCGGCTCTTTCCCTATTTCTCGGGGATGCTACAGAGTCAACCCCAAGGAGGCAAAGGAAATGAAGGACCAGATCAATGAGCTGAAGGCCCTTGGATTTATCAGAGACGGAGCTTCATCCTGGGGAGCACCTGTCTTGTTCGTGCCTAAGAAGGACGGGACTGTACGGATGTGCATAGACTACCGGGCGCTGAACTACATCACCATCAAGAACAAGTACCCTTTATTGATGACCTGTTTGATCAACTCAGTGGAGCTAAGGTGTTCTCGAAAATAGACCTTCGATCTGGCTACCATCAGATCAAGGTCAGGAAGGAGGATATTCTAAAGACGGCGTTCAACACCAAATATGGTTAGTATGAATTTTTGGTCATGCCGTTTGGACTGACGAATGCCCCTGTTGTATTCTTGAACCTTATGAACAAGGTCTTCCATGAATATCTGGAGCAGTTTGTTGTTGTCTTCATCGACGACATTCTGATCTACTCGAAGACTGAAGAGGAGCATGAAGAGCACCTGAGAAAAGTTCTGGGAACTTTAAGGAAGGAGAAGCTCTATGGTAAGCTATCTAAATGTGAATTCTTCTTAGACAAAGTGGATTTTCTTGGCCATGTTGTCATAGGAGAAGGAATCTCGGTGGATCCAATGAAGATAGCTGCTATTGAGAAGTGAAACTGCACCAAGTTCAGTTGCAAAAATTAGAAGTTTCTTGGTTTAGCTGGCTACTACCGGAAGTTTGTGAAGGATTTCTCCAGGATTGCTGAGCCGATGACGAAGCTCACTAGGAAGAATGAAGAATTTGTTTGGTCGGAAGCCTGCCAGTCAGCATTTGAGGAACTGAAGAAGAGGCTTACCACGGCGCCGATACTTGTTCTACCCTCAGGTACGACGGTTTCATAATTTATAGTGATGCTTCCGGTAAGGAATTGGGCTGCATTCTTCAACAACACGGGAAATTAATTGCTTACGCATCTAGGTAATTACGGACTCATGAGAAGAACTATCCCACACTTGATTTGGAGCTTGCAGCAGTAATATTTGCATCGAAGCTATGTAAGCACTACCTTTATGGAGAGAGAGTGGAAATATTTATAGACCATAAAAGTCTTAAATATGTTTTCTCTCAGAAGGAGCTGAACATGCGACAGAGACGATGGCTGGAGCTGATAAAGGATTTCGACATCAACCTGCAGTATCATCCGATAAGGCTAATGTTGTTACAGATGCACTTAGTCGATACCCGATGGCAATGTTCTTGACCAAGGAGCGTCATTTGCTGGAGGACATGGAAAAGCTTGGACTGGAGATTGTACTGCCCGAAGAGGAAATGAAGAAACTGGGAAGAGAAGCCATTGTACCAGGAGCTGATTCAACAATGATGCAGTTGCAAGTGCGTTCAAGCCTAATGGACAGAGTTAAGGAGGCACAATTCCAAGATGAGACACTTTGCAAACTCAGAGACCAAGTGCTGGCGGGAACACTTGAAGGATTCTCAATCGCCAGCGACGGAGCACTGAAGCATGGTACGAGGCTGTGCGTACCAACTGGCGAACTGAGGAACGAGCTGATGCACGAAGCACACCAGTCGCAGTATTCCATACATCCAGGAGCCAACAAAATGTATCGAGATATACGTACAATAGTATGATGGTACGGAATGAAGAAGGACATATCCAGGTATGTAGCTAGATGTTTGATTTGTCAATAAGTGAAAGCTAGCAGACAGAGACCGACAGGACTGTTGCAGCCGCTAGACATTCCGGAGTGGAAATGGGAACACAAAACGATGGACTTTGTGTCAGGACTGCCTCGATCCCAAGGAGGAAAGGATGCCATTTGGATTATTGTGGACCGACTGACGAAGTCAGCTTACTTTATCCCCTTCAAGGTGGGTCTATCCACCGAGAAGTTGGCAGCACTGTACATGCGGGACATCCACCGAATTTATGGAGTTCCGGTGAGTATTGTGTCTGACAGGGATACCAGGTTCACCTCTCACTTCTGGAAGAGCTTGCATGACAGTTTGGGAACGCAATTGAAGTTCAGCATCGCCTACCATCCCCAGACTGACGGACAATCAGAGAGAAAAATCCAGACGCTAGAAGACATGCTGAGATCCTGCGTCTTAGAATTTAGAGGGTCTTGGTAAGACCATTTGCACTTGGTAGAGTTCTCCTACAACAACAGCTACCAAGCTAGCATCGGTATGACACCGTTCGAGGCACTCTGTGGACGTCGTTGCCGCACTCCACTTGCTTGGGACGACGTAGGAGAAAGGGTATTGCTTGGACCGGAGATGGTGATCGATGCAGCAGAGAAGGTAAGGATGATTAGGTACAAGCTCAGGATTGCCCAGGACAGACAGAAGCATTAGGCCGATAGCAGCCGACGGCTGTTGGAGTTCGAAGAAGGTGACAGTGTGTTCGTGAAGATCTCCCCTACCAGAGGAACCATCTATTTTGACAGAACAGGAAAGCTAAGCCCCAGGTATATTGGTCCTTTTGAAGTACTTAACATGATTGGAGAAGTGGCTTATCGGGTGGCTCTACCCCCAAGTCTAGAAGGCGTCCACAACGTCTTCCACGTTTCGCAGCTGAGACGCTACATCTCGGACCCGAGCCATATATTGGACCATTCGGAGCTGGAAATTGGACCCAGCCTCACAGTGCCAGAGAAGCCAGTGGCGATATTGGACAGAGGAGAAAAGAGAACCAGAAACTCTGTGCCGCCTCATAAACTTCTATTTCTTGCAAGCATTATCCTTCGTTCTAATATTTTTGACTGATGCTGCTAAGTTAGCCTAATTTTTCGAGCTTATTTCTTTATCGAGCTTGATCATGACAGTATTTTATTGGGTGCACCCACTAATATATTGTCTAATCATAACCGGTGCATGATGGTCTGATCAACCACGTGTACTTTGGTTCGTTGATATACATTCTTGTCCTACGCGGATAGTGACAGAGTTAAAACTTGTCCCTAAACGTCTCATTCATGACTGCCTTGGCAATTTTTAATGTTGGACCTGAGTTACGGGCGAAGTACCCGTACCTGTTTGATTTGAGTTTATCCTACCCTATCTTTTAATTTCGAGGACGAAATTTTCTAAGGAGGGAAGATTGTGAAATCCAGTATTTTAGGATTTTTGAATTGTTGAATTTTAGTGTAATTTTGGCTTATTATTATTATATATTATTATTATTATTATTATTTATTAGTCGAAATTAGGAAAATACTATTTTTAAATTTATCGTTGATTTTTGATTGTGGCCCTGCCCCGATCCCGTGACCAGAGTCTGACCCGAGTTCGAACCCGGTTTCCCGAAACCCAATTTCGTTCCGAATCAATTCTTTTTACCTCTTTTAAAAATCCTGAATATTTATTATATTAGTTAAAAAAAATTAAAACCAACTGGCTTGGTCTCCCACGACCAAGCCAGCACCCCCCATTCTTTTCTCCATTCTCCTCTCCTCCATAACTCTCCAACCCCTTCCTTAATTCCCTCACTCACGAACACACCTCATAGCAGCACTTCTCCCACCTTCCCATTTTAAACCACCTCCACCACCCCAACCATTCACTCCCAAAACCTCCCCCTTCACTCTCATTTATTCACCAAAACCTCTCCATCTCACTCTCACTCCCCCTCAAGAACATCCCCAACCCGACCCCGAGCTCAGCCGCGCCCCTCCGGCGACCTCGCCACCGACCCGCGCCACCTTCGGCCGCCAACCGCGCGTGCCCAGCCGGCCGATTCCGCTCGCCCCAACCCGCGCGCCGTCTCCCGAGGGCCGTACGTCGCCCCCGCCGGCCAGATCCGTCTGCGGCTCGTCACCAGCACCTCCCGGTCGCCCCGTGCCGGCCGACTCCCCGTCCGCGTCTCCACCCAGCGCTCCCGCGCGCGCCCTCGTGCCGAGCCCCGTGCCCGGCCAGCGCCTTTCGGCCGTGCCCTAGCCCCGGTGCCGCCGATTTTGCTCCGGCGATTTCGGCCATACCCCCGCCCCGGTCTCCGTGCGCTTCCCGCGTGCGCCCCGCTGCTCCAACAGCGCTGTCCAACGCTGTTTCGGTGGTTTCCTG
This sequence comes from Iris pallida, assembly GCA_029216955.1. Taxonomy (NCBI): domain Eukaryota; kingdom Viridiplantae; phylum Streptophyta; class Magnoliopsida; order Asparagales; family Iridaceae; genus Iris; species Iris pallida. Next base: position 845,068 of record JANAVB010024995.1, read on the forward strand.
CTGCAGTCCGCGAGTTGGGACCTTCTCGAGTCCGCGGGGATATTTCTTTTTCCTAATATCATCTGAGAGCTCTAGCCGAGCACCCGAGGTATATTTCTGTATTTCCTCGTGTCCCTTCTCAGTGTGTCGATGATGATTTTGGTCCCCGATCCCGTTACGGGATTCGGTTTAGACGTTTTTGATTTCAAAAATTTTCGAAGTTCGTTTTGGTAGTAATTTTGTGCTGTGATTGGTTTTGGTTTTAAGCTTTGTGCCTTTTCGAAAATTCCGAGTTAGTTCGGCAATGCTCTCGGACTTAGTTCTGTGTTTGGTTTATATATATTTTGTGGTGGAAATGGATTCATGGGTTATTTCCCTGGTTTGGGATATTATTTGTGTGGTTGGCACAATTTCCCAGTATTGGATTATTCCAGATATAGAGGAAATGCTGTCCAATTTTCGTAAAACTATATATATATATATATATATATATATATATATATGATTTTCAAAACTGGTTTTCCAAAAAGGTTTATTAAATGGATTTTTCGGGCGACGACCGAACCGGTCAATGGGCTCTAGTGAAATGCAAATGAAACCAGTAATTCTGGACGTTGAGGCATTAGCTAAGAATGATAATTGGACCAATCTGAGACTCTTTAATATTATATTTATATTTATAATTATTTTCAGAACGGGTACTGCTGTTAGTATTTTTGGTGCAGGGCTTCGGCCTGCTGAATGGACCGCTTCCCGGCGTTCAGGATTCACCTGAGTTTTATTATTATTCTTAATTTCGATTTATATAAAGGTTGTAAGGGCATAAGTCAAGTTTTTTATTTTCTTTGCTGCGACCATGTATTGCGTAGAATAGATTTTATTTATTTCCTGGTTTGTTGGTTTAACGTAAACACGTAAAATAATAAATAACTAATTATTTAATAGAAAATTAATATTATTTTCTCACATTAAATAATTAGGAAAATTACAAATTTGTATTATTTAAACAAATTCACATCTTCTCATTTAAGAAAAAAAATCTAGTTTTATATATATTATGAAAAATACAAAGTTTTGCCAAATTAACCGATAATTGCTATTTTTCCAATTAATCAATAACCGACTTATTTTAATTAAATAATAACGAACGTAGAATTGCGACGTTAGACGATTTTCGGTAGAATAATTAATAAACTTAAAACCTGACTAGGGTCTACTTCTAGAGATTGTAACTAGCACACCTAGAATGGTTTTATATTGGTTCTAAGCCAAGGTTCTCAACTGTAGGATCTCAGAGTCGAACCTGACATCCTCCTCGGAACCGACTTTACCGATCCAATCAACGAAATAGAGGCAAGTTATGGTTATGTTTTCTTGTATTTTATTTAGTAATTGTCTATCTGCATGTTTAAACCACATTGCTACACGGAACCCTCTCCTAGGGTTCAGATATTGATTGATATTGATTGTGGGGATTGGGGGAATAGTGTAACGTTTATGGCCAATACCCCCTATATTGCAGGATTGTGCGAGCTTACCCCTCTTACACACGGGGATAAGCCGTATCGCGTCGCTAGGACGCTATTGTATAACCCAAGCCGGTCATAGACGATTACACCTTCAAATCACATTGTTTTTAATCGTAGAATTACAGAAAAATATTGTTTCAACTGTTTAGCCTGCACTTTTCCATTATTACTTGAAATATGAGATACATATTCGTACTTGCTCCCTCCTGACTGGAGACAACATTTTTAGGTGATATTGAGGATGCTGAGCTATTGTACAATAGCTATTATGACCCGGTTCTGTACCCTATGGTGTCGCCAGAGTCCCCCTTGGAGGACGCAGGACCTGAGGCCGACGAGCCGATCGCTTAGCTAGACATTTCCAGTTTTCTAGTTTTGTTGTTTTTTGGAATTTTGTTAATTTGAATTCAGCATTTCATTTCAGTTCTTACTTTCCAGTTGTACTTTTTAATGTTGAATAAAAGTTTAAAATTTTCCGTATATTGAGTTGTGACAAATGTATAGATGTTGTTGTGAATACCTGCATATAGAACAGCTTACTGCCGCCGTCTCACAACGGTGCAGGCTGGGCTTGATCCGGTTCGACCCATTAATTTGGGATCGGGTCGTGACAAGAATTTTTTGGGACCCGAAACAAAATTTAAAGTGGTGCCCATTTTTAAGGAAAAAAACTGAAACTACTTTTAAAAAACAAACTATTTTTTTCATATAAAAGGAAGAAATTATATGAAAATACACATGAAGAGAAAAAAATTGGAGAATTTGAAGGAGCGGGATGAATCACCAACTCAGTTGACAAAGATAGCATTTTCAGCCAACTAAGTTGGCGAAAATTTACTGCCAGAGAAAAAGTGGTGAGGAAATTAACCTCAAGCCAACTCAGTTGGCAAAAAGTTAAAGTCAGCCAAGTCACTTGGCAAAAGAACGGGAGTTCACGTGCCAACTCAGAGAAATCCAAGAATTCCAAGCCAACTGAGTTGGCGAAAACAAGAAAGAATTCTGAGCCCAACTAAGTTGACGAAAACAAGAAAAACATTCCAAGCTGACCCAATTGGCGAAAACAAGAAAAATCAGTCAAATATGTAGCCAAGTCACTTGGCTAAACTTTATCCAAGTCAATTGACTTGGCGAGAAACCCACCTCCGTTGCCAGGTGGCAAAATTTTGTAACAAAGTTGGACTGGAGGTGTGGGAGACTTTGGAAAGTTGGATTAGGGGTGTGGGAGATGTGCGAGGTCTGGATGGGTGTGGAGTTGGCTAAAAAGAGGAATCAAGCCAATTCATTTGGCTGTAGGAGATATGTGAGGTCTGGATGGGCGTGAAGTTGGCTAAAAAGAGGAATCAAGCCAATTCATTTGGTTAAAAGGAGGAATCAAGCCAAGTGAGATTTGGCTGAAAATAACTTTTCACTATCTCACTTGGCAGAAAATTCTTTTCTCGGCCACGTTGGCTAGAGCACTACACCCTCGTCAACTGAGTTGGCTTTTTATCCCTGATTCTATAAATTGTTCAAACTTTTTTCTTCACGTGCATTTCTATTTAAATTCTTCCTCTCATACGAGAAAATCTGAAAACAAAATAGTTTCAACTAGAATTGAACCCTTGATCTATTACATAGTAAATATAAGATAAAACAAATTATACTAAGTAAATTATGATATTATTTTACATGAACACTAATATTTGACATATAACAAAGTTATATATATATATATATATATATATATATATATATATATATATATATATATATATATATATATATATTTTTGAAGTCTTCATAGTCTGTGGGTCCTGAGCGGTCGTCCAAATCGTCTTAGTATAATATATATATATATATAAGACACGTATATATATATATATATATATATATATATATATATATATATATATATATATATATATATATATATATATATATAATTTTTTGAAGTCTTCATAGTCTGTGGGTCCTGAGCGGTCGTCCAAATCGTCTTAGACCGGAACCGATCATGCTCCACTTGATAGTATAAAGATGAGTGCATGCAGTGACAGCCTGAAACAGTCTCAACCCAATATATCAATGGCCTCTTAGTGTGAACAATAGTGTGATGACCATATCGAGAATATTCGAGGAGGAGATGATGCAGACCAGCACGAAACCATGATACATAAGACACGTGCACAGGGACAACTGTTGGTGTTTTTGCCTTTGGACTGGAAAAGATAGTCCCACATCGGCTACACCAAATGGTGAGTATCTCAATATAATGTATTGCTTGTGTTGAGGTGTGTACATGAGGTGTAGTGGGGCACAAGTTTATGCCATGTGGGAGTATTTTTCTAGAAGGAAAATGATTAAATCCAACAAGGATGCAAGTTAATTTTTGTTGTGCGGACTCGGACTTGGACACGGACTCCAGGATGTCTCGTGCATGCACAAGAGTGTTCGGGGGGTAGGCGTGGACTGGCACACTTCTATGCTGATTGTGGGATGATCTAAAATATCAAACTCTATTTTTGAGTATTGGTATTTTAGTCCCATATCGGATTGGAGAAGAGGTGAAGTCTCAACTCCACTCTATAAATATAGCCCCTTGGCCTCCTTTAAAAGATGCACCAAGAAGGGAGTTAAGGGAGTCTGTAAAGTCCAGGAAGCCCGTTCAAGTTTCAAATTTTGACTTACGAGCGTTCCAGAAGTTCTTCGTAAACTTGCTGGTTCCTGGAAGCAGATCGTGGTGGGGCGAATCTTGCTTTGAGCAACGGTGATCTTAATCACCCCAGCAAGAACCTTTTCTCTTCTTCTTTCTTCTTTCTTCTCCTTCATCTGAGTTGTAACTCAGTTCTGTCCGTCTGCAACTGCGATTGCAAGAAAGAACGTGAGATTTATTTTCTGAATTCAGTTCTGTCCGTCAGCAACTGCAATTGCAAGGAAGAACGTGAGATTTACTTTTTGATTATTATTGCTTTTGTAATCAGATTTATATTATAGTGTTCCTCTTGGATCTCGAGAATAAATCAGAAGGTAAACGTTTGTTGAACCTCTGATCTCGACATCGAGTCTACCATCTTTGATCCAGCCCCGGGACTAACAACAGCAGCTGGTGGTGTCTATAAAGAGAGGCACCTGACATAAGAGTTCATTAGAACCTCATCCATCTAATCTTCAACATGGACAAGACTAAGTTGATGATGACTGCAGCACTGCTGCTGCTGCTCCTACTCGAGGTCCATACATAACTAATTAATTTCTCTGATATATATGAATGATATCATAATTGTGTTTATATCAAATTTTTGGGGTCTTCTATTTGAATCAATTTATAATTTTCCATTCACAACTCAACAAATCTCTTCACCGTAGAATTATAGAATAGCTCTGTGCATGCATCATCTCAATCTCTACATATTCTTCTACTACAGATGGATGTCTTCACTGGTCAAGGGGTGATTGGAGTAGAGGGGATAGGTAAGCATTTCTGCCACTAATTGTACTAGTAAATTCACTTGTGTTGTAAGCAAAAAAGTTTTTTTTTCTTCCTGATATTATTGAAAAATATTTTAAATATGTTATAGATATTAGAATCTAATATACAACAATTTAAACTCAATATAATCTAACTAAATCCAGCATTTAAATTATATCCAAACTAATCAGACCCACAATTGAAAATTTAAGTGCAATCTAATTGATCTATAGAATTTGGATTGTGTTTAATAAATACATGCACTAGATGATATGTACATTACAAACAACAATTATCTAATATCTTTCAAATAACACAAAATCAAAGTGGCACAGCAGAAGCGTGGTGGGCCCATAACCCACAGGTCCCAGGATTGAAACCTGGCTTTGATACAAATATTTTTTTTTTTCAAATTTTCATTTTTTTTTCAAATAAATATTTATATTACTATAGTTTTGCTTCTCTTAGTTATAGCTGTGATCCTGTCCTTGAAGTTGTTATGTTCTGGGTTTTGTTCCACTGCCAACTACTCTCTACTTCAATATGTTTATAAAACAGTATATTAGAAGAGTATTATTTTTCCAAAAAATAAATTAGGTTTCAATTTACTTTTAGTGAGTTTATATTGGCTTCTAGCACAAAACACGTTTCGTATGTTCCTAATCATGTTCACATGCGATTGCGATATACATACCAAAAAGAAAAAAAATATTATTGAAAAAATTAAATAGAAATTTGAATTATATTAAAATGGTTTAAATATAATTTTAATTAAAATTTGTTATATATATGTATGTTTTAATAACTTTGGATATATGTTGAGATAATTAATACCATATAGTTAGTTTAAATATGATTTGAGTATTGATTATAAATTAATTTGGATTAATTATAGATATGTTTATAAGATTTTATATATAACTTGAGTGAGTTAAAAGAATTTTATGATTTTTCTAAGTAAGTATACATATGGTGGTAGTTAGAAAGATTTTTTAAAAAAAAATTAATTACGTGTGGATATAGTACTATTGTCTTGTTTTAAAGCAGCAACATGCAGAGTAACTCGAGTCATCACCCTTGTGGTTATCGGAGAGAGACATAATTAGACCCGGGTGTTTGTTCCATCACGCGAGTCTGATATTCTTGTGTACATGTGCAGATTGCGGATCGAAGTGTAGGTATCGATGCAGCAAGGTGTCACGGCAGAAGATGTGCATAAGGGCCTGCAACACCTGCTGCAGTAGGTGCAGCTGCGTCCCGCCGGGGACTTCCGGCAACGAAGACGTCTGCCCTTGCTACGCCAACATGACCACCCACGGTGGACGCCACTAGTGTCCTGTCACGACCCGATCCCAAATTGTTGGGTCGAATCGGATCATGCCCAGCCTGCACCGTTGTGAGACGGCGGCAGTAAGCTGTTACTATCTGCAGGTAATCTCAACAACATCTATACATTTGTCACAACAGAAACTTACGAATATTTAAAAATTTTATTCAACAAAGAGAAATACAACTGGAAAGGACAATACTGAAATAAACACTGAAACCAAAAGTCTGCAATCTCCAACTTAATGAAACTAGAAAAATAAGGAAATAGCAACTAGCTAACGGCCGGCTCTTCGGCCTCAGGATCCACGTCCTCCAAGGGAGACTCTGGTAACACCGCAGGGTTTAGCACAGGATCATAATATCTATTGTACAATAGCTCAGCGTCATCAATATCACCTATTGGAGGGGGGGGATCCAGTCAGGAAATGAGCAAGTACGAGTATGTAACTCACATTTCAAATAATAACGGAAAAGTGCAAGCTAAACAGTTGAAACAATATTTTCCACCAATTTAACAATTTAATACTTGAAACAATGTGATTTGAATATGTAACGTCTATGACCGGCTTGGGTTGTACAATAGCATCCTAGCGACGTGATAAGGCTTATCCCCGTGTGTAAGAGGGGTAAGCTCGCACAAACAATATACAATATGAGGAGTATTGGTCATAAACGCTACACTATTTCCCCAATATCTCCACAATCAATATCAATCAATATTTGAACCCTAGGAGAGGGTTCCGTGTAGCAATGTGGTTTAAACATGCAACTTGACAATTACTAAATAAAATGCAAGAAAACATAACCGTAACTTGTCTTTGTTTTATGACTGGAATAGATGTGTCGGAACCGAAAGGAAGTCAATCTTGTCCTCGAAATCCTACAGTCGAGAATCCTGTCTTAGAATCATAATTGAACCATATCTAGGTGTGCTAGTTACAATCTCTAAAAATAACCCTAGTCTGGTTTTAAGTTATTTAATTTAATCTACCGAAATTTGTCTAATGTCGCAAGCTACATTGGTTATCATTTAATTGAATAAATCGGTTACTTGATTTAATTGGAGAAGATAGCATTTATAGGTTGATTGGCAAATCTTTGTATTTTTATTATATATATATATATATATATATATATATATATATATATATATATATATATATATATATATATATATATATATATGTATATAACTACATTGTTTCTAGTGATAAAACATGAACTTGTTAACTTACCAATATTTTATTCATTTAAAATTAAGTGTGAGAAATCCTTATTAATTTTATACAAAAATAATTAATATCCGATTTATAGTTACTCGTCTAGGTACGCGATACCAACTCATAAAGAAAGTAAAATCTACACTACACAATACAGGGTCACAGAAAATAAATAGAAAACTGGGCTTATGCCCTTACAACTTATTTACATAAATTAATTAAATATTAAAAGTTGCTGGCGAGCTCTGAATGCCGGGAAACAGTCTATTCAGGAGGCCGAGGCCCTGTACTCGAAATATGAAAAATATCCAGTAACGAGTTCTAAATAAATTTATAGAATATAAAATATAGGTAAGTCTCAGACTTGGTTATTAAGTATCACGTTGTTGGCTAACAACTCAACGTACAGAAAGGTCCTGTAGCGTTTGCGTTTCGCCGAGGCTCATTCGACCGATACGGTCGTCGCCTAACCGGGGATACGTAAAATCTCGAAAAGCCGCAAACCAACCAACAAGCAATTTGTAAATCCTTTTACAAAGACCGAGTTCAAAAGTAGATTTTGTTTTATGAAATTAATTTAAATACCAGTGTTTCAAAATTTACTGAAAATTTGGGCAGCACCTCCTCTGTAACTGGACAATCCAGCCACATAGGCGATACAAATCTCTGCACCAAAAGAAAGTCCCAAACCAGGGAATACACCAAACAAATCCACAATAATATTCCAACCCAGAGTAATAATCCACAACCAACACATATAGATAAAGCCGAACCGCAAACCGAAAATAACGAATCGGAAAAACATACGCGTCCCGCGTAAATAATCCGAACTACCGAAAAAACAACGCCGCTACGTAAGTTTGTCGCGCGTATCCGCCTATACGCAACGAATCAAAAATCTGATCCCCAAAATGGGGTCGGGACCGCGTCATCATCGACACGAAAACCCAAAGGGACACGAGGACACGAAAATATACCTCGGGTGCTCGGCTAGAGCTCTCAGATGTAAATAGGAGAAATATGAATTCCGCGGACTCGAGAAAACTCCAAAATACGCGAACAGCAAAGATCGGCCACGGGAACAGCGGATTTGGACCCACGAGATGCTGCGGACAGCGGATCGTGGCACGGGAACAACGGAAGGAGCTCGGGGTGGCCGAGAGGCGACGGCTACGGCCGAGAAGCGCATCGGAAAACCCGCGGTCACCGGAAGGCCACGGGTCGGGAACGGCAGCGGGGAGACGCTGGGCCGGGGCTCGGGGCGTGCGAAGGGGCGGTCGGCCGGCGGGATCGGGAAAGCAGCGGCAGAAGGCTGCTAGGGCAGCCACGGGGTCGCCGGCGGGCTGGCGCGTGCCGGGCACGGGCGAAGGGGATCGGTGGCCGGGCAGGCCCACGGGGAGGCTGGCCTCCTGCTGATGTGCGCACGGAGGCACTGTGGACGCACGGGCGGCCCGAAAAAGAGCCGCACGGGGCTGACGTCGGCAGGGGAATACCACAGGGGACTGGTCGGTCGATTGGAGCGCTGGCCTGCAAAAATGTGGAGGGTTGGTGGGGGGTTTGGAGTGAAAGGGAAGGTGCTATGGTTGGAGAGGAAGGGGAGGAATAAAGGGAATGGTGATTGTGGTGTGTGTAGAGAAGGAAAGAGAGAGATGGTGAGGGATTTGATGCTGTGAGAAGTGGTAGGGAGAGATGAGTGGTAGAGAGAAAATTTGGGGCAGAGTTGTGTACGTGGGGGAGGGGGAGAAGTTGGGGAATAGTCATGGGTTGGTGAGTGGCTGAGAGTGAGGGAAGGGTTGGGGTTGTTTAGGATTTAATTAATCTTAGGATTTATATATATATATATATATATATATATATATATATATATATATATATATATATTCCAACAAACATACATTATAAATATATATTAATAACCAGAATTTAAAAGAAAGAAATAAGGATGGGTTCGGAACGGAGTCAGGCTTCGGGAAATCGGGGTCGGACTCCGGACACGAAATCGGGACTGGGCCACAATAAAAAATCCAATTAATTTTATTTGAAATAATCATTTCTCTGATCCGACTAAAATAATAAAAACAATAATAATAGTAATAAATATAATATTAATCCTAATCTAAACTAGTATCCAATAATCCAGTAATTCTAATAAACCAAAATTGCGGGTTTTACAACCTTCCCTCCTTAGAAAATTTCGTCCTCGAAATTTCAAAGATAAGAGCCGGGGTACGATCATAATCACTTAACCTTGATCAAACATGAAATTTAAATCATCAGCCGCGATCGAATACTAGTCATGATCACTGGTTAAGATGATAAAATATAGGTACGATCAAAATTATCTTGATATGATCTAGGATAGAGTTAGAATATTGTTGTGAATGAAATCATTTTAGGCACAAGAAAATCTAGGTACAAATATGATCATAAAATAGAGGAAAAATCAAATGAAGTCTCATGAAACAGAAAACGAAAGAGACGAACATCAACAATTTATTGAGAAGACATAAAATAATAGAATTTTCTGAGGTGAGGGACTTGAAGTTCTAAATTAAATTGGAATGGGGTATAAGGGTTTGTGACTCAGAAAAAATCAACAAGTTGTTTGATAGGAGGATAGCGAGGGTGATCAGAACAATATAGCTGTGATATGAATGTAATCGAATAAGGTATTTCTATTGTGAACTAAGTGATGATCAAAGGGAACATAAAGAATATCGTTTCACTATTTCAACGGTCAGAAGATACGATATGCAGAAAAAAGACTTACAAGATAACTATCTTATTAATACCATGCAAAACCAATCTCTAACTAGCTGAACCTTCGGTATCTACATAAAACTAAGATATCTGTCAAGGTATTAAAACTAAATATATATATGGAATCATAAATCACCTAAATCAATTTTTCATCCATCGTTGTATGCCAATGGTCTTATCTCAAATCCTCTCTGCACATTCCTTCTCTAGAACCCATCATTCCATTGCTCGTGTTATTCCTTCCATGGCTATATCCGTCCTTTCTAGGTATAGTAGTCATCTAACCATAAAAGTTGATCCTCGTCAAGTGTTTCTTTACTTGATCATTATATTCACATGTTTATATATTATCTAAATTCACTTCCTCCATGGGAGAATCTTACCAAATCCTAGACTTTTCTTGCTAACTCTACCTACGTCTTCCTCTATCTTCCATAACTCTTCCTTTAATCATAAAATTTAAAATCGCCAAATACCTTCATTTGTTTGAATGAGGTTTAGGCACTAGTGAGCACAACCAACGGTTCTAACCCGAATAAGTCATAAGTTAAAATATACTACTCTCTCAAGACTAGCTTACTCAAGTTATTCTTCTACCTTTCTACCCTTTAGCTAAATAATATTGATCTCAAAGATGTCCTTACTAGAAATGAGATAGGTAACAATCTATGTTTCTCCCGCATATAGCTATACACTATATACATATAGTCATCCATAAGAGGTATATCAACTATTTAATATATAAAGCTATCCACAACTATCTATAGCTTCCAAAATATATAACAAAATATATGTAACGCACTAAAGTTGAACCAGGAAAGAGATTGAGCCAATAGAGATTGATATGGTCCTAATAAGTTCTAGAAAAAATCAAGTACAATTTTATAGAAAATCTATCCTTTCTGACTGTGATAAGAGATTTCTGAAAATAGAAAGCCGCTAGAAATACAAATCCTCTAATCGGACAACAGTCAGAATAATTTGATGGTGCAGAAAAGACAACCATATTATGGATATAGTCTTAATAATATTCGAAAACCCAAATATATCCGAAGTCACTTTGCCTCAAATTCATGCCTCGTCAGAGTGCACCTGACTGCAGTGAAATTTTGGCTCCATAACTTGAATAGTAATAGGTTTTCGAGTACTCTATCAACTTTATCCATTTTCTGGCTGAACAACATAGGAGATAAATTTGATGCATTTAGGACGTAGTCTCAATAATATCCAAAAAAACCTATCAACACCTGAATCACTTCAACTTAGAGTCTATGTCCCGCCAGTGCGCAACTGGCTGCAGTATACTCACAGTTTCTATAATTCAAATAGATGGTTGCGACGCATATGTGCGAAGCCATATTAGGTCACTGAATATTTTTTTAACTTTATCCATGGGAATTTCAAAGGGATAATTCAAAAATTCAAAAAGTTTTTCAATGACTAAAGGAAATTCAATATTAGGATGGAATCAATTCTCTGACCGTTCGTGCTTCATGATACTCAAACATTGAGTTTAAAAGCTTTCTAGGCCTTGAATTGATCAAGATGTTGCCTAGGGAGAGTAAGGTTTCGAGTTGAGTGGAGGAAATCGACAAATAAAAATATTTTCGGTACTTGAAATAACTTAGGAAATATCAATCCATATTGGAATTATTTTTCGAAAAATATTTCCCTTAGGAGATATGTGAACCAGCTAAGTTGAACCAATTCTTTGGTAACAATTAACCTTGGGGCTGTATGGTTCCAAAAGAATTCGGTTCGAAATTGGTTCTGAGAAAGTCAATTGAAAATAAGGTCAAGAGAAATGGTTGGATACACTAGTCGTAGAAATACTTTTGGTAGATAAGAGTTTATTAGGTTTGCTATAGAAGAATTTGAAACTCTAAATAGCGAATGGATCTAGATTCCAAATAAAGAAAGAGGAGTAAGGTTTGATCAACAAATGGAGAAATTAGAAATAGGTTTGCTAAAGAAGGAGATTGAAAGAAAAAATCTAATCTTAATCCAAAAACGGCGAAAGAGTATGAATCCTAAAGTATGCTAGAATCTGATAAAGATATGGAAGAAAATAATCTCGAAAGCCATGGGACACTAAAACATACCAAAGATCTAGAAAATAAAATAGGCAGTAAAATATACCATCATACAATCAGCCTAATCTAGATAAGGTTTAGGTTCAAACGTAAGCAAGGTAACCTATAAAACTATTACTAAGCCAAAATAAGCATTTTAAAATAAATAATTTCGGCCCTATATTGTAACATGGTGAATAAAGGAGACTCTCCGTTCACCATGTATACTATATATATATATATATACATATATATATATATATATATATATATATATATATATATATATATAATGTCTAGGTATTCCAAAATTCTATTCTTCCAATTCTTAATCACCAATATATCCTTGAGAAATACCGCCTTACATACATTCTCATTAAGATTACAATTTAGAAATTGTATCGTAGGGGAGGCATGATTTTGGGAAAGATATTGGCCAGAAAAAAAGTGTAATCAAGGGTAATATGTTATGCTTCGGTAGGGTATCACCTAGTGCTAATCAATAATTCTAGGTACCATTAGCTCTTCTGGTCCTGGTCTGGTTCGAGCAGCCTCCTGCTGCTCAATCTACTACTAAGATTCTCTTGTCATGTTTTCTTGCGTCATGCATAGAAAACAAGATCTTGCTAGTACCGACTGATAGGCATAGGTCAGGTTGTCTTCATAGTCTGGCTAGTTTAGGGGCAAGCATAAACAAGGTAACCTACTGTCCTATAAGCAAGCAAAAATAGTTACTTATATATAGATAATTCGGTCCTATGTTGTGACAAATCAATATTCTAGTGTTCTATTTATTTCTAGGTATGTTCACTTAAGCTGTTGATTGACTTGCATGGGCCACCACTAAAAACATGTCACAACCCGATCCCAAATTGTTGGGTCGAATCGGATCATGCCCAGCCTGCACCGTTGTGAGACGGCGGTAATAAGCTGTTACTATCTGCAGGTAATCTCAACAACATCTATACATTTGTCACAACACGAACTTACGAATATTTAAAACTTTTATTCAACAAAGAGAAATACAACTGGAAAGGACAATACTGAAATAAACACTGAAACCAAAAGTCTGCAATCTCTAACTTAATGAAACTAGAAAATAAGGAAATAACAACTAGCTAACGGCCGGCTCTTCGGCCTCAGGATCCACGTCCTCTAAGGGAGACTCTGGTAACACCGCAAGATTTAGCACAGGATCATAATAGCTATTGTACAATAGCTCAACGTCATCACTATCACCTATTAGGGGGATCCAGTCAGGAAAGGAGCAAGTACGAGTATGTAACTCACATTTCAAATAATAACGAAAAAGTGCAAGCTAAACAGTGGAAACAATATTTTCCAGCAATTTAACGATTCAATACTTGAATCAATATGATTTGAATATGTAACGTCTATGACCAGCTTGGGTTGTACAATAGCATCCTAGCGACGCGATACGGCTTATCCCCGTGTGTAAGAGGGGTAAGCTCGCACAATAACAATATATAATATGAGGGGTATTGGTCATAAACGCTACACTATTCCCCCAATATCTCCACAATCAATATCAATCAATATTTGAACCCTAGGAGAGGATTTCGTGTAGCAATGTAGTTTAAACATGCAACTTGACAATTATTAAATAAAATGCAAGAAAATATAACCGTAACTTGCCTTTGTTTTATGACTGGAATAGATGTGTCGGTACCGGAAGGAAGTCAAACTTGTCCTCGAAATCCTACAGTCCAGAATCCTGTCTTAGAATCATAATTGAACCATATCTAGGTGTGCTAGTTACAATCTCTAGAAATAACCCTAGTCAGGTTTTAAGTTATTTAATTTAATCTACCGAAATTCGTCTAACGTCGCAAGCTACATTGGTTATCATTTAATTGAATAAACCAGTTACTTGATTTAATTGGAGAAGATAGCATTTATAGGTTGATTAGAAAATCTTTGTATTTTTATAATATATATATTATATATATATATATATATATATATATATATATATATATATATATATATATATATATATATATATATATATATACAATTTGTCACGCCCCGAGTCGACAAACCGTTCGTCCCCGGTGTTACTTTGCCGATTCGATCGTCCTCGCTAAGGCGTGATGCCGCACAAGTTACCCGCTGGGACCCTTCAATGCTAAGCAGATTAAACAGGTCCTCCATCTCCGCGAGCCATCCTACGATCACATCGGGTTCCGCTCGGCCGTTGAACTTCGGTGGATTCATCTTGCGGAACTCCTTTGCCTTGAACAAGGAAGAAGAATCTATCATTTGTGGTTGAGTCTCTTCTTCCTCGTTTTCTTCTTGGTTGCCTTGGTTTCCCTCGGGCCCTTCGTCCGTCGTCTTCGTGTTGCCCGCCATTCTGCTGACTATCTGAGTCAGGGCATTTATCTGTCTTTGTTGCGCTTCGAATTGGGCTTTGAATTGTGTCTGAAGCTGCTGCTGCTGCAGCTCCATCAACTGTAGCATCTTTTGCATAGTCGTCTCGCTAGGCTCGGTGCTTTTTGTGCTCGACGTACTATCTACAGTTTGGGTTGGGGCGGGATTGTTCCTTTTCTTAGTCATTCTACAAAACAGAGTAAACCCGTTAGTATTTTTCAAAAATATCTACGGGCTTACCTGTATGGAACTCTTATTTCACGCAACATGCCGACAAGCATTCAATCGAGCCATCGCAACGGACATTCCAATAATGAAACATCTTTCGAAAATCCGAGGAAACATAACTGTGCTCTGATACCAATTTGTCACGCCCCGAGTCGACAAACCGTTCGTCCCCGGTGTTACTTTGCCGATTCGATCGTCCTCGCTAAGGCGTGATGCCGCACGAGCCTGGAGTTGCGCTCGTGCAAGGCAAGATGACAAGTTCTCAAATGGTTATCGTTAAATTTTGATATTAATACGCCAAGTCGAAACTTCACAATTCACATCAGAATATAAGACGCAGTATAGGAAGATAGAAATGCTTTTCATTCATAGCTTGCAACGAAGTGCAAGTCGTAATTTACATTGGATGCCGTTGCGGCTACATTGATTGAAAACAGAAAGAAGATACATTCGACAAGTTGCCTGAACTAACGCTTGCCGTCCCATATATTCGCCCCTTTATACATAAGCCGTCGACTTGAATTGGCTTCAAAATACTTCAGTATAGGAAGAGCTTCAAAACGCCTCTCCGTACTTCAGCTCCAGTTTAGTTGGGCGCGCCCGTCGCACCTGGGGAAATTGGGGGAATGGGATTAGCACACTTGCTAAGTGGACAAGACGAACCCACTCGTCTAAACCGACTCTGATTGTTAGGGTAGGCATACTTTAGAGTTGTCTTTCTATTAGAACTAAATGAATTCAGTTCATATTCGATAGCCATCTTTGCGTAATAAAGCATACAGTGAAACATAGCAGTTTATCATATTTCTTACCACGGCCGTGCTCGTCCCTGCATGAAAACAGAGATAATATTTACCCTGCATAAGACAATAGGTGGGCATGCTACTATCTTATATGCGGTCATTGATGTTACACATCACGTGGGACTATCTCAACGGCATTTCGGCCCGCTCAGTCTAGGTTGCAAGCCTGACTGACGGTCCCGCAATGCATCAGTGCCGAAGCACGATTATTCATTCCCCCTAGGTCGAGTCGATTCCGATGCCCCGGATATCGATTCGAGGAAAATATCAACTTGTGCACAAGCTGTCCATGACCATGCGTGAACAGTTTATATATGCAACCAGTTTTGTATAGCACGGGCAGTATTGAACGACATTATCATTTTCCCCAACTCATGCAACGTTTCATTTTCCCCAAGCCGTACTCCGATTTAGCGTCCCGTAGGCACCAAATTGTCCGAGGCATCATAACCCACGATCGACGTTTCATAATATTTTGCAGCACTTGAAATAGTCTATCTTTTTACTAGAACCTTAAACTTTCTGGTTTATGTGATAGACTTGTATTTTCGAAGTGAATTACTCTAAATTTATACATTTTCCCGAGTTCTTGGACTTAGTGGATTGGCATGCAATTAACTTGGCATCGTTCGATTTGAATGAATTCGAAGCAAGGAATAAGTTTGCGGGACAGAGTAGAAAAGAAGGGGACGAATCACCCACCGATCACTTTGCTTTGTGCAGGTCGTCGAAGCGCTACGCAACGTCAATCCTTAGTTACGCGAGCTCCTGCAATGCATCAACACTTTGTTAGATTTCCTTCTTTTTCTCCTTGCATCGAAATTTGTAATTGCATCCATGAAAACGACGCGAAAGCACTTCAATCAAGCCAAGCGGCAAAGCTCCAAGAAAACCATACAGCGGTCCGGTCCCGTCGAAGGGACTCTTATAGAGAGCTCGCGCGCCGAGACGCAGCCCGCTGCATCTAGGACTTGTTCTAACAGAAGTCGTTCCATTAGTTGGATCGATTCTCGTATCTTCCGTCCAAATCGAATTGAATCGATGCCGCAAGGCGTTAACGTTTACCAAGATTAGCGATCGAGTCAGATGGCCATCTGAGTTCCCGGCCGATCTGACTCGGCGCTAGCATATTATGAAGTTCCGTCGCCTATCGAAGCGGGGCGCTACATAATATACCACTAAGAAAAAGTTTCGTCCCGAAACTTAAGAACAAGGGTCGGACCTTAATTTAGACGAACAACGCAGGGTACTTCTCCTTCATCTCCGCCTCCATCTCCCACGTCGACTCCTCGACTGTATGGTTCCGCCAAAGCACGCGGACCAAGGACATCGACCGATTTCGTAGCACCTTTTCCTTGCGGTCCAAAATTTGAATAGGCTCCTCCGAGTAAGACAAGTCAGTACGTAGCTCCAACTGATCGAAGCTAACCACATGACTTGGATCGTGCACGTATTTTCGAAGTTGTGAAACGTGGAAAACATCGTGCACATCGGCTAAGGCAGGAGGTAGTGCGATCCGATAAGCAACAGTCGCAACTCGCTCAATGATCTCGAAGGGGCCTACAAATCTCGGGCTCAATTAGCCTTTAACGCCGAACCGCATCACTCCGCGCATGGGCGTTACTTTCAGAAACACATGGTCCCCGGCCAAGAACTCTAGTGGTCGTCGACGAAGATCTGCGTAGCTCTTTTGTCGACTTTGCACGATGCGGAGTCTATCTCGGATCAAGCGGACCTTTTCGACGGCCTGCTCCACTAGTTCCGGTCCCAGCACTTGTCGCTCTCCGACGTCATCCCAGCATATCGGCGAACGGCACTTCCTCCCGTAGAGCGCTTCGTATGGAGCCATCCGAATACTCGACTGATAACTGTTGTTATACGCAAACTCCGCAAGCGGCAAATGCGTATCCCAACTAGACTTTAGATCGATCGCACACAGACGCAGCATGTCTTCTAGGATTTGATTCACCCTCTCCGTCTGTCCGTCTGTTTGGGGATGGTACGCCGAACTAAAGTTCAGTTTGGTAAACGTTAACGCCTTGCGGCATCGATTCAATTCGATTTGGACGGAAGATACGAGAATCGATCCAACTAATGGAACGACTTCTGTTGGAACAAGTCCTAGATGCAGCGGGCTGCGTCTCGGCGCGCGAGCTCTCTATAAGAGTCCCTTCGACGGGACCGGACCGCTGTATGGTTTTCTTGGAGCTTTGCCGCTTGGCTTGATTGAAGTGCTTTCGCGTCGTTTTCATGGATGCAATTACAAATTTCGATGCAAGGAGAAAAAGAAGGAAATCTAACAAAGTGTTGATGCATTGCAGGAGCTCGCGTAACTAAGGATTGACGTTGCGTCGCGCTTCGACGACCTGCACAAAGCAAAGTGATCGGTGGGTGATTCGGCCCCTTCTTTTCTACTCTGTCCCGCAAACTTATTCCTTGCTTCGAATTCATTCAAATCGAACGATGCCAAGTTAATTGTATGCCAATCCACTAAGTCCAAGAACTCGGGAAAATGTATAAATTTAGAGTAATTCACTCCGAAAATACAAGTCTATCACATAAACCAGAAAGTTTAAGGTTCTAGTAAAAAGATAGACTATTTCAAGTGCTGCAAAATATTATGAAACGTCGATCGTGGGTTATGATGCCTCGGACAATTTGGTGCCTACGGGACGCTAAATCGGAGTACGGCTTAGGGAAAATAAAACGTTGCATGAGTTGGGAGAAATGATAATGTCGTTCAATACTGCCCGCGCTATACAAAACTGGTTGCATATATAAACTGTTCACGCATGGTCATGGACAGCTTGTGCACAAGTTGATATTTTCCTCGAATCGATATCCGGGGCATCGGAATCGACTCGACCTAGGGGGAATGAATAATCGTGCTTCGGCACTGATGCATTGCGGGACCGTCAGTCAGGCTTGCAACCTAGACTGAGCGGGCCGAAATGCCGTTGAGATAGTCCCACGTGATGTGTAACATCAATGACCGCATATAAGATAGTAGCATGCTCACCTATTGTCTTATGCAGGGTAAATATTATCTCTGTTTTCAAGCAGGGACGAGCACGGCCGTGGTAAGAAATATGATAAACTGCTATGTTTCACTGTATGCTTTATTACGCAAAGATGGCTATCGAATATGAGTATATATATATATATATATATATATATATATATATATATATATATATATATATATATATATATATATATATATATAACTATATTGTTTCTAGTGATAAAATATGAACTTGTTAACTTACCAATATTTTATTCATTTAAAATTAAGTGTGAGAAATCCTTATTAATTTTATACAAAAATAATTAATATCCGATTTATAGTTACTCGTCTAGGTACGCGATACCAACTCAAAAAAAAAGTAAAATCTACACTATACAATACAGGGTCACAGAAAGTAAATAGAAAACTGGATTTATGTCCATACAACTTATTTACATAAATTAATTAAATATTAAAAGTTGCTGGCGAGTTCTGAATGCCGGGAAGCGGTCTATTCAGGAGGCCGAGGCCCTGCACTCGAAATATGAAAAATACCCAGTAACGAGTTCTAAATAAATTTATAGAATATAAAATATAGGTAAGTCTCAAACTTGGTCATTAAGTATCACGTTGTGTCACGCCCCAGTACCGAAATACGGGGACGGACGTCGGCCAGCTACACCGTATAAGGTACGAATACGCTATACGGCGATGACGGCTGTCAAGTCTTGCTGGGTATCCTAGCATACAATCAATCTATGGCCTAAATTCGATCTCATGTCCACAGGCAAATCACAATAAAATACTGAACAAGAGAGAGAATCATATGGAAAGCAGGAAATACTCATATGATAATCAGAAAATCTACATTACAGGATAATAATGTAGATGAGTATACCTTCCCACAGTTCCTAGCATGGTCGGGAACTGAAGCACATCCTCCAAGTCGAGTCTGGAAGATCGACATGGTCGGTCTCAGGCAATCTGGAAACAATCCAGGGTTGGTCAGCCCAACCGTAGCAAGTACCAGAAAGGAAGGCTCAAGGACGGACGAAGAAAACCATCATGATATGATATATAACAGGAATAACACGTATGAACAGCAGTAATGAGGGTAAAGGATCATGCGGTACCAACGCACGATTACAGAATATAAGGCAGCAATCCAACTACTAATACGTAAGTAACCAATAATCATCACAGTCATCCTAACATCGACTAGTGCTTGCATCGCCAACTGGAACTCGTAGTCTGCCATCGGAACAGTAACTCACCCCTATATCAAACAAGAATAAGGGAATGAATTACCGTACCGAGATAGCGTTACGCGCCAGCCAGCTTAGCAAGCAACAAGCCATATAATTTAGGTGAATAAGCGGCCACTCAAATGTCTACGGCTGTCTATGTGGAGGTTGGGTTACCCCAACAATATAATATAGGAATCCTCAGATCGTGCCGTCCCAGCAGGGCTAGCGGGGCCAAGTATATCAAGAATAGATGAGCGCCGGGCCCTCGCAAGACCAACGGGCTCTGCATGTCACCACCGGTCCCTCGTAAGGCCACCGTGCCGAGCATGCCATGTATATAATGTATAGTACATAAAGTAGCCGAATATTGCCATCCACTAGTACAAATAGTAACAACATCCATGGCGACCAGCCTGCAGGTCATGACTAATGTCTGGGATAAGGCTGGTAATGCACGATCTCGGGATTCCGCTCCCCCCTAATGCTTCTACCAGTTTAAGTTGCCTAGATTAACCATACATTTATCCGGAATCACATACCGTGGTCACATGATCATCCTCCTAGATGTCGTACCTCAGTACAAGAATGCTAAGTAAGAATCCACCTTGGCACCTATAGTCCAGTTGTGATCCATCCTTAGTGTTATGCAACAAGCAAGCAAGCAATCCTGACCACGCTAAGACTATAGACCAACTATCGGATACCCGTGCAGGTAATCATATAATATAGCTAGAATATCAAGATGGCATCACAATGCCATATAATCATGGAAGTAGCACCTCAAAGTGCCAGTAGACAAGGGGCACCGCAGTGCAAGGTCAGGGCCAGTACCTCAAAGGATAACTGGACTTATAGCACGGATACAAGTAGTCAGGTCTGGGATAAGGACAAATCTTTCAGTCACAAGAAGTCATCTGCCCACATCGTGGCATGGATATCAGGTCAAGTACAAGATCAGAACCTCTACTATAATATCATCTCAGACATATATGGGAACCTACAACTCCAATCATCAAGTCGGTCCATCCACCAGATCAATCTAGCAAGAGTCTTCCATCCATGATGGAGTGAATATCACGTCAATAAAGACAACCACAAATACCAAGCTCATCACCATAACAATGCTAGGCCCTCTGTCTCACAAGAATCCTCCAAGTTGATGATCACAAGCTACTAGAAAACGACCCCCTCCACTACCAAGACATAGCAATCAAACCAGGTTTTTCCAACTATTGGAATACACAAAGGTACCAGGTTTTGGGCGTTTGGAAAGTCGAGTAAAAATCATATAATAATACCCTCGATATTCTCCTCGTTCCGTGAAGCACTCGAACAATTAATCAAAATCCAGGAACCCACATATCTGATCAAAATCGAATATCATCCAAAGGAATCGACAGCACTATCCAAGTATCCACGTGACTCTACCAACTGAACATCCCGAGATCCTACTTCATATATTACTCAATCCTCATACATATCCAAGGTCACAATCCTGATACATAGGACAACTGTCAGCCCTATCTAGCTGGACTAGGATAACTCCTAGAATAAATAATCCAGAGACAAGAATATAATTAAATGTCACCGGAAAAGTGGCAATGATTGCGTGAACCACTCTGGAGCAGATCCACAAC
This sequence comes from Iris pallida, assembly GCA_029216955.1. Lineage (NCBI taxonomy): Eukaryota > Viridiplantae > Streptophyta > Magnoliopsida > Asparagales > Iridaceae > Iris > Iris pallida. The sequence goes on from JANAVB010024995.1 coordinate 866,715, forward strand.
CCTTAAACCAAACAAGGACCAGGGTTGCAGACCGTCTCCCGAGTAGAACCGCTCTCCTTACGCTATCCGACAGACAAGACAGGTCAAGACGCTAGACGACCAATCTAGTATGGAGTCTACCTAGCAGGCAATGGGATCAGGTATATTATACCAAGATGAACATACATAAATCCAGTCCAAAAACCAAAGGAATGGTTCTGCCTAATCCTTCGAACCAAATTCCTAACTGGGAATTCTGGAAAAATCCGACAGAGTCTCCTTTGTAATCTGGATGGGAGCACCCTACGAATTGGGGCTAAAACCACTCGGCACAACCCGCCGCAGAATCGCAGAATCACAGGCTGAGAACACTAAGTCTCAGCTACCAGCAGCACTACGATGCGTACTGGGAACAAATCGATAGCCGAGAATACTAAGTCTCGGCCTCCAGCAGCACTACGATGCGTACTGGAAACTAATCGAACCCGAGACCACTAAGTCCCGGCCTCCAGCAGCACTACAATGCGTACTGGGCGCCAAGCCAACACATATAACAAGAAATCACCTCGCAGGGCGCATCTCAGCACATGTCCATGGTTCTAACCTAAGCACAATCACAGCCACAAGAATAGTTTGCCAAGCCGTTACCCGACCGCGAGTCGAACACGGGGCATACAGGTATTGACACAAAGTCACAGTCAACCAAATATTGATAACATTGACTAAATAATACTTGTAATAATTCAATACGACACACGACGTCTACATCAAGCTCAAGTCAGAAGACAGCTCAGTCTTTGTAATTCAGTTATATATGAGTCTGTATTTTATACTTTTATTGAGTCTAGATTGATGTAAACTGTGTCATGCTGAGCTCTTGAGACTTGACCTATAGCCTACCCAATAATCCCTAAACTCCACCATCCAGAAAATGTCTATTGGTCCCCAAGAACCAGTTCTGTGCTCTGGAGACAGAGTTCGGGCCGAACTCTGCCTCCATACAGAGTTCGGGCCGAACTCCGTCCCCTAAAAATCAGCAACCTTAATTTTAGGGTTAGCTGGTTGCTAGTTGTCCAACGGCCAAATATTTGAAATTTTCTACCGAATTCTGGCCGAATTCTGTCTACAAAAATCCTATAAATAGGCCTAGAATTCTCTCATTTCAAATCATCCAATCTTCTCTTCTCTTCTCTCTTAAGCTCAATAAGCCTTACCCTTCCCATCTACTAGCCACAAGCTTCCTAAGTCTCGAGTGCTCAGCATCTCTCAGTTAGGAGTCTTGTGCAAGAGTTGAAGAAGTCGCTTGAAAAATTCCAAGCAAATCGCCACTGCGATCCTCTGTAAGAAGTTGACGTGCTCTTCTGAAGAAAAGGCACGGGTTGTAAACTACTATTTCACAAATAGTGGATTTAATCCTGAGCTAGAGTTCTCAGGCCTGGACTAGTCCTCCACGAGGGAAACCAGGTTAAAATCGGCTGTGTTTGCATATGCTCTCTTGATTCTCACTTTAAATTCCGTATTTACTCTGATTAGTTGTATTTGTGATAGAGTTAATTTTTTAAGTGGATATTATCTCTATATACTCTATTCACCCCCTCTAGAGTTGCCATCTGTTCTTCAATTGGTATCAGAGCTCTGTTCTCTTTACAAGGACTTATATTCTAGAGCTGATCCATGGCAACCACACAATCTTTGATTTCCAATCACGGTGAAGGACAGTCCACTCATAGGCCTCCCCTATTTGATGGAACTAACTACACATATTGGAAAACAAGGATGAGTTTTTATCTCATGTCTCTAGACTTTGACCTGTGGACTATCGTCACTGACGGTTATAAAAAGCCCGCCAGGATAGTTGTCAACGGTAATCTCGTTGAGAAATCACATGACAAATATTCTGACGAGGAGAAGAAACAGGCAAGTCTAGATGCGAGAGCTATTAATGCTTTATTCTGTGCTATAGACAGGAATGAGTTCAACAAGGTATCTACATGCACCACATCTCATGAAGTATGGAGACTTCTAGAAGTGACGCATGAAGGAACTACCCAAGTCAAGGAATCAAAGATAATCCGTCTCACGCAAGAATACGAGGCTTTCAAGATGAAACCAAATGAGACGATTACGCAAATGTTCACAAGATTCCTCGACATCATCAACCCCCTGTCTTCGTTCGGCAAACAATACTCAAATCACGAGAAGATTCGCAAGCTACTTAGGGGGCTACCAAAGATTTGGAACCCTAAGGTGACGGCCATCATAGAAGGAAATGATCTCACAACCATGTCCATGGAGACCTTGATGGGAAAGCTAATGACTCATGAGCTTGACCTCAAGGACTTCGAAGAGCCTGCTCCTAAGGCTAAGGAGATCTGTCAAGCCCCAGTACCAAAATACTGGGATGGACTAGGCCAGCTATGAGGTATAAAACGTCATACGGCGATCGTGGCTGTCAATCTTGCTGGGTATCCTAGCATGCAAGCAGTCTATGGCCTAAATCCGATCTCATATCCACAGGCAATAATCAATGAAATAACGACAAGAGAGATAATCATATGAAAAACAGAAAATACTCATATGATAATCAGAGAGTCTACAATAAAAAATAATGTAGACAAGAATACCTTCCCACACAGTTCCTTCATGGTTAGGAACTGAAGCACGTCCTCCAAGTCAAGTCTGGAAGATCCACATGGTCGGTCACAGGCAATCTGGGAATAATCCAGGGTTGGTCAGGCCAACCGTAGCAAGTACCAGAAAAGAAGGCTCAAGGACGGGCGAAGAAAACCAACAGGATATAATATGACAGGAATAGCATCTAAAAACAGTAAATAAGGTAAGGGATCATGCGGTACCAACGCACGATTACAGAATATAAGACATCAATCCAACTACTAATACGTAAGTAACCAACAATCATCACAATCATCCTAACATCCATTAATGCTTGCATTGCCAACTGGAACTCGTAGTCTGTCATCGGAACAGCAACCCATCCCTACATCAAACAAGAACAAGGGAATAAATTACTGCGCCGGGACAGCGTTACGTGCCAGCCAGCTTAGCAAGCAACAAGCCAAATAATTATATGAATAAGCGGCCACTTAAATGCCTACGACTGTCTATGTGGAGGTTGGGTTACCCCAACAACGCAATATAGGAATCCTCAGATCGTGCCATATCCCGCAAGGGCTAGGAGGCCAAATAACGCATAGCAGGTAGGTATGCACGGTCCCTCGGAAGGCTACCGTGCTAAGCTGGAGTACATATAGTAGTCGGATACAGCCATATCCGTGGCGGCCAACCCCGACGCGCCAGAACGAGCCTGTGGCGGCCAGTAATGCACGATCTCGGGATTTCGTTCCCTCCCAATGCTTCTACCATTTTTAGTTACCTAGATTAACCCTATATTTATCCGGAATCACATGCCGTGGTCACATGCTCATCCTCCTAGATGTCGTACCTCAGTACGAGAACGCTAAGTAAGAATCAGCCTCGGCACCTATAGTCCCAGTTGTGATCCATCCTTAGTGTTATGCAACAAGCAAGCAAGCAATCCTAACCATGCTAAGACTATAGGCCAACTACCAGATACCCGTGCAGGTAATCATATAATATAGCCAGAATATCAAGATGGCATCGCAATGCCATATAATCATGGAGGTAGCACCTCAAAGTGCCAATAGACAAAGGGCACCGCAGTGCAATATCAGGGCCAGCACCTCACAGGATAAGCTGGACTTATAGCACGGATACAGGTAGTCAGGTCTGGGACAAGGACAACTCTGTCAGTCACAAGAAGTTATCTGCCCACATCGTGGCATGAATATCAGGTCAAGTACAAGACCAGAACCTCTACTATAATAACATCTCAAGCATATATGGGAGCCTACATCTCCAATCATCAAGTCGGTCTACCCACCGGATCAATCTATCAATAGTCTACCAATCCTCGATGGGATAAATATCATATCAGGAAAATACGATCACTTGGTACTAGGCTAAATCACTATAGACAATGCTAGGCCCTCTAGCTCACAAGAATCCTCCGAGTCAATGATCATAGGCTATCAGCAACTAAGTCTCCCAACTACCGGGATACAACAAAGGTACTAGGTTTGGGCGTTTGGGAAGTCGAGTAAAAATCATATATTAATATCCTCGATATTCTATTCGTTCCGCGAGACACTCGCACCAATATCAAAATCCAAGAGTCCTCAAGACATATCTGATCAAATTAGAACATCACCAAAGAACTAGTAACACTATCTAAGAATCCACTTAGTCTACCATAACCACTATCTCAATATCATATCTCCTCATAGTCAATCCTCGAATAAGATCATAATCCCAATACACGGGTCAACACTAATCAACGCCGTCGAAAAATGGCCAGGATTGCGTGAACCACTCTGGATCAGATCCACAGCCCTTAAACCAAACAAGGACCAGGGTTGCAGACCTTCACCCGAGTAGAACCGCTCTCCTTACGCAATCCGACGGACATGACAGATAATGGGATAACAACTAAACTAGAACACCATCTAAAAGGAAGGGTCACAGGTCAAGAGTCCAATGGGCGATACCGTCGAAAAGGCAAGGATTGCGTGAACTACTCTGGATCAGATCCACAACCCTTAAACCAAACAAGGACCAGGGTTGCAGACCTTCACCCGAGTAGAACCGCTCTCCTTACACAATCCGGCGGACAGGACAGACAAGACGCTAGGCGACTAATCTAGTCGGGAGTCTACCTAGCAGGCAATGAGATCAGGGATGCTATACCAAGAATAACATGCATGAGTTCAGTCCCACAAACCAAAGGAATGGTTCTGTCCAATCCTTCGAACCAAATTCCCAAGCAGGAATTCTGGAAAAATCTGGCAGAGTCTCCTTTGTAATCTGGATAGGAGCACCCTACGAATAGGAGCTAAAACCACTTTACGCAACTCGCCGCAGAATCGCAGAATCGTAGACTGAGAACACTAAGTCTCAGCTACCAGCAGCACTACGATGCGTACTGGGAATAAGTCGATAGCCGAGAACACTAAGTCTCGGCCTCCAGTAGCACTACGATGCGTACTGGAAACCAATCGAACCCGAGACCACTAAGTCCCGGCCTCCAGCAGCGCTACAATGCGTACTGGGCGCCAAGCCAACATGCATAATATAATCAACTAACCGCCTCGCAGGGCGCATCACAGCACATGTCTATAAATCCCTAACCTAAGCACAATCACCGCCACAAGTAAAGTTAGCCAAAGCCGTTACCCGACTGCGAGTCGGACACGGGGTATATGGGGACAATCCGTACAAGTGAGTCGTGCTCGTGTCCTCGAAGGTGTGGATGACCCATCCGAGTTGTTCGATACGGTCTATCCCAGCATCGGACCAAGCTATCCTAAGTTATCATCATGGCAGTTCTACTACTAGGCTACACTAATCATGGTTATAAAATTACAAGTACAATTTAATTAAATAAAATAAAATCCAGGAGAGAGGGCAAGAGCCGTCGATGAGCAAGGGATACTTGCCTAGAGGGCTCGGCTAGGTAAGCAAGTCTTCGACGATCTGGATCCAAGCTAGCACGTCCATCGAGATCTTCAGAACACACAATAAATAATCATTAGAATTAAATAATAAAATAATAACAGGAAGCACGAAAGATGGCAGGAGGTTATACCATGTTGGTCCTGCAAGCAGTACAGGGATCGAGCACGAAAACCGAGGTACACGGATCGATACGGACACGTGAACCGAGACGTATACGCATATCGAGACGCGCACAAGAATCGAGAGGACTCGAGGATCGAGATGAACAGGAGACAATGTACACATAAATCGAGACGCGCACGTAGATCAAGGAAATCTCGAATATCAAGATGGTGCACGAATCACGCAACACACAAATCGAGACATACACGCGAATCGAGGCGGCACAATGACCAATATGGCACGCAAATCGGAGCGAGCAGGCAAATCGAGGCGGTGCGCAAATCAGCGCGCGCATATAAATCGAAGCAATACGAAAATCGAGATGGCACAAAGGCTGAGACACGGGAATCGAGACAACGTGCAAACGGAGATAGCACGGTACCCGAGACAGCGCGGGGCTCGAGGCATCCCGCTGCCCAAGGCAGTACGTAGATCGGGGTGCACGAAAACCAAAAATGCGTGCAAATCGAGGTGCACGCAAATCGAGGCACACGAAAAATGAAGAAACACGCACACCGAGGTGCACGTGTTCCAAAAGGCACAAAAGACGAAGGAGAGCGCACTAAATGAGGGTGCGCTGCCCGAGGCATCACGCTGCACGAAGCAGCGCTTTGCTCAAGACAGCACGCTGCCCGAGGCGCGCCGATCGAAGGGCTCGCTCCCCGAGGAGCTCACAGCTCAAGGAGGAGAGAGGAGGCGGAAGAACAGGCGGTGGCCGCCGGAGAAGCCCGGCTAGACGAGGTCGGGGGCTCCGGCGGAGGGAGGACAGAGAGAGGAGGAGGCGGAGGAGCTCACCGGAGGGGTTTGGCCAGGCGGGGTGACTCACCGGCGGAGGGGAAGAACAGCGGCGGCAGCCAGGTCGGGGCGGCGCCGACTGTCGGAGAAGAGGGGCTGCGGCGGAGGAGAGGGCAGCAGCAGCGACAGCGACTATGGCCAGGCGGAGGAGAAGGAGAAGAAGACGATGGTGGTGGTGGCGGTAGCTGAAAGTCGTGGTGGTGGTGGCTGATGGCGGAGACGACGATAATGGTGGAGGTGGAGGCTGATGGCGGTGGCCGCTGAGAAGGGGGCGGGGGCTGGCGGCAGCGGCCGGAGCTCGGAGGGGAGAGAGGAAAGGGAGATCGAGGGAGAGAAAGAGAGCCGAGAGGAGAGAGAGGGAGCAGTGAGGGGGAGAGGGAGCTCGTGTAGGGGAGAGTGAGGGGAGAGAGAGAGTGAGCAGAGAATAAGAGAGAGGGGGGAGCTGGCTTCTCCAGCATGTGAGAGGGGAGAGAGAAAGAGTGTGAGAGTGAAAAAGGTGAGGGAGGAGAGAGGGAGTGGGTGAGTGATGTGAGGGGTGGTTTGAGTGAAGAGAGAGGGGGTTAGGTATAGGAAAATTAAAATGATAATAATAATAATAATAACAATGATATTAATAATAGTGGCAAGAACAATAATGCGAATAAAATTCACCTTCAAGAAAATATCAATAAAATTTTAAAAATACCCAATTTCAAAAATCCTCCAAATACGAGATACAGTCGAAATACAGTCATATACCTATTTCTAAAATTGGGATATGACAAGATCGCACTCAAAGCTCACCGACGAAGGGCTGAATCCGAAGAGACAGATGATGATGACTCGGAAGATGATCAAGCCCTTATGGTCCGCAATTTTAAGAAATTCCTTCGCTTCAATCGAAGGAAGAAGGAACCACAAGAAGATAATGAAGAAGAGCCAACTTGCAATGGTTGCAAGAAGACTGGACACGTCCGAAAAGATTGTCCATTCTTGAAGAAGAGCAACCGCTATGAGAAGCCATACAAGAAGACTTCATCAAAGAAATATGCCAACACAAGCATTTGGCATGAAAGCGAAGCTAGTGACTCCGAGGAAGAAAAGGACTCTCCTCAAGATACGGCTAATGTGTGCCTAATGGCAACATCCGATAAGGTATCAAACGAAACTCTTGACGACTTCTTTTTTGATGAACTTGGCGATGCTTTCACCGATTTACTCGATGATCACAAAAAGATCGTTGGTAAATACAAACACGCCAAGGACAAAATCAAAAGTTATGAAGTCAAAATTCAAAGACTTTCTCTATTTCTTGATAACATTAGAGACACTTCACCCACGGAAGTCACAGATGAGGTATCAAAGCTTAAACTAAGCCTTCATGATGCTGAAACACGTATTGAGCAACAAACACAAGAAATCACAACACTCAACACGATGCTTGCTGAAGAAAAGAGTAGACACAAGTTTTCTATGACTATGATATATAGCTTAAATGCTAAGGTTACTGAACTGCAGGCTGTCTCTAAGAGATTAGAGACTAGATTGGGAAAACAGGTTGTTCAACCTCAAACCCAATCTCATGAGACACCCACAAAGCATGACACTCCTCATGCTAGTCATCCGTATCATCCATCTACAACACATAATCATGCTTTCATATACACACAATTTCACAAAGGACACAAACCACATGCACGTAGAAATAATTATCATATGTCACAAAATCATCATGTTACACATAGATACAATCATCATATTGCACAAAGACACAATCAACATCATGCTCCATATAGACAACATCATCATGCTCCATATAGACAATATCACCATGCCACTCCACAACACTCTATGCATAATCATCATCAACATGCTAATCATCATACTTCTGCTTATTACACTGCTTATAGACATCATCAGCATGCTCCTAATATAAATAGGAATGCTATATGTACTTATTGTGGTTTACATGGACACATATCACCATAATGTAGAATTAGAAGATTAGTTGATAGAAAAATATATGCATGGTTTCCAAAAACTAACTTTTCAGGACCCTCAAGAAATTGGGTACCAAAGGTCACATCTACTTTTGATGTAGGTGGACCTTCCCTCCTCAACTAAGAGTAAGTGGATTCTCGATAGTGGATGCTCGCGGCATATGACAGGAGACGCAAATCTTTTCGCATCACTATCGATGAAGAGAGAAGGATATGTATCCTTCGGCAACAACCTCAAAGGTTATATTATAGGTAATGGTAATATTGGTTATCCTCCCTCTTCCGTAATAAAGGATGTCTGCCTAGTGACCGAGTTAAAGCATAACCTGCTCAGCATTAGTCATCTTGCTGACCATGGATATGACATTAACTTTGGACAAAACAAATGCCTTATTTATGATAGGTCAACGGGAGACATTGCTTTTGAAGGGGTAAGAGAGGATAATATTTATATTTTCTATTTGTCTGGAAATACTAACAATGTAGGTAGATGCTTATTTGCTCATAAAGATGAACGACTACTATGACACCAGCGTCTTGGTCATGCCAATATGGATAATATATCCAGGCTATCGACCAAGAAGCTAGTTAGAGACTTGCCCGACATCACATTCAAAAAGGACACCGTATGTGCCGAATGTGAGTTGAACAAGGCAACCAAGTCATCTTTTCATTCCATAAACTCTGTAAGCACTTCTAGACCCTTGCAACTACTCTATTTGGATTTATTTGGGCCTAGTAGAGTAGCCAGTCTTGGCGGAAAACTCTATGCCTTTGTTATTGTTGATAATTTTTCAAGATTTACTTGGGTTTTCTTTCTTGCAAATAAAAGTGATGCTATTTCGGTTTTCAAGATTTTTGTTAAGAAAGTTCAAAACGAAAAAGGCTACATGATTACTCGAATCCGAAGTGATCATGGAGGCGAATTCGAAAATTCTAATTTTGAAAGATTTTGTATTTCTAATGGTTTTGATCATGAGTTTTCTTGTCCAAGAACTCCTCAAAAAATGGTGTTGTGGAGCGGAAGAATAGGACTCTTGGCGATATGGCTAGAGTTATGTTGAACAAGTTTTCACTTCCGAAATATTTTTGGGCTGAAGCTGTCAGTACAGTATGCCATATTTTAAATAGGGTGCTTATTCGTCCTATTACGAAGAAAACACCCTATGACCTTTGGTTTGGGAGAACCCCAAATGTTTCTTATTTTAGAGTTTTTGGATGTAGATGCTTTATCCTTAACACCAAAGACAACTTAGGCAAATTTGATGCCAAAGCTGACGATGGTATTTTCCTTGGCTATGCTGCCAAGAGTAAGGGATATAGAGTTTTTAACAAACGCTCTTTAATTGTGGAAGTGTCTACAAATGTGACTTTTGATGAAGATAACAGTGCAGCAGCTACTCTTGATGATGATGTTGAGCCATCAACGTCTACTCCAATGAACACCACAACCGAAACAAATTCTCTGGAAAGCTTGCCTAAGAAATTCTCTTTCAAGCCATCACATCCAGAAAATTTGGTAATCGGTGAGGTTTCACGAGGAGTAACTACTAGATCATCATTAAGAGACTCTATTGCTAGCACTGCCTTTATTTCACAAATTGAGCCTAAAAACATTTCTGAAGCTTTCAATGATGAATTTTGGATTTCTGCTATGCAAGAAAAACTCAACCAATTCGAGAGGAGCCAAGTATGGGAACTCGTTCCTAGACCGGCTAATCACTCGATTATTGGTACTAAATGGGTTTTTAGAAAGAAAGTAAATAAAGATGGTTCAGTCACACGCAATAAAGCTCGTCTAGTAGCTCAAGGATACAACCAAGAGGAAGGTATCGACTACGATGAGACGTATGCTCCCGTTGCTAGATTAGAATCCATTCGGATGCTTTGTGCATTTGTAAATTTTCAAAATTTCAAATTATTTCAAATGGATGTTAAAAGTGCTTTCTTGAATGGTTTTATTAAGGAGGAAGTTTATGTTAAACAACCCTCTGGCTTTGAAAATCATAAATTTTTCGACCACGTGTTCAAGCTAAAGAAAGCGCTGTACGGCCTCAAACAAGCCCCTAGAGCTTGGTATGAATGGCTAAGCAACTTCTTGCTTGAGAAAGGTTTTTCAAAAGGGAAAATTGACACTACACTTTTCATAAAGTCTTTGAAGGACACTATTCTTTTAGTACAGATATATGTAGATGATATTATTTTTGGTTCTACTGATGAAACCCTTTGTCAAGATTTTGCCAAGTGTATACAGACCGAGCTTGAGATGAGCATAATGGGGGAGCTCAACTACTTTCTTGGGCTGCAAGTCAAACAATTGTCAAATGGAACCTTCATCTGTCAGTCGAAGTATACAAAGGACATGCTGAAGAAATTCGAACTTGATAATGTTAAACCAATCAGCACTCCTATGGCTACTTTAACCAAACTGGAACCAGATGAGAGCGGTAAACCCGTAGATCAACGTAAGTATCGAGGTATGATAGGCAGTCTACTTTATCTTACTGCTAGTCACCCTGATATAATGTTTAGCGTTTGCCTGTGTGCTAGATATCAAGCAAATCCTAAGGAATCGCACATGACCGCAGTTAAGCGTATCTTTAGATACCTTAAGGGTACGGTTACAGTGGGCCTATGGTATCCCAAGTCAATATCCTTTGACCTCATTGGTTACTCTGATGCTGACTTCGCCGGATGCAAGGTCGACCGTAAAAGTACGAGCGGTACATGCCATTTATTAGGAAAGGCTTTAGTCTCTTGGTTTAGCAAGAAGCAGAATTCTGTCGCACTATCCACAACAGAAGCTGAATACATAGCAGCTGGGCGTTGTTGTGCACAAATTCTGTGGATGAAGCAAACCCTTGAAGACTATAATTTATCTTTCATGCATATTCCTATCTTTTGTGACAATACTAGTGCAATAAATCTTACTAAGAACCCCATTTGTCACTCACGCACGAAGCACATTGAGATACGACACCACTTTTTGCGTGATCATCAGCAAAATGGCACGATTAACTTAGAATTTATTGACACTGATCACCAGTTAGCAGACTTCTTCACAAAGCTATTATCCGAAGAGCGCTTCAATTTCCTTTGTCGTGAACTTGGAATTTTAGATGAAGCTATCATAAATTAAAATACACCTGCATAAATATCGATTATATTATGATTCTCTTATAATGAACTTGCTATGGGTACAAGCCGAAAGGGCCCTTCTGACAACAAGGCGTAAAAGCCTAAGCGACACGGTGCACTAGTCCTCAGGACTACCGCTAGCTGGGATCCGGCCCCTGCAGCTAAGTCATAGCAAATTCAAAATACTGAATTATAATATAACTCCTTGTTTATTATATGGTACATTTTGATTTATCACTTGCTGATATGCTATTTTTCAATTTTATATTGCTATCTTTCTACTTCTACTATCTGGTTTATTGAAATTCTTAATCATTTATCTTTATAACTTATCTTGATTTCCCATACTTAACCAATTTTTTATCCTTCCAGCCTGATTTCAGTTCAGGGACAAGGACCCAGAATTCGGGCCGAACTCTGCCCTTACCAGAGTTCGGGCCGAGTTCGGCCTCCCTGTTCCAGAATCGGGGACAGGTTCCAGCCGTTGATCAAAACTTGATCCAATGGTCCTGATTCACTCCGACCAAGAGAAACCCTTCCCTTATATTCGGTTTCTCTTCCTCCTCCCTCTTTCTTACCACCTTTTCTTCTTCTCGTCCACTATTTTCTCAAAACCCTAACCCTAATTTCTTCTCTATTGTGCTCCATTCTTTCCCAAATTCAAGGAGAAGGGCTATTTTCCAATTCTCTTTCACTGTTCATTAATTATTTGAGGTATAACTCACTCTCCTTCTCTATCTCAGTTTTATCTATTTTGTGCTATGGCTCCTCGCTTGCTCAACCGTGGGAAGAGACCTCGGACCGAGGGTGCATCCTCGTCAAGTGCTCCTCCTCCCGTTGAGCAACCCGTTGAACAACAACAACCTCTTCACCCGTTGTTCAACCCTTCACGTCCACGTGATCCAAACACTTACGACGACCGACTTTTTATATCACTAGACGCATCCAATGACTGGTTTAGTAATTTTCGGACACGTCCGGTGTTTGCGGGACACCCTATAAATTTCACCATTTTCTCACAGTATGATGCACTCTTTAATGACCTTTGTCTTGATGAACTCGTTACTTCTAATTCGGTCATTTATCGTAGTGCCATACAAATGTTTTATTGCAATTTGACTCATGATGATGCTCGTATCTATTCACGTGTTGCGGGTATTGATATCTCATTTGATGACTTTGAATTAGCTGAATATCTTGACCTTATTGAGCCTAATTCTTGGGAAAAGCTTGTTGAAGCTAGATCCTTTATCTTTCCTGAAGGGATTTCTCTAGAGAGTTTCAAGGACGACCTGTGTAGCCCAAACACACGTCCTCATAAGCTCTTGGCAAAGTACCTCAATCCTTACTTCTATGAGCTTCATCGGATCATTTTCAACACTATTCTACCCAAAGCGGGTTCTACCGATAAAGTTACCTACTTTGAGATATCAGCTTTGTACGATCTCCACTTCCATGTTCCCTTTAACCTCCCACGCACAATGATGGATTGGATGATCAACTGTAGGAAGAAACCAAGATCCTTGGTTTATGCTTTATATCTTCCTATGATCTTTCGTGCGTTCCATGTGCCTCTTGATAATTATCCTTTCTTACCTGCCCCTGCCTTTCTCTCCAAGGCAAGGAGGCTTCATGCGGCCGTTGGCTCCCCGGTCGTGTCTGAGCATTCTGAGGATGAGCCGGATGCCCCTCCTCTCGGACAGGATCCTTCTCCTCCTCCAGCCACTCTTGAGTCGCTTTAGGCCATGCTTCGAGATTGTTTCACTTTGGAGGACGATCGATGGACTCAGCTGGACTATCGGACCACATTGCAGATGAGTGCTATCAGCAACTCGCTGTATGACATCTGGTATTCCATGTCTCGTGCTCCTTCCATGCCCATTCCTATGGAGCGAGATCCCGATCGTGAGGGTTTTTCGTATTGATGACCCTTGGGTTCGTCGCTACATGGATCCGGACTCAGCTTTTGTGGACCCACGTCGTTCCTTTACTGATCCTTCGGACGACGCCGGGCCCTCTCGTGCTCATTGATGGTTTTGGACTACTACTTGAGGCTGCTACTGGAGATCTTAGATTATGCTTTCTGCTTTCTGTTTTAGTTATATTTATGTTCTTGGCACACTCTTTATGATTTAGTGACTCTAGTTATGAGTTGTGACTCTTATGTTTCTGGTAGTTCTATTATTCTATGATATTTGCTTGTTCTGTTAGTTCCTATGCTGTTTCTTCTCTTTTGGTGTGTTTGCTCATTATTACTTGATTCTTATTATTATTGCTAAATGCCAAAGGGGGAGAGATATGTATATTCTGTATATATACTTTTTGGTATATGTGCTTTTTGGTGCTTTTGGGAGATATTCCTTATCAGGCTAACAGGTTCAACGCATTGTTTACGGGGGAGCTATCTTGTTTAGCTCGACACTGATTATGGGGGAGCTATGCTGTGTCCAGGTATGAATATTGAATATACATTTATTATTTTGTCAATTATCAATATGGGGAAGATTGTTGACACAAAGTCACAGTCAACCAAATATTGATAACATTGACTAAATAATACTTGTAATAATTCAATACGACACACGACGTCTACATCAAGCTCAAGTCAGAAGACAGCTCAGTCTTTGCTATTCAGTTATATATGAGTCTGTATTTTATACTTTTATTGAGTCTAGATTGATGTAAACTGTGTCATGCTGAGCTCTTGAAACTTGACCTATAGCCTACCCAATAATCCCTAAACTCCACTATCCAGAAAATGTCCATTGGTCCCCAAGAACCAGTTCTGTGCTCTGGAGACAGAGTTCGGGCCGAACTCTGCCTCCACACAGAGTTCGGGCCGAACTCTGTCCCCTAAAAATCAGCAACCTTAATTTTAGGGTTAGCTGGTTGCTAGTTGTCCAACGGCCAAATATTTGAAATTTTCTACCCGAATTCTGGCCGAATTCTGTCTACAAAAATCCTATAAATAGGCCTAGAATTCTCTCATTTCAAATCATCCAATCTTCTCTTCTCTTCTCTCTTAAGCTCAATAAGCCATACCCTTCCCATCTACTAGCCACAAGCTTCCTAAGTCTCGAGTGCTCAGCATCTCTCAGTTAGGAGTCTTGTGCAAGAGTTGAAGAAGTCGCTTGAAAAATTCCAAGCAAATCGCCACTGCGATCCTCTGTAAGAAGTTGACGTGCTCTTCTGAAAAAAAGGCACGGGTTGTAAACTACTATTTCACAAATAGTGGATTTAATCCTGAGCTAGAGTTCTCAGGCCTGGACTAGTCCTCCACGAGGGAAACCAGGTTAAAATCGGCTGTGTTTGCGTATGCTCTCTTGATTCTCACTTTAAATTCCGCATTTACTCTGATTAGTTTTATTTGTGATAGAGTTAATTTTTTAAGTGGATATTATCTCTATATACTCTATTCACTCCCCTCTAGAGTTGCCATCTGTTCTTCAACAGGGACAATCCATACATGTGAGTCGTGCTCGTGTCCTCGGAGGTGTGGATGACCCATCCGAGTTGTCCGATACGGTCTATCCCGGTATCGGACCATGCTATCCTAAGTTATCATCATGGCAGTTCTACTATTAGGCTACACTAATCATGGTTGTACAATTTACAAGTATAAATTAATTAAACGCAATAAAATCCAGAAAAGAGGGTAAGAGCCATCGATGAGCAAGGGATACTTGCCTAGAGGGTTCGGCTAGGTAAGCAAGTCTTCGGCGATCAGGATCCAGGCTAGCACGTCCATCGAGGCCCTCAGAACACACAATAAATAATCATTAGAATTAAATAATAAAATAATAACAGGAACCACGGAGGATGGCAGGAGGCTATACCGTGTGGGTCCCACAAGTAGTACAGGGATCTGGCACAGAAACTGAGACACGCGGATCGATACGAGTACGCAACCCGAGATATACACGTATATCGAGACGCATACGAGAATCGAAATAACTCGAAGATCGAGATGAACAGGAGACAACGTACACGTAAATCGAGACGCGTACGTAAATCGAAGGAAATTACGAATATCGGGATGGCGTACGAATCAATGCGATACGCAAATCGAGGCATGTACGTAAATCGAGACGGAGCAAGATTCAAGGAAGCACGCAAATCAATACGACATACAAGTCGACGTATGCATGCAAATCGATGTAGTACAGAGTCCAAGGTGATACGCAAATCGGCACGAGTACCCGAATCGGAGCGGCACGAAAACCGAGATGGACACAAAGGCCGTGTCACAAGAAACGAGGCAGCACGCAAACCAATGGGGCACGACGCCCGAGGCAGCGCGGGGCTCGAGGTGTCCCGCTGCCCAAGGCAGCACGTAGACCGAGGTGCACAAAATAAGACTGACACGTACATCGAGGTACACGTATCCCAAAAACACAGGGAACGAGGATGCCCACCAACCGAGGGTGCGATGCCCGAGGTGACACGTTGCACGAGACATCGCACTGCTCGAGGCAGCATGCTGCCCGAGGCACACCGATCGAGGCGGCTCGCTCCCCGAGGAGCTCACAGTCCGAGGAGGGGAGAGAGGAGGGTGGCGGAGCTCACCGGAAAAGCTCGGCCAGGCGGGGCTGGCTTACCGGCGAAGGAGGAAGGATGGCAGCAGCAGGGGCTGCGGCTCCCGGCCGCGAAGGCTGCGGCGGCAGACCGCGCGGCCGCGAGAGAAGACAGGAAGAGAGGGAAGTCGGAGACGGCGACGATGATGGTGGTCGCGGTGGCTGAAGGGGGCGGCCACGGGGTGGCGCCGGAGATGGAGGCGGTGGCGGCGGCCAAGGATGAAGGCGGCCACGGCTAAAGTGGTGGCAGTGGTGGCCAGCCACGGAGGAAGTGGTGGAGGGAGACGACGATGGTGATGGTCGTGGAAGTGGTGGCGGTGGCTGATGGTGGTGGAGTGAGGAAGATGGCGGGTGGCGACCATAGGGGGGCGCCGAGGGCGGCTGGAGGTCGGAGACGTGGGGCCAGGGAGAGGTCGGAAGGGAGAGAGAAACGAGAGAGAGTGGGAGATGGAGAGAAGAGCGGGAGAGAGAGAGGGAGATCAGAGTGAGGGAGGAGAGAGTGGGAGCTCGGGCTGATCCGTGGGAGAAGAAAGAGGGATCGGGAGAGAGAGAAAGGTGAGGGGTGGTGGCGGCTGTAAGGGGAAAGGGGAGAGTTAGTTTTAGGGTTTGGATATAAATGGGGTAGATATAGGAATATAAAATTTAATAATAATGATGATGATAGTAACAATAGTGGCATGAATAAAAATATCAATAAAATTTTAACAACACCCAAATTTCAAAAATCCTCCAAAAACACAAATACAGTCAAATACTATTTTCAAAAATAGGGATTTGACACGTTGTTGGCTAACACCTCAACATACAGAAAGGTCCTGTAGCGTTTGCGTTTCGTCGAGGCTCATTCGACCGATACGGTCGTCACCTAACCGGGGATACATAAAATCTCGAAAAGCCGCAAACCAACCAACAAGCAATTTGGAAATCCTATTACAAAGACCGAGTTCGTAAGTAGATTTTGTTTTATGAAATTAATTTAAATACCAGTGTTTCGAAAAGGGTTTTACTAAAAATTTGGGCAGCACCTCCTCTGTAACTGGACAATCCAGCCACGTAGGCGATACAAATTCCTGCACCAAAAGAAAGTCCCAAACCAGGGAATACACCAAACCAATCCACAATAATATTCCAACCCAGAGTAATAATCCACAACCAACACATATAGATAAAGCCGAACCGCTAACCGAAATAAAGAATCGAAAAAACATATGCGTCCCGCGTAAATAATCCGAACTACCGAAAAAACAATGCCGCTACGTAAGTTTGTCGCGCGTATCCCCCTATACGCAACGAATTAAAAATCTGATTCCCGAAACGGGGTCGGGACCGCGTCATCATCGACATGAAAACCCAAAGGGACACGAGGACACGAAAATATACCTCGGGTGCTCGGCTAGAGCTCTCAGATGTAAATAGGAGAAATATAAATTCTGCGGACTCAGGAAAACTCCAAAATACGCGAACAGCAAAGATCGGCCACGGGAACAGCGGATCAGGACCCACGAGATGCTGCGGACAGCGGATCGGGGCACGGGAACAACGGACGGAGCTCGGGGTGGCCGAGAGGCGGCGGCTAAGGCCGAGAAGCGGATTGGAAAACCCGCGGTCACCGGAAGACCGCGGGTCGGGAATGGCAGCGGGGATACGCTGGGCCGGGGCTCGGGGCGCGCGAAGGGGCGGTCGGCCGGCGGGATCGGGGGAAGCAGCGGCAGAAGGCTGCTCGGGCAGCCACGCGGTCGCCGGTGGGCTGGCGCGCATCGGGTACGGGCGAAGGGGGTCGGTGGCCGGGCGGTCGGCCTGGGGCCACGGGGAGGCTGGCGGCCTGCTGATGTGCACACGGAGGCGCTGAGGACGCACGAGCGACCCAGAAAGAGCCGTGCGGGGCTGACGACGGCAGGGAATACCGCTCGGGGGACTGGTCGGTCGATGGGAGCGCTAGCCTGCGGAAATATGGAGGGTTGGTGGGGGGGTTTGGAGTGAAAGGGGAGGTGCTATATGGGTAGAGAGGAAGAGGAGGAATAAAGGGAATGGTGATTGTGGTGTGTGTAGAGAAGGAAAGAGAGAGATGGTGTGGGATTTGATGCTGTGAGAAGTGGTAGGGAGAGATGAGTGGTAGAGAGAAAATTTGGGACAGAGTTGTGAACGTGGGGGAGGGTGAGAAGTTGGGGAATAGTCATGGGTTGGTGAGTGGCTGAGAGTGAGGGGAGGGTTGGGGTTGTTTAGGATTTAATTAATCTTAGGATATATATATATATATATATATATATATATATATATATATATATATATATATATATATATATATATATTTCCAACAAACATACATTATAAATATATATTAATAACCAGAATTTAAAAGGAAGAAATAAGGACGGGTTCGAAACGGAGTCAGGCTTTGAAAAATCGGGTTCGAACTCGGGGTCGGACTCCGGACACGGAATCGGGACTGGGCCACAATCAAAAATCCAATTAATTTTATTTGAAATAATTATTTCTCTGATCCGACTAAAATATTAATAACAATAATAATAGTAATAATAATAATATTAATCCTAATCTAAACTAGTAGTCCAATAATCCAGTAATTCTAATAAACCAAAATTGCGGATTTTACATGTTCGTAGAGGCGGCACCAGAGTCACATCTCTACTTCTTTCATGATCAGTTTCATAATATATATTATATTGTTAGAAATTAATGCTTGTTGATTCATGAGATGAAGAACATAATAAAATTACGGAGCGTACCTGAATCCATTGCTAGACTTGGTGGATCTTGAAGCGAACGTCTCTTTATTGGGGTTTGATCTTCCAATCCACTACAGCCCTTAATAATAAAGATGAAATCTTTGTTCCTCTCTTTGTTGATGGGAATACAGAAGAGAATAGAAACCCTCTCTTTGGTGGCCGTATGAGTTGGGGACCATAACCATAATGAATACATATATATATATATATATATATATATATATATATATATATATATATATATATATATATATATATATATATATATATGTGTGTGTGTGTGTGTGTGTGTGTGTGTGTGTGTGTGTATGTGTTTTGATATTTCTAATTTGGCCCCTCATCAAATTAGAATTATCTCCGGTATCTACACATTAATTCCATGACAATTATACCCTTAAGTCAATTTCCAAATAGACCATTTTAATTTGGCTTAATTAGATAGCCTAAACACAATTAATTTTACATGTGTGGCCCCTTAATTATTGAATAATTCCAACAATCTCCCACTGGGCCACATATGTAACCTTATAATTGTGTTAACCTTAGTGAGCTCATAAATTGCTATCTTAATCCTTAGTGTATATCCGGACAATCTCGTCCATTAACCATATCAACATAGGATCAAAGCGGCATTCGTCACATATAGCGTAACTAAACCATCAATGGTCACATATACCAATATAGCTAAATGACATAGATCAATCATGGATGCGTAGCATAGAAATTACACATAATGTGATCAATACATGTCTATTTCCAACTGGTCCTTCTTAACTTTAATGAGATCAATACTTTAACATAATGAAAATAGAATGAACTGAATTTTGATATATTTGATCTGATAAATATCCAAAATACTTTAATACATAAATGTGTCCAAAACCAAATAGCACCCAAATACATAAATTACAAACTCCTACTGTATTTCCATATTCTTAATTAAGATAACACCCATATGAGCAGTATGCTCATGAAAGACCCTGGGTGATAATGCTTTTGTGGCGGATCCGCTAAAATGGAGTTTGTCATAATGTGCTGTATGGACACTTTAACCATTCTGAATTCTTTCCTTCACAACTAGAAACTTTATGTCAATATCCTTGACTTATACAAGTTTCTGTTGTTATTGGAATACATTACTGCTGATTTATTGTCACACCATAATTTAAATGGTCTTTTAACACCGTACTATAGGCGCAGCCTTATGACAAAATTTCGCAACCATATTCCCTGAATAGATGTCCCACAGCATGTTATAAACCTTGCTGCCATGGTGGAAGAAATTATGAGTGTATGTTTGACACTCATCCAAAATATATCTCCATTAGTCAGCATAACCTGATGTGGATCTCCTGCTGTGTTGGCATCCAACAAAATCGGAGTCGGAATACCTTATGATCTCCAGAATTATCCGATCTCCTACAAAGAGCATATAATTTCTTGTTCTCTTATTAATTACATAAGTAGTTTGGCTGCTACCCAATGATCCATCCATATTTGCTTAAATATCTGCCTAACATCCTAATATGTACGCAATATCCTGACACGTACATACTTGAGCATACATTAGACTCCCTACAACTGATCATGAAGTAAAAATCTATTGTATTTTCTTAATTTTAAGGCTAACCTTAGGGCACTTGATTGAGACCGAATTTGTCTCTTTTAACGAGAGGTGTCACCTGGTTTGCATTGAATACTTCAATCAATATACAAAACCAGAAAATTATTCCTACTCCCACTGAACTTGTGATACACACAATCTTCAACAGTGTTTATCTCAAAATCAAACGAGATAATCACTTGAAGTACCTTTGACGAGAAGCTTACTTGAGTTCATAAATAGATTTTGCCAATTTGTAAACCATATTCTTTGGGTCTTTCAACACAAAGTTTTTTGGTTGCACAATAAATTGTTTCGTCGATGTTACCATTGAGAAACACAATGTTGACATCTATTTAATGTAACTCAAGATCAAAATGTGAAATAAGTGCTGTGATTGTTTTAAAAGAGTCTTTCAAAGATACCGAAGAGAAAAAAAAACTCTTTAAAATCAATCCCAAACCATTGAGTAAAGTCACTAGCTACAAGACGTACTTTATATCTCTCCACAAGACCGTTCGAATCCTTCTTGGTTTTTAAATGTTTATTTGCAACCAATGGACTTCATACCTTTTGGTAATGGGACAAGTTCTTAAACTTTATTGTCTTGCATGGACTTATACTCCTTATTTATTGTATCAATCCACTTTGAGAACTGGAACTTTTCATGGCCTGATGGAAGTTGATTAGATCATCTTTCAGTATCCACAGTCTTCTTCACGTTCCTAGAGAAATATGACAATATTATCCGAAATTATATTTCTCCTTTCTTTGGTGGACCATCTTAATGTTACCGGTTCTTGAGGTTGTTGAGTTTGTTCCTTAGGAATAATTACCTTTTCTTGAATGGGGTGCCGCTACGTTGTCATTGTTAAGGTATCTCAACAACGACTTATAGAGGTAATTCTACATTGTCTTATTGAGGCTCCGAATTCACTTCTTGATCATGACAGGTATAGAATTCTGCACATCGTCAAAAGTGATAATAGGAATCGTAATTGATTCTTTCTCAAAGACAATGATCCTGACTTTATTTCTCCCCCAAACTCAACATCCTCAAAAACTATTACACTTCTCATCTCAAAAAAAAATTCTTTGTGTGAGACCGTATAATTATTAATCCCTCGATTTGTCAGCATAGCCAATAAAATAGTTGCTTATAATTGAACTTTGGTTTGTTTTTCCTTTACACATTAATATTGACGTTAAAGTCTATAAAGTCAATGAAATCCAAATCTCATCAGACACAAGTCGTTCAACTCTATTTCTAGAGATGTGACCTAATCGCTTATGTCATAATGAGGCTAAAAACATTTATCGTTAATTTTGCGTTTAGTACCACATGACTCCATTTGCAAGATTTCATTATAAGATGTAATAGTTTCAAGTGAATATAGGTGTAACATCTACTTTTCTAAAATGAGGGTAATTTTGAACTTTTATAATTTTGATTAATCGATAATAAGATTTAACTCATGTTGTGATTTTTGGTAATTTTTTTAATCAATTTAAAACTATTTAAAATGTTGAATTATGATTTGATGGTTAACTAGTTAATCCCTAGTTTTGCTAAGCTTAGAGACTAACCATAGGGACCTAACCATGTGATTAGAATGACTATTTACAACTTTTAGGCTAAGGGTATTTTGGTCATTTTGTGACTTTTGAATTATTTAAGATTTTGATTAATTGGTGAATTTTGGATTATTTTAATAATATTTAAATTGATGTATTATGATTTTGGTCATTTTTCATATTTTAATATTTTGGGAAAATTTTATATTTTTAATATTATTTTTATTGGATTTGTTTAGTCGGGTTTGAGTTTCGTCTCGTTCCGACTTGTATTGTGACCCGGGTAGCTTGAACTCTAGATGGGACCCAATATTAAGTTAAGTATGGCTCACAAGACCCAACATTAAGTTAGTTAATTAAACTAATTTTATCATGCTAGAATGGTTAAGTTAGAGACTCAAAACTAGATCATTTTGATCCCAAACTTGAACCTAGTCTAGACTTAACCATATGAGACTAGAGAGGGGCAATTAGGACATTTCCCATTAGCCCTAATGGAATCTTTATGGAAGCCACCTTTAGAAGAGAATGATTCATTTCATTCATTACAATCTTGCCTCTTTTATTTTCCTTTTGTTCTTCCCCAATTTTAGAGAGCCTTCCCATTGATTTGATCTCCAAATCAAATCATTCCTTCACCAAACCTTCCCTCAATCATTCCCATTCTCCAAGGGAAGGGTTCTACCAAGGATTGGAAGAGGAGTGCAAGGAGGAGTGTCCACTTTGAGGGATCTTCGTATCGGAGCCGAGTCCTAAAGGATTTTATTGGGATTCCACTCCCAATAGGTAAAACCCATCATCTAAATCGATTTTCTTTGCATATAAATTAGTTTTGAATCCGTAGGATCCATCCTCATGCATGTGTCACATTTAGATTCAAATTTGAGGCCATTTGGAGCTCTCTTGAGAATTTTAGATATGTGTCTTGTGTCCTACTTGATAGATCCCAAATTAGGACACCCCATGTGTATGTATGTATGATAATAGTTTAAATAGATATTTAAATTCAGTTTTATAATAGTTAGAGAGTGGATTGATCTTAGTTAGGATGGTTAGAATGAGTTTCATTTGGATACCTATATTTGTATCCAACTATCTTGGCCTATATGTGTTCTTTTGTCAAATCCGTCATAATTTTTATCCACGTTTTTATTAACCAAAGTAACTTAGAAATATCATAACTTTTAGCTTAAAACTTCGATTTATCTTCCGTTTTTTTAAAAGAACCGTATCGAAGTTAGCTTTCCAAATATATATTTTAATAAGCCAAATTCTTTCTGTAACTTTCTGTAGAATTATTTGAGTGTCAGCTATACGAAAGACGAACGTGTTTCGGTATTTTCGCGATTCCGGGAGCTTCCGAACACGAAAGTGCGATCCGTTTATAGTTTCGGAAAGCTAACACAAAGGGGTACGACATACTTTAATCCTAAAATTTAGTGAATGCCCAATTGGTACAGTATTGATTTTAAGTAGAAGAGTTACTATACGATATATGCATTTTGTGTAAACTATGAGCCTATGTAGTATGGATATTAAATGAATATAGAGTATGTAATGCATGATATGTTAGATGAATGAAATAATATATATATGATATATATTCTCTTTACATTAATGTATATATGGTTGATTGCAAGCATGTAGGAATGCAATTAATATAATGCATATAAGCAATGCATGAATGAAAGAATGATATACAATGTATGCATGAAGATATATATGTAATGATAGATATGAATGCATAATGTATAAATATTGTAATATAATATATAATGATAACATGTATGGTAATGTAGAGTATATGATACAAGCATGAATGAATGGAAAAAATACATGTATATAGGTAATATAGAATGTAATATATGAATGCAAGCATGCAAGATAATGTATTGTATCCATATATGATGTATTCAACTTAAAGATAATGTAATATATGAAAGGAATGAATGATAATATATAACATGATATGTAAGGTAATGCAAGGTATAAAATATATGATGTGTGCATATTTGTATGTCTCTATGTTAATGCATGAAATGATATGAATATACAATATATGCATATGTATAAAACATGTAGGTAATGCATAGATGCACGAATGAAATGAATGTTTGCAATATGTTAATATAAATACAAGTATCTAATATGCATGAATGTAAGTATAATATAATACAAGTATACATGTATGTATTATGTAAATGTAATATACATGATATGTATGTATGCATGTATACAAGGTATGTATGTATATATGTATGTATTTCTATAAACTGAGTTAACCTATAACCTTTTACACACATGCATTCATACACCCTTTGACATAATATATCCCATGTCACATACACCTACCTATCACTAAATTTTAGAACATTAACACATATCCTTTCACACACATGCCAAACACACACATACTCACTTACTCTTTTACCTCTCTTTCTCTCTCTATATATATATGTATGTGCCTATATATATAGCTTTCCTATATATATATATCTATGTATATGAATATGTGAATGCGAATAATATATATATACATTATATGACTAAGTTTGTGTGCCTTGTTAGCTTATGGTTTAGTTTTGTGCTTGGTTTAGTAAGTGACTTAGGCTATGAGTTAGTAGCTATCTTGGACATTTGATTTGCATATACTTAGTTTGTTTAGACCTATAATAACTTGTTGACCTAATTTAGACTTGTTAGACCTAGTTTGACCATAGTTGACCTAGGTTTGACTTTCAAGGTTGACCAAGTTGACCAAGAGTTGACTTTGGTCTAGATTGACCTAGAATCATGTAGAATGCATAGTAGAACTTCATATTGCCATTTTGGACTTGTTGTGACTTGTGTTGTTCTGATTAGGAGTCAGACACCTCTCCTCGGACAGTATATTTACTTTGGACATTCAGACAACAGGCGAGTACATTCTCTGACCGTTTCATACTTGTCTGGATTTACATTCTTGCTCTAGATTACTGTACTTGATGCTGACACGATTGTTATCACGGATTGGTATTATATGGATCTTCTTTTGAGATGTTATCCCCTTGTATTCACTAGATACATATTATGATGTGTGTTTTACTTACATATTGTATTTATTGAATACCCATATCCTTGTATACTCATTGTGCATATTATACTCTCATTATCACATGAGTTCCAGGGATAGACCATTGTACAACTATTGTATAATATTGTACAACTATTGTATAACATTGTACATCTATTGTATAATATTGTACATCTATTGTATAATATTGTACACTATTGTACAAGATAACGTAACTGGAGTGGATACTTGTGTATTGATTGGGGAAGGAGAGTAGAATTGGTTATGTACTCAAATCCTATTGTACAACATTGTATAACTATTGTATATGTCTATTGTACACTCACGTACAATGGAGTTACCATTGCATTGTCCTAGACCGTTTACATAACCATATTGTACTCTAAATCACACATTGCTTACAGTTCTTACGTATCATATATAGATATTTCCTATTATCAAATCTCTGCTATTTTTTATATACATTCTCTTTCAGCATTTCCTGTACCTTACTCTATTGCATGCTTTATATTTCCTAACTTGGTATGAACTGCGTGAGATGTTTTGTGCTCGTTCCTGTCCTAACTGGACCTGTTGAAAATATTACAGAGGATGAGGCCTACGTAGACGCCTACTATGGGACCGCTGTAGATATTTCTTGTGACCCAGATTTCCAGTCGGATCCAGTAGCTATAGAGACTGAGGCTCCCTAATCTAGGTTTTACTATTTTTGTCTTTGAGATCTGGGTTGTATATATTCTTTCATATTCAGTAGATAGACTTGTATTTCTGGATATTTGCTGAGATGTTATCTTAGACTCTTCTGATCATCTGTATCTCCTTGAGTTCTATATCATATCGTGCTTCTTCTTTCTTAGTTGTGATTGAGTTTATTTCTGCTATGTCACCCCCATTCAGGGAGTATAAACTGTTAGCATTATATTATTAGATGTTGTGACCTAGGATAGCGTTCTACCGCTGACACTGCGGCGTAGGCTGGATGTACCCACTTCTCGTGCCCTTACTCTAGGGTGCGGATCGTGACACGTTTTTAGTGGTGGCCCATGCAGGTCGAGTTTATGTTGTGGTATTCGAACTAGAGTATCACTACAGCCTGCAGTAGGATAAGAATATTTTTGAGGGTCATCAAACACACTAGAAAAACTCTTAATCAGATTTATTTTATCTAAATTTGCTGTTTATTATCTTCCCTTGAATATAAACTGTCCTCCTTTGAATTTTTGCTTCATTCCCAGTAATTGCTTCTTGTTTTGATCTGTCTTTATAATGGTTATGGAGAAATGATCTCATCGCTCCAGTCCGGAGAATACTATCGAGAGGCTGGCCACCTCTCATCCTGTTCATCAGGGCCTCGAGATCGCAGCTTCTGTTGTGCCGACTCAGGTTGGCGTTTCTGCTACATTGGAGGTACACCTCTGTCTGTACAGAGACTTTCTTCCGTCATTTCTGATTTCTCTCAGCAGCAGCGGTTCATACAGCATCATCAGCAGACCAGAAGAAACCAGCAGGGCGAGCTATCGTCAGGACAGTCGAGGATGCACAGACCATTAGAGATCTTGCTGTAAGTTCCATTTTTCTCTATTCCATTCCCACAATTGTCTCTTATAACTATCTTGAAATTCGACTCCATCTGTTCCTTGTTGACTGATCAATTTGTTCTGTTGTTCCTGTGTTATGTTTGCTTTTTTTTTGAGAAAAAAAATCATATGGGCTAGGTCACCTCAGTTATGGGATCTAGAATCTTCGATAGTCATGTTAGTTGGCATAGTGAGGACATATAGTCAGATTTTGGACCTATTTCTCGGGTGTGGAAATTTAAGGTTTTTGCCGTCGCATGCGGCAATGCGGAAATTTTAAATACCATGAACCTAGAGGTATGTACCTTAGTCAAGGACTCTGTGATTATCATAGCCTTGCTTACTAATATGACGAGGATTTGGAGCACCATAATTTTGGATAGACGCATATGATTATCAGATTGTACCTTAAATGCTCTTGAACAAGTTTTCTCTACTTTTATTCAGTCTTTCAAAAAAAAATTGTTTTGTTTGTTTTGTTTCTTATTATTTAACTTAGGAGTAGGAGTAGCTTTAGTTGTATTATAAACCTTTGTGTAACTTCTTACTATGAATCTCTTCTTAAAATAATGAATCGATGATTTTGCTAGACCTTATCTTGGATTTGATATTATAGCTCTGGTTTCAAAATGGTTCCTTCTTTTAAACAGATAAGCAGAATAGATTTTATCGTTATTTCCTTCTTGTTATTATTCTTGTATTAAATAATAATAATAATAAAACTGTCTTGATTATATTAATCATCTGCTTTACAATCTTGGTAGGAATCTAAATGTTGGTCTTGATATAGAATTTGATTTTTATATTGGAACATGAGAATATATATAGTAGACACAGACACTTTGTCTGACACGTATGCATGCTACACTTTGATTATCAACCCATCTAAATGCATATTAATATGTTATTGATGTTTAAATTCTCAAAATCCCAATATTCTGATACAGTACAGTATCAGAGACTGGTTCTCTGCTTTTCCAGTTTAAATTCATAATTTAAATATAAATTTCATGTTATTAGTTTTGTTTACATCACTGCACATGTATCTTATACACAAGGTTTCAATTCTTAAAGAAATTGGTTGAGTTTTGTGTTTGAACTTGTTAAATCTGAGACTGTGTGCATATTAACCCTTAATACTGGATTTTAAATATTAGTTCAAATTGCTGTTTTTAAATGTAATATTTTGAGGTATATACATTGTTGTATGTAGGAATATAATGTTAGGTTTCATATTTTTACTTGTTAGGTTGTGACAAACATTGGGTTGGTTTGATGTTCAAATTTCTCCAAAATCCTAAAACTGAAAATATGTTAACATTTTTTCACATTGATTTTAAATGTTTAGTTCAATTTCAGATTTAATATGTAATGTTAAACTGAACTGAATGATTGAAACCTTCATTTTAAGTTATAACCCCTGTACTCTTGACACTCTACACTAATGTACACTAATGTTCACAACTGCCATGTAAACCTAACATTTTCTCTCTATGTTATGTTCATATACCTGTATAGATATATATAGAGTTTATGCATACATGTTATAATGTATATAGATACATAACTAAATCTCTACCTCCTTATATATATATATATATATATGTATATATATATATATATATATATATATATTTTTTATATATGTATATATATATATATATATATATATGTATATATATATATATATGGTTAGCCATGCATGTTATGAGTAAATAGGTTGTGTATTGTAGATTGTTAACCAATATGCTATGAGTAGTGTAACGTGATAGCTATTGTTTTGAAACCCAAATCCTCCTATACACTTTCATGTATATTTCACACACGCACACACACGTCTACTATCTAACCCTATGAACATGTCCACATACACCCATACACACACTAACCACATAACCTTTACAAAATGCTAGCTTTTTCCTCTCTAACGCTCTCTCTCTATATATATATATTGTGATTGGATTACAATGCAATTGACTTTCATTCTTTAACTTTTGATTTTGATTTTTCTTTAAATAGTATCCCTTTATAGATAATTGGTAGTTATCTTATTTTATTTTCTGATAAGTACCAGTTTTTATATAGGATGGTAGACTGTCTTACAGTTTTGATGATTTGTTATTTCTGTATCTTTTTCAGTTTAACACTCCCGATTGCTTGTATGTTTGATACCCTATGACCCTTTTGGTTAGCATGACTAGTATACCTAGATGAGACTTTCACTACCACCATATGCCATGACCCTGTATGCCATCCTTTTTAATCGTATGATTTCGGTAAGTTCTGAGACCATGATTGTTGGGGACGAGACTCTAGAAAAAGTACGACCATCTTAATTTCGATGACGAAATTCTTCTAAGGAGGGTAGACTTGTAACACCCACTTTTCTAAAATAAGGGTAATTTTGAACTTTTATAATTTTGATTAATCGATAATAAGATTTAACTCATGTTGTAATTTTTGGTAATTTTTTAATCAATTTAAAACTATTTAAAATATTGAATTGTGATTTTGATGGTTAACTAGTTAATCCCTAGTTTTGCTAAGCTTAGAGACTAACCATGGGGACCTAACCATGTGATTAGAATGACTATTTACAACTTTTAGGCTAAGGGTATTTTGGTCATTTTGTGAATTTTGAATTATTTAGGATTTTAATTAATTGGTGAATTTTAGATTATTTTAATAATATTTAAATTGATGTATTATGATTTTGGTCATTTTTCATATTTTAATATTTTGGAAAATTTTTATATTTTAATATTATTTTTATTGGATTTGTTTAGTCGGGTTTGAGTTTCGTCTCGTTCCGACTTGTATTGTGAACCGGGTAGCTTGAACTCTAGATGGGACCCAATATTAAGTTAAGTATGGCTCACAAGACCCAACATTAAGTTAGTTAATTAAACTAATTTTTATCATTTAGAATGGTTAAGTTAGAGACTCAAAACTAGATCATTTTGACCCCAAACTTGAACCTAGTCTAGACTTAACCATATGAGACTAGAGAGGAGCAATTAGGACATTTTCCATTAGCCCTAATGGACTCTTTATGGCATCCACCTTTAGGAGAGAATGATTCATTTCATTCATTACAATCTTGCCTCTTTTATTTTCCTTTTGTTCTTCCCCAATTTTAGAGAGCCTTCCCATTGATTTGATCTCCAAATCAAATCATTCCTTCACCAAACCTTCCCTCAATCATTCCCATTCTCCAAGAGAAGGGTGCTACCAAGGATTGGAAGAGGAGTGCAAGGAGGAGTGTCCACTTTGAGGGATCTTCGTATCGGAGCCGTGTCCTAAAGGATTTCATTGGGATTCCACTCCCAATAGGTATAACCCATCCTCTAAATCGATTTTCTTTGCATATAAATTAGTTTTGAATCCGTAGGATCCATCCTCATGCATGTGTCCCATTTAGATTCAAATTTGAGGTCATTTGGAGCTCTCTTGAGGATTTTAGATATGTGTCTTGTGTCCTACTTGATAGATCCCAAATTAGGACACCCCATGTGTATGTATGTATGATAATAGTTTAAATAGATATTTAAATTCAGTTCTATAATGGTTAGAGAGTGGATTGATCTTAGTTAGGATGGTTAGAATGAGTTTATTTGGATACCTATGTATGTATCCAAGTATCTTGGCCTATATGTGTTCTTTTGTCAAATCCGTCATAATTTTCATCCACGTTTTTATTAACTAAAGCAACTTAAAAATGTCATAACTTTTAGCTTAGAACTCCGATTTATCTTCCGTTTTTTTTAAAAGAACCGTATCGAAGTTAGCTTTCCAAATATATATTTTAATAAGCCAAATTCTTTCTTTAACTTTCTGTAGAATTATTTGAGTGTCAGCTATACGAAAGACGAACATGTTTCGGTATTTTCGCGATTCCGGGAGCTTCCGGAGACGAAAATGCGATCCGTTTAAAGTTTCGGAAAGTTAACAAAAAGGGATACGACATACTTTAATCCTAAAATTTAGTGAATGCCCAATTGGTACAGTATTGATTTTAAGTAGAAGAGTGACTATACGATATATGCATTTTGTGTAACCTATGAGCTTATGTAGTATGGATATTAAATGAATATAGAGTATGTAATGCATAATATGTTAGATGAATGAAATAATATATATATGATATATATTTTCTTTACATTAATGTATATATGGTTGAATGCAAGCATGTAGGAATACAATTAATATAATGCATATAAGCAATGCATGAATGAAAGAATGATATACAATGTATGCATGAAGATATATATGTAATGATAGATTTGAATACATAATGTATAAATATTGTAATGTAATATATAATGATAACATGTATGGTAATGTAGAGTATATGATGCAAGCATGAATGAATGGAGAAAATACATGTATATAGGTAATATAGAATGTAATATATGAATGCAAGTATGCAAGATAATGTATTGTATCCATATATGATGTATTCAACTTAAAGATAATGTAATATATGAAAGGAATGAATGATAATATATAACATGATATGTAAGGTAATGCAAGGTATAAAATATATGATGTGTGCATGTTTGTATGTCTCTATGTTAATGTATGAAATGATATGAATATACAATGTATGCATATGTATAAAACATGTAGGTAATGCATAGATGCATGAATGAAATAAATGTTTGCAATATGTTAATATAAATACAAGTATCTAATATGCATGAATGTAAGTATAATATAATACAAGTATACATGTATGTATCATGTAAATATAATATACATGAATGTATGTATGCATGTATACAAAGTAAGTATGTATGTATGTATTTCTATAAACTGAGTTAACCTATAACCTTTTACACACATGCATTCATACACCCTTTGACATCATGTATCCCATGTCACATACACCTACCTATCACTAAATTTTAGAACATTAACACATATCCTTTCACACACATGCCAAACACACACATACTCACTTACTCTTTTACCTCTCTTTCTCTCTCTATATATATATGTATGTGCCTATATATATAGCTTTCCTATATATATCTATGTATATGAATATGTGAATGTGAATAATATATATACATTATATGACTAAGTTTGTGTGCCTTGTTAGCTTATGGTTTAGTTTTGTGCTTGGTTTAGCAAGTGACTTAGGCTATGAGTTAGTAGCTATCTTGGACATTTGATTTGCATATACTTAGTTTGTTTAGACCTAGAATAACTTGTTGACCTAATTTTGACTTGTTAGACCTAGTTTGACCATAGTTGACCTAGGTTTGACTTTCAGGGTTGACCAAGTTGACCAAGAGTTGACTTTAGTCTAGATTGACCTAGAATCATGTAGAATGTATAGTAGAACTTCATATTGCCATTTTGGACTTGTTATGACTTGTGCTGTTCTGATTAGGAGTCAGACACCTCTCCTCGGACAGTATATTTACTTTGGACAATCAGACAACAGGCGAGTACATTCTCTGACCGTTTCATACCTGTCTGGATTTACATTCTTGCTCTAGATTACTGTACTTGATGCTGACACGATTGTTATCACGGATTGGTACTATATGG
The DNA here is from genome assembly GCA_029216955.1 of Iris pallida. Lineage (NCBI taxonomy): Eukaryota > Viridiplantae > Streptophyta > Magnoliopsida > Asparagales > Iridaceae > Iris > Iris pallida. Next base: position 899,029 of record JANAVB010024995.1, read on the forward strand.
ATCTTCTTTTGAGATGTTATCCCCTTGTATTCACTAGATACATATTATGATGTGCGTTTCACTTATATATTATATTTATTGAATACCTATATCCTTGTATACTCATTGTGCATATTGTACTCTCATTATCACATGAGTTCTAGGGATAGACCATTGTACAACTATTGTATAACATTGTACAACTATTGTATAATATTGTACATCTATTGTATAACATTGTACATCTATTGTATAACATTGTACACTATTGTACAAGATAACGTAACTGGAGTGGATCCTTGTGTATTGATTAGGGAGGGAGAGTAGAATTGGTTATGTACTCAAATCCTATTGTACAATATTGTATAACTATTGTATATGTCTATTGTACACTCACGTACAATGGAGTTACCATTGCATTGTCCTAGACCGTTTACATAACCATATTGTACTCTAAATCATACATTGCTTACAGTTCTTACGTATCATATATAGATATTTCCTTTTATCAAATCTCTGCTGTTTTTCATATACATTCTCTTTCAGCATTTTCTGTACCTTACTCTATTGCATGCTTTATATTTCCTAACTTGATATGAACTGCGTGAGATATTTTGTGCTCGTTTCTGTCCTGACTGGACCTGTTGAAAATATTACAGAGGATGAGGCCTACGTAGACACCTATTATGGGATAGCTGTAGATGTTTCTTGTGACCCAGATTTCCAGTCGGATCCAGTAGCTATAGAGACTGAGGCTCCCTAGTCTAGGTTTTACTATTTCTGTCTTTGAGATCTGGGTTGTATATATTCTTTCATATTCAGTAGATAGACTTGTATTTCTGGATATTTGCTGAGATGTTATCTTAGACTCTTCTGATCATCTGTATCTCCTTGAGTTCTATATCATATCGTGCTTCTTCTTCCTTAGTTGTGATTGAGTTTATTTCTGCTATGTCACCCCCATTCGGAGAGTATAAACTGTTAGCATTATATTGTTAGATGTTGTGACCTAGGACAACGTTCTACCGCCGACACTGCGACGTAGGCTGGACATACCCACTTCTCGTGCCCTTACTCTAGGGTGTGGGTCGTGACAATAGGTTATGATAAACCTTAAGGGAACCATTATCAATAATATTTGAATTTAAAGATAGACTAAACTTATTGTTTCCAAATGAACAATGGTAACCAGATTTGTCCATTAAAGAAACTGAAACTGAAACTGAATTTCGTTTAAAAGATGGTACAATAAAAGTGTCTATCAAATCCAAATAATAATCAGTTCCTAAAAATAACCTAAAATGTCCTATTGCATCCACTTCTATCGATTTGTCGTCACCCACATAGACTGTATCTTTCACCATCAATTGGCTTCGGTAGCTCTGACAACCTTGTCTATAAACACTAATGTGGGTAGTAGCACCGTATTTTTAGGCACTAAAGCTAAATTAACCTCAAACAGACCAAACTTAGAAATGTATATTTCTTTATATGCCATGCGTAATACTTTGTACATTTCTTCCTTATGTGTCCTGTTTTATCACAAAAGAACAACCCTTAGTTTTATATTGTTGTTTCTTTTGATCTGGACCCTTAGCAGCTACTGTATTCATTTCTTTTTGCCCTTAAAGTTTATCCCATTAAACATGAAAATTAAAATCTTATTGGCAGGTATTTTAACAATATTAACTGTAAAGAGAACAAAGCAACCAAAAATAAACATGCTCTAACAAATAACCAAAGCGTAAAATATAGTCAAACAAATTCAAATAATGGTGAACCCCATCTCAAGATAACTAGTACATAATTAATATCAAGTCTTTGGACAGTGATATTGACTACAAGTGGTACTCTTGGTGTAGTGATCAAACGTTGACAATAAGTCATGTCAAATAATAAGCCTATCTTTGGATCGGGTTATTTTTCACATGTAAATCGTATAATTGTCACACATTTATCACCACAAGTATGTGTACAATTCGGCCAAGTATTAACCTTCCTTTGGGCCGGTTAATACCCACATGAATGTACACACATAAACATCCAACATCCCTCATAGACTATCTACGCAAGAGAGGTCACTTTGGCGACATCGTGTTTCAATGAGTCTACTTAGAATATTGGACAACTATTGCTAGTCATAAAAGGCACCAAAAAAAGTTGAATGTTGACTAAATTTTACAAAACTGAATCATGTCCAAAACTTTATATACATGCATATTCATAATATTATTACTCAAATAAAGTAATCAAAAGCATAATCATGAATTTCAATTTGACAAAATTGGATATTATCAATATAACCAAATTCATGAAATAATCTACGGAGGATATGCATCCAAAGATAATATCAAATAATGCATAATGATTACTTTAAATAGAATAATCTATAGAAGACCAAATATATGCATTAACAGATTACATCAAATAATCTATAAAGATTATACCAAAATTGATCTACTAAAGACAAAATAAAATAATCTAACAACTCAAACTATATGTATTAAAAAACATGCAACCAAACTATAAGTATAATACCCATAAGCATCAACATGTATATTTTCTATAGCCATGCGGCCAAACTACCAGAACAATTCTTGATTTCTAGATGTAATTATTAAGGTTAGATCCTACTAATGGAAGAAAAAGGAGCAAAAAGATAAAGTTCCATAGAATCAAAGTAAAGCTCCTTATCTAATAGAAATTTAGCTAATAAACAGAACGCCCGTGGATACACGGACCACACCAACTGGGCGCGCTGCGTCCTACTCCATTAATATTTTATTACATGGTGAAGCAATTACTATCTGATATATAGATAATTCTTGTGCAAGTAGCCATTGCTACAAGCACTTCATCCAATGCCATGTATCAGGTGTCCCCGTAAGCCAAGTACCTATTCCTAATTATTAATATAAATATTTGGACGGAATATACCAAAAGCTAATTCATTTAAATCAAATACCAACTGAAGCACCAACTGAAGATTGCTACGGAACAGAACCAACAAAAGTTGTAATTTAAACTTCCGTGTAACCATACATCTATCTGAAAGTTTTATCATGGCAATTTAAATAAAATATCACAAACGAATTATCAATAAAAAAAATTAGGGATCTGCTAACCTAATTTGTTCTTCCTTTATGGATCTTAAAAAAATTGATCGAACAATCATATACCTAAATTAAATTAGGTCGAGCGATCTAGGGTTTTCGTACAACAACAAAAATTTATTCTGAAACTTAAAACTCATAAATCAAACAAGGGTGGCTCTGATACCACTTGTTAGAAATTAATGCTTGTTGATTCATGAGATGAAGAACATAATAAAATTGCGGAAGCGTACCTGAATCCATTGCTAGACTTATAGATCTTGAAGCGAACGTCTCTTAATTGGGGTTTGATCTTCCAACCCGCTACATCCCTTAATAACAAAGATAAATCTTTGTTCCTCTCTTTGTTGATGGGGATACAGAAGATAATAGAGAAACCCTCTCTTTGGTGGCCGTATGAGTTGGGGACCATAACCCTAATGAATACACACACACACACACACACACACACACACACACACACACATATATATATATATATATATATATATATATATATATATATATATATATGTGTGTGTGTGTATGTGTGTGTGTGTGTGTGTGTGTGTGTTTTGATATTTCTAATTTGGCCCCTCATCAAATTAGAATTATCTCCGGTATCTACACATTAATTCCATGACAATTATACCCTTAAGTCAATTTACAAATAGACCACTTTAATTTGGCTTAATTATTTAGATAGCCTAAACACAATTAATTATATATGTGCGGCCCCTTAATTATTGAATAATTCCAACATACATAACTTATAATTGTCATAATATACGATATGCATAGGAACTTATATATGGTCATATGTGAATGTAAATTAAAAATAAAGCATCTGATGATATTGGACTTTAAATGATATATATACAGAAATTTCAGTGCGCATACTTGGATGTTACAAATTGTAGTTCATCACAAGTAATTATCAAGGTGTCAGAAGAAGCAAATATTGAGATCAGCACAATTTTCTTCTTCTTAGAACTGATTGTGAACAATAATCAAGTGCCAATAGAAATCAAATTCACAGAAGGCGTACGAAAAAAAAGGGCATTATTGGTTGTAGTATTGATTCTTATGTGCGTGCAGCATCAACTAGACTTTGGTAAAATCAGGAAGAAGCCGTCATCATTATTGGTTTGGTAGATTAGATTAAGACAGGTACTTATAATTTATATAACTAATTTGGAAAAGTAGCACCGATGTCGTTGTAGTATAGTGGTGAGTATTCCCGCCTGTCACGCGGGTGACCCGGGTTCGATCCCCGGCAACGGCGTTGAGAAGATTTTTTTTTTTGTTTCTTTTTCTCTCCTTAGTTTCTTTTCCTATGTCTTTCTTGAAAATAATCAATGAACTAGCAACAAACAAACCGTTTATCAACCAATCGATTTCTCACGTCGTTATTTTTTGGATATTCTAACTGATAAGGGCCATAGTCTATCTTCAAAAGAGTAAATATATTCAAAAAAGAAAAAGTTGTCAATGAAGTAGCAAGACTTAAAAACAGGTTGTTTGAATCATTTTTTTCCCTTTCCTGTATAAAGGTCATGTCCTATATAACATTAACAAAAAGGATATATATTTTTCAAAATCGTAGCCCATGTTTGTTTATGTTTACTTTACCTCCCATTTTAGTTGGCTCCTTTGACTAATTAACTACTATCTTATTGCTCCTCATAATTAAAGCATATATTGGTCTGCGTTAGATATGTTCAAACCACCAAAGGTGATTTTCTATCTTGTTGTCCTATAATTAATTGGTGTAATCTCTAACTTTCCTGACGACTACGCTCATTTATTATTCTGTGTTTTAATGTGTTGTCACTTACCATCTATCTTAGTACTCTCATGATTTGAATTTGGATCTTTGCTTATGTTTTGTCCCAGACTACAAACGCGATTCAATAGATGGCTGGCAACATAGATAGCATTCACCATTCCAAGTTGCCATACCATCAATGTAACATACCAACGCTCTCAGATTGTACTCTTAAGTAGGGATCCTAACTGTTACTGAGTTATATTTTTCTCTTACAAACCGACATCTATAGCAATATACGATATTACATAATACTCCACTGACAAAATTTTTTTGTCATCGCACCTTAAAGAATCAACTTACCAATATCCCAAACATGGTCATTCTCAACGCCATCACCAATTAATAAAACATACGATAGCCTCCTAGAAAATATTTATGGACTTATTGTATTTATCAATATCAAAGAGTTGAATTTATGATCTATGATACGTCTTCGGAGGATTGAAATGAATCAAGGGAGGGGCCAAAGAAAACGAAACCTATGTCCCCTCTTGAAGGATCATAAAAATCGCCACTGGATATGATATCCTACAAATCAAAATTACACTTGTACAATCTAAATTATATTTGTACAGGATGAACTTGTCCATTAACAAAATAGACTGAATTAAAAGACAACTAAATTAGCTCCAGGATACGACAAGCCAACCCTCCGGGCCCGCCTTGATCATAAGCAAAAGAAGCAAATATTGAGAATTAGCACAATTTTTCTTCTTCTTAGAACTTGACTGTGAACAATAGTCAAGTGCCAATAGAAATTAAAAAAAAAAGTGCATTATACATGTATTAACAGGGCCGGCCCTGGGATAAGCCTGACAAGACTTCGGGCTTGGGCAACCCCCCTCTATAGGACAACCCTCTAGGCCATTTAGTTTTCTTAGGACCGGTTCGACAAAAATCCAAATTAAACATTTATCTTTCAATAAGAATAAAGAGCAACAAAAATTAGCCCCGGCTAAGACAACCCAAACCGCAGGGCCGGCCCTGCATGTATACCAACCCTCCTCTATTCATAGAGAGACATCTACTAACTATATATGTTGCAACCTATGATACGGAGGGACGGACAGATATATAATATTTAATCAATTTTGAGTATATTTATGTCATGTCCAAGAGAAATCAGAGAGGACAAAGTGAAAATAAACAGACATTTTTTCTGGTGTTTGAAGAAGACATTTAGTTACACTATATAGAAATAGTTGTGAAAAATAGCTAAAATGTTGTTGTAGTATAGTGGTGAGTATTCCCGCCTGTCGCGCGGTTGACCTGGGTTCGATCCCCGGCGACGAAGTAATCTTTTTTAAAAAATTTTTTTGGTAAAAATGAATTTGATGAGCCCCTTATTTTTTTTTGCACTTTTGTGACCTAAGCCCAGCCCAGGATCAAATTCTTATTCTAATAATTATTAGTTTTTGCATATTGTAGTGATAAACGCTAAACCTCTGTTTAGTTCATCTTCTTAGTTTCTTTTCCTATATCTTTCTTAAAAACAATAAATTAATATTTTTAAAATAACAAGCAAATGGAAAATTTTCAATGCAACAAACAAACCATTTATCCCAGGAACCTATCGATTATTTCGTCATTATTTTTGGATATTCTAACTGATAAGGGCTAAACATATTTCATTTCCTTTTATAATAACAAAAGAAAAGGAAAATAGTTTAAGTGCCATGTTTATCTTCAAAAGAGTAAATATATTTAAAAAGAAAATAAACTTGTCAATGAATTAGCAAGAAATAAAAACAGCTTGTTTGAATCATTCTGTTCCTTTTTCTGTTTAAGGGTCATGTGTAACATAAACAAAAAGCATATGTATTTTTTAAAATCTTAATCCATGTTTGTTTATATTTCGTTTACCTCTAGTCCTAGGTGGCCGCCTATGTTGCATGGACACTGGAAAAATGGTATACACATGTATATCTTGCCCATACCCGTATTCGTGTCCGTATTTGTGCAACATAGATGACTATATTGTGTCCACCTAAAATATCCATATCCCTTATCATGTTGTCTACTTACCCGTATCCGTGTCCCTCGTGCAACATAGGCAGCCACTTTTCAGACACTACCGCATGTCCTATATTTCCAGATCTGCCGAATTTAAGTTCAAACTTAGTATTGTAGTTAAAGTGGATTAGTCAAGCTCCACTTTACAATCCTATCCAAATCTCATAAAAATTAGTGGATTATGAATGCTAACTATCCACCTGAGTATAATAAAGACATAAAGAAAATCCTAAAGACCAATATAACTAGAAATCTAATATTTTAGAATCTCTTGTGGAGCCTAGATTTGACTAATTCATAGCAACAATCTAGAAGGTATAGATGTTGGCATTACAAGAGAACCTGGACAGCTATTAACTGATCATGCAATGTTAACAAGAACAAATAGTTCACAAAGCAGACTTATTGTTGTGGTTGGGAGGAGTCAGGGCCTTATGACCTAAGTAATGTATTTAAAATTAGATTTTAAAAAAAAAGAATGAATCTAATTGAAATATGATCTTCATCCTGACATTAAGATTCAAGTTGTCGACCATGCAACCAAGTTAGCTCATCGTCCAATCAATTTGGATCGGTCACAGGCAAAACACCATGGAAGACCATCAACTAGCTACTATTTTAGAATAACAATATTTTCGTTTGGAGTATGATTTCTGAATCAGGACCAGTATCGGAATCAGACCATTTCTATGAGTGTCGGGATTGGCAGTATCAGCGGTTTCGGATCGGAGTATTAAATTTTTTGATATCAGAAAGAAAATAATTATTAAAATTTTAGAAAACATACATTTAGCTATAATTTTAGGTATTTTCTGTGTTGTTTCTTAGTAGTTTTAAAATTGAATGAAATAATAATCATCCTTGTTGATTGGTTTAGCTACAATAAACAAGTTTTCTTCATTGAATCATTTACATGCTTTTACCACCTTACTATACTTTTACACCCTTACTGGTTGTCATTTTCGTTCAATTTTCTCTGCGGAATTGTCTGAGAAAGAGATCCCAAACGTCGATATCAGCTAGTATCGATAGCGGTCAATATCGAACCGGGACATGCCAAACCATATCAATATTGGTCATCCGTATCATATTTTTTGGTATCGGAAAATAATTATTAAAAACTTAGACAACTTTTTTTTAATACATTTAAGCATAGTTATAAGTATTTTTTTAGTGTTGTTTCTTAGTATATTTGAAATGTTTCTTAGTAGATTTGAATTGAATTAAATAATACCCTTGTTGATCGGTTTACCTACTCTCTTTTTTCATTTACATGTTTTTACAACCTTGTTATGCTTTTACGCCATGGTTGATTGTTCTTTTTCGTTCAATTTTCTTTACTCAATCGACTCGGAAAGAGAACTCCAACGTCTTTATCAGTCAGTATCCCTAGTGGTCGATATCGGATCGGGACATGCCAAATCGTACGAATATCGGTCGTATTGATATCCACATGGATGGGTTGTCCAGGTGGATGTATAATCGTGTATTTAGTATAAAGGATCAAGTGCCCGGACATTAACTGAGGGGTTGGAGGATATTTAGTATAAAATACTGCCTCCGTAAATGAAAACAAAGCTAGGGGCTTGACTGTCCTATATATATCTAAGTTCTTGGGCTTGTTTGGTAATCGGATTTCACTATTTGGATTTGAATTTGCAAATCCTCCAAATTCAAATCATGGATTTCAAGATTCAAATCCAACTCCAAATCCAACTCCAACCAAACATAGGATTTGGATTTATGATTAATAATTAAATTATAGCCATGATTAGGGGTGCAACTTGGGCGGGCTAAACCCGAGCCCGATCGGATAAACCCGTTAATGGGTTGGATTAGGGTTGAAGATACTCGGGTTCGGGCTCGGGTTTGGGTTCAAATATTTGAACCCGATCATAAATTAGGTTGGGCTCGGGTTCATATGTCGGGTTACCCGAGGAACCCGAAACCCGACTTATATATATATATATATATATATATATATATATATATATATATATATATATATATATACTTCTTAATATATATATATACTTCTTAATATATATATACTTCTTAAATAAAAAGTTTAAATCCTAAACTTCTTCACCCAAACTCTTCAACTCCTTATCCTAAATCTTATTTCAGTTTGTATTTTGTAATGATCAAGACTTAATTGCTATTTAATTATGTGTTTAATATTACTTTTGTTTAAAATTATTTCAGTTAGTATATTAGAGCCCGATAAACCCGATGGACCCGACCCAACCCGAGTTCAACCCGAGTCAAACCCGATCCTCCGGGCTTGGTCTTGTGCTTCATATGTTGAACCCGAGGTTGGGCCGGGCTTGGTCAAACTGTATCAATCTTGGTCATATTGTATCATATTTTTTGGTATCGGAAAATAATTATTAAAAACTTAAGACAACTTTTTTTTAATACATTTAAGCATAGTTATAAGTATTTTTTTTTTACTGTTGTTTCTTAGTATATTTGAAATGTTTCTTAGTAGATTTGAATTGAATTAAATAATACTCTTGTTGATTGGTTTACCTACTCTCTCTTTTCATTTACTTGCTTTTACAACCTTGTTATGCTTTTACGCCATGGTTGATTGTTCTTTTTCGTTCAATTTTCTTTACTCAATCGACTCGGAAAGAGAACTCCAACGTCAATATTAGTCAGTATCCCTAGTAGTCGATATCGGATCGGGACATGCCAAATCGTACGAATATCGGTCGTATTGATATCCACATGGATGGGTTGTCTGGGTGGATGTATAACCGTGTATTTAGTATAAAGGATCATGTGCCCGGACATTAACTGAAGTTTTTGCACTTATAAGGACAAGACAGATGCATTGTGAGAGGAGAGTTTGCAGCAACATCGAGTAGCAGTAGCGAAGTCCTGTCCAAGTTGATCTATCCAACGTCAAAGACGATTAAGGAACGTTTCAGTAGTTCATGTGAACTTGTTGATTCCTAGTACCTACAAACAGATCGAGAAAAATAAGAAAGATATAATATCATTTTGAACAACAGTGGTTTTCATTGTTAATTCCCACAAGGTTCTCCTCAACATTTTTTAGATTTCTCCAAACTTATGTACTTAGCAACTTAGTTGTTGTTTTCATATCTTTGTTCTAGTTCAGCAATTTTAATTACTTGTTGTGTCCCACGACTGTTATTGCAAGTTTACTTGATGTGGGGTGGGCATACGGTTCAAGATTCGCGGTTCCAATCCGGTTCGAACCGTAAAATATTCAAACAAGTCGGTTCCTAAAATTTAGAATTTAAACGGGACGGACCGGAACTGGTCGTGTGATACTAACGAGACGGGACGGGACGGATTCTATTTTCAAAATAAATGGGACCCCAGACCGATCCCTTTCTAGGGATATGTATTTTTATTTTTATTTTTATTTTATCAATTTTTGAAATTTTTTTTTCTATTACAGTTTATAGATAATAGAACAAGTTATTGTTTAGTAAACAAATTATAGAAATTTGGACAGACATAAGACTTGTTTTGTTCTTATAGATAATAGAACATGTGTAAATGTTTACTATTCTAGAATTTTTTGAGAAATTTTGAGTGGCACCCCACTTTTTTTATCCTAATTCAAGGTGCACCCCACACAATTACAATAATGTAAGGCACCCCCTACTTTTGACGGAAATCATCCTCCACTAACGGTCAAACTATTTGACTAACTTTTTTTTTTGACTAAATTACCCTTGTCTTCTTTCTTTTTCTCTGCTCCTGCGCCCAAACCCCCGTCCCCCGCCGCTGGCAGGCCGCCTCCCCACCGCCTCCTCGTTGGCGGCGGTCCCCCTCCCCAGCACCACCACCCACCTAACCCCCCGTCGCTGCTGCCACGCCACTGCTGCTGCGGGCTGCCGCTGCTGCTGCCCACCCACCCCCCGTCGTTGCTACCGTGTCGCTCCCGGTGATGGGCACCATCCCGGTAGACGGGGCCAACTCGCACTGCCGGCAGACTTGTTCCCTCAACAAGGAAAATAACCGCAAAGTTATCGCGAACCTCCCGAGGAGGACTACGGTGGCCTAATGAACCCAAGGGTGCCCAGTTCGCTGGCAGCTTTTTCTAGGTTGCGAGGCGGAGGACGAAGAGCGTGAGCTTCTTTTCCGGGGCGAGCACGACAGGGTCCATTCTACTGCTATCATTTCTCCCTGTCGGGGTCTCTTCACTTCCTTCTCTTTGGGGTTCAAACACGCTGGTGGAGCCACAACCCTTCTTTGACAGACTGCTGCTTCCGCCGCTTGGATGCTGAATGATTTCCAAGTGGGTGCTCCGGTTATCGCCTTCCTTTGGTATGTTGCTTTTCAACACCATACTGAAACAATAAATGTCGAAATATCTTGAATTGGTGAATACCCAAAGAAGGATATTAATGAATCAAGAGGATCTTGCAATGCAAGTTAAGATATCATACAGTAAGAGAAGTAAGGGAAGGGTGAAAGTAATTGCTTCTCTTTGGTCCTCATGTCACTCTTATTCCTTTTCTCAGTTGAGAATTGAAGTTATCGTGGCCTTCCTTTTCTCTGTTGAGAATTGAAGTTGTCGTGGTAGAATGTTCTCTTGACCACTTTTCCTCCCATATTTTTATGTAGATTTCTATCCATTTTACTTTCTTATGAAGTCATTATTCTTTTGCTTCCTAGATTGTGGTCCTGACAGTTTTTTTTGCTCTTTTGCTTCGTTGATCTGCTGCTACTGTTGCTCCCGCCGGCGGTGGAGGGAGCGGAGCCACACGGGCGGTGGGGGGAGCGGAGGCACACCGGCGATGGGGAGGAGGGCAGCCAAGGGATGGCGCGGAAGGAGAGTGGGGGGAGCGGAGGCACGCCGGCAGTGCAGAGGGGGCAGCCATGGGGGAAAGGAGGGACACGAGGAAGAAGACGAGGGTATTCTCGTCAAAATTTTTTGGTCAAAACAGTTGACCGTCAGTAGAAAACGGTTTCTGTCTGCCCCTGATTTTTAATTTTGATTTAATTAGTGTTAGTTAATTTTAAATGACATATTTAGCCTTAAAATAATTTAATATGATTTTAGAAATTTTTCTACAATTTTTTAAATAATTTTTAAATGAGTTTTAATAACTAAAATATCATTTTGTAATTTATTAAAATGTTTTAATATAGTTTTGTAATTAATTAAAATGTTTTAATAGCAGTTTGTAAATACTTAAATTGTTTCAGTGGTAGTTTGTAATTAACTAATTGTTTTAAGTACGGGATGCAAATTATTATTTGCATTCAGACATATTAGGGACCTATTTGCAAATACCTAAAGTCTAAGGACCTAACTGTAAAACCTATTTTCTATCCACCCCCGACGACCGGCCAGCTGCCGACGACCGGCCAGCTGCCCCGCGTTTCCCGGCCGACTTCGAACCCCTAGCCGACTTAAAACCAGTATAAGAACCCCCCCGTCCTAAACCCTAAACCTAGCACAACCCCACGACCACCCCGAACCCCTTTCTTCTCCGACAAGCCTAAGACCTAACCCTAACTCTGGCGACCCCCAACGCCACCTCCCCAGCGACCAACAGCCCCATCCAGCACCACCATTCGACGCGCCCCGTCGAGACGAACGCGTCGCCACCTGAGCGCCTGTCACGATCCGGTCCCAATTTCTTGGGTCGAATCGGATCATGCCCAGCCTGTACCGTTGTTGAGACGGCGGCAGTAAGCTGTATTACTCATGCAGGTAATAAACAACACAGTCTAATTGCCTCAACTTTAATAATTCGAATAGTTTAAAACTTTTTACAACAAAATGACAGATACATCTGAAATACATTATTTTCCACAAACATCATGAATTATAAAAGAAAAAAAAATCTAGGCAACCAGTTCATCAGTCTCGAGATCATCGTCCTCTAGTTGGGATCTTGGGAAAATACCGCGGAACAAAGCATCATCAGTGATACCTAAAAATGTTGGGTCTCCAGTCAGGAGGGAGCAAAGTACAATTCATGCTAATTTGACAATTGAAATAATAATAGAATCATGCACTTTTAAACAATTTGAAAATAAACAGTTCTCCAGCAGTTAAAATATTGTGATGTGAATAGGCAATGAATATGACCGGCTTAGGTTGTACAGTGAATAATATGGCTTATCCCCGTGTGTAAGAGGGGTAAGCTCGCACAGTTGTTACAGTAATTTGGATGTGGTCATACACATTACACTACTCCTCCAGTCCCCAAACAGTTACAGTAGTTACAGTAGTTACAGTCAGTGCTCTCAGAGAGAGAGTTCCGTGTTGCATCGTGGTTTAAACTTGCATTAAAACGATTATTAAATAATTGTAAACTAACACAAAATGTACTTGCCTTGGTTTTATGACTGGAGTGGAATGTCACCGGGATTGAACTCAGACTTGTCCTCGAAATCCTACAATCGAGAAGTCTGCCTTAGATTCCAAAATTGCCATACTAGATGTGCTAGTTTCAATCTCTAATTTGTCCTAGTCAATTTTAATATTTATTTAGATAACACAAACAAAATGCGATTATCGGTGCGTTATAATTATGAAACATCATTTTATATTTAATTTCTAGAAAAATTGTATTTATTGATTTATTTGGAAAAACTTAGTATTTTATAAATATAAAACTAAGATTTTTCCTTTTTAATGAGAAATACATGAATTTCTATTTAAAAGTTTTACAACTTAACTTCTAAGTGATAAAACATTTATTATTTTTCTTTTTAAAATAAAATAAATAATTATTATTTTATACTACGTTCTCATGACAGAAAATCAACCAGAGAATAAAACAAAAAATGAAAATAAAACCTAAGCTATTACACTTTCTCACAGCAGGAATAAACAAATAGGCTTATGCCCTTTTACAGACCTTATTACATAAATTTAAATAAGAAGAAGACATTTGTTAGTCTCTAAAAATCCTACAATTTAATTACAAAATAATAATTTAAATTAACTTGAATTAATTTACGAGTCTCAGATATTGGTCCAATCGTCAAATATAGCTAATGTCTCAACGTCCGGTAAAACTAGTTTCATTTGCACTTAGCCAGGGCCCATGGACCGGTATGGTCGTCGCCCGATAATCAAAGCCAAGTTTAATAAATCTTTTGCAAAAGCCGGTTTTGGGAATTATAGATTTTATAGAAAATTTTCTTTTAAAAATATTTCTGAAAATTCGGACAGCATTCCCTCTATTTTCGGGATAACCCAAAACTGGGAAAAGTGTGCCGTAATTTCCTACAAATTATCCCAAACCAGGGAAACCCAAATATCATATAAATTATGTCCACAGAAAATATTCCTGAAACAATTTCGGAAAACCCGAGATGAAACCACAGATCCATAAAGAACCAGAACCAACATTCAGAAAAATCCGAACTAACCGAAATCAAAGAAACTCTTCCAAAAGTTATTCGAAAAACCCGAAACGAAATGGAAATCCCGAAACTAACTCGGAAAACACCACAGCTCATATTAAACCATCAATTTGGAAAAATCCGAAATCACAGAAACTATTCTGAAGAGTTCTCGGAAAATACGAGATGGAATCGGAAAACCCGAAACTAAATCAGAACAATAAACCAAAAATCTACAGAAACTTGCCAAAGGCAAAATTTAAAAATTCTGAAGGATCGAAAACTTCACAACAGATTCCCGTTGCGGGATCAGGACCAATTTCATCACCGACACAAACCCAAGGGACAACTACTGAGATTAACAGAGGTTACCCAAAACTGACGGAATCTGAAGGGTAGCCTCAGACTCGGAACAGCAAGCCAGACATGGACCGGGCGGTCGGATCGAAAACGGAGTGAGCGCGAGGAGGCGCTGGGACAGCGGCCGCGTAGCAGCGCACTGGAACCGTCTAGTGGGGGCCGCCGGGACAGAAGCGGGGTCGGGTCCGCCGGCAGGAGGCTGGCACGGAGGGTCGGGCGGAGCCGTTGGGCTCGGGCTAGCCTGGGTCGGGGACAGCGGCGGCGGGGGTCGCCGGGCTCAGGCGGCCTGGCGGTGGCGCCGGGGATGGATCGGTCAACGTCGGGTGGCGGAGCTCCGGCTAGGGTTTGGGGTTAGGGCTGAGGGTTTGAGAGTGATGTGAGGGATGGAAGGAGAGGAAGGGGGTTTAAATAGGAGAGATGAGTGGAGGTTACGGGAGAGAAAAGGTTCGCCGGAGTTACGAGGAGCCGATGGGTCGACGGCTCGGCCGTTCGGGAACGGAGGGGACTCGGGAAATCTCCAGCCGTGAGAATTTACTCCAGGCAGAGAGAGAGAGAGAGAAGTTAAGAAAATTAATAAATAATTATTTAGGAAAGTTAATAACAGTTGTTTTGTTTAAAAGGGATAATTCTCTTTTCTTTATAAAAAATTAATATTATATCAAAATATTTCCGTTTTCGAAAATAAAAAATTGCTTGGATTCGAACTTGGGTTCGGGAACAGGTCTGGAACAAGTTCGAGAAGGTCTGATCCAAATTAAAATTCCAGAATATTAATTATTTACCTAAAAATGCATTTTTCTAAATTAACAACTAATAATGATTTATATTAGCTAATTAAATTATTCAAATAATTATCTAAAATTACGGGTTTCACAGCGCCACCGCCCCGACGCTCCTGGCCGCCGTCAGCTCACTCAAACCCCCCCGAAGTCGGACACACAAGTAACATACCCCACACTATGTCGTGCGTGTCTCGTGCACGTGTATATGACTCGCCGTGTCCTAACAAGCATGATGGTAAGACTGGACACGAAAGACTAGACACGTACGTGTCGTGCTTAGCACGGACACGCGACTCATGTGTCCTTAACTGTCAGGACACATGGTTTGTTTTATCGGATTTTAATAATATTAACTAAAACCTAAATAAATCTAAACTAAATCCTATCCCTAACACCCAGAGCGGGCTGACCCCCTGGCCAGCCCGACCAAACCCGAGAACCCGACCCATTGGGCCGAGTTCGAACCCCCCCTGTTGTTTGTTTTGTTTTATTGAGTTGTTATATATATATATATATATATATATATATATATATATATATATATATATATATATATATATATATATATATATATATATATATGTATATATATTATATATATATATATATATATATATATATATATATATATATATATATATATATATATATATATATATATGTATATATGTATATGTATTTCTTTATGTATATGTATACTATTATATGTATTATATTTACTGTTTTATATACATATATATTATGTATATATGTATATGTATATATTATATATTTATTTCTTTATATGTATATTTCCTTATATATATTTTTTTTTTTTTTTTTTTTTTTTTTTCCTTATATATATATATATATATATATATATATATATATATATATACATAACTATTTAGCCTCTATAATTTATGTAATATTGTACATATATTATACTTTAATATATGTAAATACACTTATCATATTTATATGACTACTATGTATAATTTTACATTGTTAAAATATTAGTATTTATTATGTACTTTTGCCTCTTTGTATTTTGTATATTTTAAGTACTGCAACCATTTGGTGTCCAAGCCTAGCATGGATTTTTGGGCTCCAATGTATTTTTACACATTCAAGACTTGTACAAATCATATTGGACTTGATTCATGGCCTTGGGTCCTGTATTTGAACTCTAGTTCAAATTATGTACTTGAACAAAATACGCAGATGATTAATTATTTAATTTTAGATTGTGTACCATGTAGTTTTTGAATTTTTAAAAATACTTTAATTGCTATTAAAATTCTGGAAAAATAGTATTTAGATACTATATTAATTTAGCTAATTTAGCATAATTTTTACAGTATTTAATTTATAGTTTTGCCATTGTTTTGGTATATGAAACCAGAACTCACTTTCTGTGTACTTATGAAAACTGATTCTTATAAAATACATGTACTGGTTAATAAATTCCAGAAAAATTATAATAAATTTCTATAATTAACAAGGATCATTTTGGTACTTTATTTTATATAAAATTGAGCTTTTTGTCTATCTCAAAAATTATTGGAACACAATGTACAGTTGATTTATTTATTGAATAATTATGACTTACAACTTTTTGTGTTGTTTTGTGTTTTAGTCGTATTGGACCTCACCCCGCACTAGTGTAAAGACCCTAAAAAGTTAGTTTAAGTATTGTGTTACCCCATATTGGTCTCCTATGCTAAAATCACTATTTGGCTAGGTGTCCAATCAGAAAGTCATATTGTACCACTAGTGTCTTAGTGTTTAACTTAGTATAAAAACTAAGTTATGTATTTATTTCTACAGTGACGAGTCACCAGGCATCTATAGCATTTTTATCGCTGCTTTGCTTTGCTAGAGGCAAGTACTTTCTACAAACTTTACATACTGCTATAGACAATAAACTACGATTCACCAACCATGTTAAATGCTGATCCTTGGGGTAGCAAGTTAAAACTTTGCATGTTGTATTACTTTCAGTCTCTGCCATGTTTAGGACAGTTTTTATATCTATCACATGTTTAAATAACGGGTTAAGGGAAAACTGCTAGTAGTGTACGTGATCATGACCCCCTTCTTCGTATGTATTTACCGAGCACTGTTACATTCTATATGTCACTTTGTCGTATGTCTGATCCTGCGTTTGTGTATGGACATACACCGATGTCGTTAAGGGTATGTATGTACGCTTCAGAAACTTGATATGTACCGCTGTACATCCTGATTACCTATTGACTGATCACTCACCTACTACAGTTTTAAACTTTAAAAACAATAAATTATTGCCATGATAAAATGTAACAAAAATTGGATAAACATGATATTTCATTTCTTTTCATCACATGATCAGTATTATATGTTTGTTAGATTCAGTACTTGCTCCCGTCCTGACAAGATAACGTTGTAGGTATTCTTACTGAGGAGGAGTTGCTCTGTGACTCATTTTATGGGGATACCGCCGAGGACCCGGCTTTGTCTTACGAGGATGTACCTGCAGGAAAACTCGCCTAGTTTGTGTAGTTGCTCGGAATACTTAGTGTAGTCATGTATTAGACTACATATTTTGTAACTGGAGCTGTATCCAGTTTTATATTTCAGACTTGTACTTGGACTTATTACTATATGAGACGACTTTTGTGTTTGGAGCATTTATGACTCTTATTTACTTATAGAACTGTTAGCACATTTAGTCTTATATTGTTATCTCTAGAACAGCTTACTGCGTTTTATCTCAAGCGCAGGCTGGACATGACTCGGCCCGGCCCAACAATTTGAATAGCGGGTCATGACATGTTTTTAGTGGTGGCCCATGCAGGTCCAGACTAAATTGTTTGGTTACGTTATTGTACCAAGCATGCCTGTAATTAGGAACTTAAGGTAATTAGACAACATTAGAAATGACGCTTAGAACACCTAGAGGAATACTAGGATTGCAACATAGAAAATACATCACATGCTTGCTATTATAATTAGATTTTTTTGTCTATGATTGCTTACTTTAACGAGTCCTTATCAGTCCTTTTTATTGTAATTAGATGGTGCTTACTCGTTTATCCCAGTATGTCACACCTGAGAATGGCACACTCCCTATCCAGTCAGCTGATCAGTTGACTGATACACCTCCACCTCCACCTACCATATTCCTCCACTCCACAGATCCACAAACCCAGATGCCTCTACCACCTTCCATATCACAGTCCCAGCAGGACCCGATACTTCCACCACCCCCTATTACTATACCTACCCAGGCTTCCGTCACACTCGACGGGAACCAACTGCTCACTCTGATCCAGGGGTTCCTAACAACCCATCAGGAGCAGACTACCCTACTCCGCCAGAGCATGGAGCGTTCTGAGGAACGTACCGTGGTCCCACCACCTGTAGAGCCACGACAGAGAGTGGGGACGATCAAGGACTTCATGGGTCTGAACCCCAAGGAGTTATCAGGAACTGAGGGCATAGTAGTAGCAGATGACTGGCTAGACTCGGTAGAGAGGAAGCTCCTCGGAGTTAGGATGCCGGATGACCTCCAGGTCGAGGCAGCAGGATTTTTGCTGATAGACTTGGCAGGAATTTGGTTCCGGAATGAGCCGTTATTTGCGAGAGGGAGGGCCACTTGGGATCAGTTCAAGACCCAGTTCAAGAAGAAATTCTTCTCGACCACCGCTAGGGTAGCCATGGGGCTACGATTCCAGAACATCCAGCAGGAGAACCGTTCTGTTGATGAGTATGCGACAGAGTTTAGTCGCCTGAGCCATTTCGCTCCTAGTCTGGTTGCAGATCCAGAGGAGATGACGCGTAGGTTTTGCCATGGTCTAGTTCTAGACATTGGCATTCTTATAGTGGCGAACGGCTGACTACTACCAGAGCCTAGAGTTGGCCCGGAGCATTGAGGAGCGTCTTCTATCTTGCAAGAGGCCGGCTTCTGTACACCTCGAGGGACCGTCCAAGCGTCAGGCTTTCCAGCAGAGAGCACCGACGCCGCACTAGCAGACTTACCGTCCCCCTACACCACATCACCCGACCCCGCCAGTTAGAGCCCTGGGACCCCGACAGCAGCAGAAGGGAGCTTTATGTGTATTCTGTAAAAGGGTAGGCCATGACGCTTCCATCTGCAGGAAGAGGTTGGGGCAGTGTTTAGCTTACGGGTCTGCCACCCATCAGCTTCGGGAGTGCCCAGCAGCCAGGATACCTAGAGGGCCGCTTTCGACTCAGCAGCAGAGGTTTGGGGAACATCTGCAGTAGCAGATGGGACCCCAGGGGAAGGCTTATAGTCTAGCCCTTGAGCCGAAGCCGGAGCAGGTTTCGGAGCCAGATTATTTGGCTGACGTCATCACAGGTCATGTTTATTTGCATACTTTTCTAGCTCTATGCTTGTTTGATTCTGGTACATCTCATAGCTTCCTGTCATTAGAGTTTTTACATAAACACCACTTAGTAGCTACACCTACAGAGGAGATTAGTAGAGTAATGACATGAG
The DNA here is from genome assembly GCA_029216955.1 of Iris pallida. Taxonomy (NCBI): domain Eukaryota; kingdom Viridiplantae; phylum Streptophyta; class Magnoliopsida; order Asparagales; family Iridaceae; genus Iris; species Iris pallida. The sequence goes on from JANAVB010024995.1 coordinate 918,922, forward strand.
GAGGACCAGTGCCCATTAGAGCTATCTATAGATGCTCTATTACAATAGCCGGAAGAGAGTTCAGGGGACGATTCTTTGTGATGCCACTTCCCGGTTATGATATCATATTGGGGATGGACTGGCTTAGCTATGCCCATGCAGCTATAGACTGTCATGAGGGTAGTATTCTGTTCAGTCCCCCAGCCACAGCACCATTCAGTGTCAGGAGGACAGGGCCGGAGATCAGCCTAGAGCCGAACTGTTGTGTGACAGTTGGGGAGATAGCAACGCCACACCCTATCATTAGGGAGTTTATGGATGTATTCCCAGAGGATCTTCCAGGACTTTTGTCTGACAGAGATGTGGAGTTCACCATAGATTTAGTACCGGGTTTATCACCAGTATCCCGGGCTTGCTATAGAGTGAACCCCAAGGAGGCCGTAGAGATGAAGGAGCAGATTGATGACCTGTTGAAAAAGGGTTTCATTCGATCTAGCGCTTCTCCATGGGGAGTGCCAATGCTCTTTGTGCCTAAGAAGGATGGTATATTTCGATTGTGTATTGACTACCGGGCGTTGAATGCCATCACCATTAAGAACAAATATCCTCTGCCCAGGATAGATGATTTGTTCGACCAGTTGAGTGGGGCAAAAGTATTTTCCAGGATAGACTTGAGATCTGGGTACCACCAGGTGAAGGTCAGGGCAGCAGACATCCAGAAGACGGCGTTCAAAACGAAGTACGGGCAGTACGAGTTTCTGGTGATGCCATTTGGACTCACAAATATGCCAGCTGTCTTTATGAATTTGATGAATAAGACATTTCTCCAGTATCTGGATAAGTTCGACGTAGTATTCATCGATGACATCCTGATATAGTCGAAGACGCCGGAGGAGCATGCAGAGCACTTACGGACAGTTTTGGGAATTCTGAGGCAGGAGAGATTGTTTGCCAAATTGTCGAAGTGTGAGTTTTTTTTAGACCGAGTGGAGTTTCTCGGCCATGTAGTTACTGGAGAGGGAATCTCGGTGGATCCCAGGAAGATTACTGCAGTTGAGACATGGAAGGCTCCGACGTCAGTTTCAGAGATCAGGAGCTTTTGGGTTTAGTCGGCTATTATAGAAAGTTCGTCCAGGACTTTGCTAGGATAGTTGAACCCATGACGAAGCTGACGCGGAAGGACGCAGAGTACATCTGGTCAGAGGACTGCCAGACAGCATTTGAGGAGCTGAAGAGGAGGCTGATGACCACTCCAGTTCTGACTTTACCTTCAGGATCTGGAGGTTTCACCATATACAGCGATGCTTCAGGAAAGGGGCTAGGATGTGTCCTACAGCAGCATGGAAAAGTGATTGCTTATGCATCTAGGCAATGGACTCATGAGCAGAATTATTCTGCCCATGACCTAGAGTTAGCTGCGGTGATCTTTGCACTCAAGTTATGGAAACATTACTTATACGGAGAGCATATGGAAATCTTTACTGACCACAAGAGCTTGAAGTATGTGTTCACGCAGAAAGAGCTGAACATGAGGCAAAGACGATGGTTGGAGTTGATGAAGGACTTCGACATTGATTTACAGTATCACCCCGGGAAGACAAATGTGGTGGCGGATGTGCTGAGCATGCATCCGATGGTATGGTATCTGATGATAGATCGGCATTTGCGAGAAGATCTGGAGAAGCTCGGTATCGAGATAGTTCGGCCAGGATCAGTGATACAGATGATGGCGCTTGACATTCAGTTAGGTTTGATAGAGCAGATTAGGGAGGCACAGTCTACAGATGAGAGCCTTCGCAGACTTCGGGCCTAGGCTTTAGCTGGATTGCTGGAAGACTTCACCGTAGCAAAGGATGGATCCTTGAGGCATGGCAGCCGATTGTACGTGCCGAAAGGAGAGCTGGTAGAGGCAGTCTTGCAGAAGGCACACCGATCGAGATATTCTATTCACCCTAGTGCTAACAAGATGTACCGTGACTTGCGGGAACATCTTTGGTGGCACGAGATGAAGAGGGATGTATCACGTTTTATTTCGAGATGCCTAATTTGCCAGCAGGTCAAGGCGGAGCACCAGAGGCCAGCTGGTCTTTTGCAGCCGTTACCCATTCCCGAGTGGAAATGGAAACATATTACGATGGACTTCGTCTCAGGACTACCTCGTTCCTAAGGAGAAAAGGATACTATTTGGGTCATCGTGGACAGGCTGACGAAGTGTACGCACTTCATACCCTTCAAGGTGGGGCTTTCCACCGAGAAGTTGGCGGAGCTATACATGCAGCAGATAGTGCGCTTGCACAGAGTACCAGTGAGCATCGTGTCGGACAGAGACAGCAGATTCACGTCCTACTACTGGAGGAGCTTGCAGGAGGAGTTGGGCAGTCGGCTCAAGTTCAGTACGACGTACCACCCGCAGACAGATGGGCAGTCCGAGAGGACGATACAGACGCTGGAGGACATGCTGAGGACTTGCGTGCTGGACTTTGGAGGATCATGGGAGAGCCATCTGCACTTGGTAGATTATTCATACAACAACAGCTACCAAGCCAGTATCGGTATATCTTCTTTCGAGGCACTATATGGACGACGATGCCGTACACCGCTCTTTTGGGACGATATTGGGGACAGAGTTATGCTTGGGCCAGAGATGATCACGGATGCAGCAGAGAAGGTCGGGATGATCAAAGACAGGCTCAGAGTAGCTCAGGACAGGCAGAAATACTGGGCCGATGCTAGTCGCAGACCGATGGAGTTTGCAGACGGTGATATGGTGATAGTGAGGATATCACCTACTAGAGAGACGATCTGGTTCGGACGAGGAGGCAAGCTGAGCCCCAGATACATCGGGCCGTTCGAGATACTTTGCAGGATCGGAGAGGTAGCTTACAAGGTTGTACTTCCACCCAACCTAGCAGGAGTTCACGATGTCTTTCACGTATCTCAGCTGAGGAGATATGTTCCGGACCCCAGTCATGTGCTAGATCATTCAGAGTTGGAGATTGTTTGCCATTAAAATCGTTTGATATAATTTTAATACAAACAGAACAGTATTACAATGTAGGACTTAGATGTAGTCCTAGGAGTACACTTTTGTTTATCTGGGTCCCTTGTGCCGATGGAGCGAGTGGTAATACGTTGACTCCGTTGATGATCTGACGACGATTCTCGGTTCTCTGAAGATCTGGGTTGCTCTAGGTACATGAGCTTGCAGAGAGGAAGAAGATGTTGAGTGTCTATATATGCCTCTCTCTATATATTGCTGATGGTTGTGCGACATGTCTCTGTCTGTGTGTGTGTTAGAATGAGATGATCCCTCTATTTACAGCTTTGCAGGCTGGCTGCTCATGCGCACATGTAGGATGTGCCTGTACGTAGGGACGCCACGTGGTGGTTGCTGATGGAGGCGCATGGGTGATGCGCTCTGATTGAGGAGTTGAACATTTCTCGTTGTTGTCGTGGGCTGCGGCAGAGCTGACACGTAGCAACGGAGAAGATCTTTCAGTTGCTGAGATCTTGGGTGATTAGCACCCCTTCATAGGCTGAATCAAGTCAAAGGACGCGTGTCGTAGGTCCATGGCTCGAAGATCTCGGATTTGGTGGGGAGTGATCTGATAGGATGCGCTTGGGATTGGACGCATAAGGAGGCTTTGGCTCGTAACCTTTAGGAGTCATGAACCAGTCGGAGCGCATGGCTTTTGAGGCACATGCGGGGCTTCAGTAGTGACTTTACTTCTGTCTTTAGGGATCAGAGAAAAATATGAGGCGCACGGCTTTTGAGGCACATACAGAGATTTGGGCGCATGGCTGCGGAGGCACATGTAAAATGGTTGGGCGGCCACGTGGCTTGTAACCGTCGGAGGGGAGTAATGATGGTGCTGACGTTGGCGACGCTTCATTTTCTAAAAAAGCTGTCAACTGTTCAGTCCTCGGGGGATGTGCTGCCAACTCTGTCAGACTTTAGCATTTAATGTTCTTTGACAGGTGATGGGTTGTTGAGTGGGCGCATCGATTGGCGTTCTACTAGGCGTATAGGGACGCATGGAGGCGCATCCTTTTGAGACTGATGGAAGCTGGGTACGTCAGTACGATGCACGGTCTGGCCGGCGCATCCACTTTGTATGACACGTCTTTATGGGCTCGACTGTTACGTTCTTCGAGTGCTTTAAATAGCCGTTCTTGACTCGGCTGAATTCGAAGCGTCAGGTTCATCACCATTAATGCAAATTTATTGCACGGAATTCGGAGAGCCAGCCACTTGGCACATGGGTTTGATTTGCCCGGCCTATAAATAGTGGCATGGAGATGGTTTGCTTCTCGTTCTCTCACGTCCTCCCAAAATAAACTTGTTTACTCGAGCACATTCTGTTGATGAGATGCTCCCGAGGGTGAAGATGCGACGTATGGTCTTCATTGATGCTCTTGAAGGTGACTGTTACATCCAAAAGTCGGAGTCGAGGGCTTCTGAGACAGGCGGAAGGTGCCTGTTGCATCCAAAGATCGGGATGCTCGAGCCTCGTCTCCGTTATGCTGGAAGGGCCGCAGATCTAAATTGCGGTGCTCCGATCATCTTCCTTGGGCTTTGGGAGAGCTCCTCCTCCTGCTAGAGTGGGTGTTGCCCATTCTGGTTGGGTCGAAAGCTGTTCCTTTAGCTGCAGTTTGATTTGCGGTGCTCTTCTCTTTCTTGGTTTGAAGAGCTCCTCCTCCAGCTAGAGGGTTGATTGCCACCCTCGTTCTGCTCAATAAATGCTTCATTGGTCGGAGCATTTGATGGCGCATATGATGACACTTCATGATGCGCCTGACTGGGACGCTGAAGGGTGGCACATAACTGAGCTGCTGAAGGGATACACATAACTGAGCTACTGAAGGGATGCGCCTGGCTGGGGAGCGCATGGCGGGATGCGCCTGTTTGAGGGCGCATGGTGGTTGTTGCGCCTAGCTGTAGACTTATGATCTTTTCTTTGTAGAAATTCTCTTTTGTACAGCTCTTTTTAAGACATGTAACAGACTTTTATATGAAATAAAAATCTTCTTTTAATGTCTATGCTTTGCTGTGCCAAGTACTTCGTCTGAGCTCCCTGGCGCATGTGATGTTAGGCGCATAGGATTTCTGGTCCTGAAATTTCATGCTTTTACAGAGATCGGACCGAGCCTTATAGTTTCTGAGTAGCCAGTGGAGATATTAGACAGGAGGGAGAAAAGGCTGAGGAACAAGGTTATACCCTTTGTACGAGTAGCTTGGAGCCGTCACTCTCCGGGTGAATCTACTTGGGAGAGGGAGTCGGACATGAGGGAGAGATACCCTTACTTGTTCGATCCAACCGCTGCGAGGGAACCACCCATTCCCGCTTGATACCTTAGAGGTTAGTTTCGATCGTAGCCTTAGTCAATTTTGCATTTCTTGTTATGTTAGAAAATTGTAGGGTCTTCAATTCTTGTGAATTTCGAGGACGAAATTTTTTAAGGAGGAAAGACTTGTCAGCCCTTGATTTTCAATTTTGATTTAATTAGTGTTAATTAATTTTTAATGACATATTTAGCCTTAAAATAATTTAATATGATTTTAAAAAAATTTCTACAATTTTTAAATAATTTTAAATGAGTTTTAATAACTAAAATACCATTTTGTAATTTATTAAAATATTTTAATATAGTTTTGTAATTAATTAAAATGTTTTAATAGCAGTTTGTAAATACTTAAATTATTTCAGTGGTAGTTTGTAATTAACTAATTGTTTTAAGTGCGGGATACAAATTATTATTTGCATTCAGACATATTAGGGACCTATTTGCAAATACCTAAAGTCTAAGGACCTAACTGTAAAACCTATTTTCTACCCACCCCCGACGACCGGCCAGCTTTCGACGACCGGCCAGCTGCCCCGCGTTTCCCGGCCGACTTCGAACCCCTAGCAGACCTAAAACCATTATAAGAACCCCCCGTCCTAAACCCTAACCCTAGCACAACCCCACGACCACCCCGACCCCCTTTCTTCCCCGACAAGCCTAAGACCTAACCCTAACTCCGGCGAGCCCCAACGCCACCTCCCCAGCGACCAACAGCCCTATCCACCACCACCATTCGACGCGCCCCGCCGAGACGAACGCGTCGCCACCTGAGCGCCACCTCTCCGACGCTCCTGGCCGCCGTTGAATAAGAAGCATGGTGGCGTCTTCTACGGGACGCATGACTGTTCGGGCGCATGATTACTCCGCGCATCAGTGATGGGGCGCATGCTCCTTTCAGTAAATGCAAATGATGACGCTTCGATAACCAAGAAGATTAATGATGATCTTTTTGGATTTATTTGCAGTTATCTCCTCACAGGACCCGAAGCGGCGGCTGAGGTCACACTTCATCGATTCACGCGTACGACTGGGCCTATAAATAGGCGTGAGATGGAGAGAGAGAGAATTCTTCCTCTCTTTGCTTTCTTTCTTTTTAGATTTCTTCCTTTGAAAAACCCTAACTTCATTCTTTCAAGAAATGGCTCCCAAAACTCCTCGTGGCGGTGCTGGCTGAGGACGAGACAAAGGGAAAGAGCCTGTAGAGGCTGCCGTAGGTGATGTCCCCCGGCCGCCCTGTCACCCCCAGTTTTCGAATTAGGGGTATTTTTGTCATTTTTCAAGTTTTATAATTTTTAGGGATTTTATTTGATTTTATGTGATTTTTTGGGATTTATTTGGGTTGGTTTGAATTTTACCCAATTCGGACTTAAGTTGGAGACCCGGGTAGTCTGGACCCTAGTGGGACCCACATACTAGCTGGACTTGGCCCACATACCATCATAATTAGGTTAGAAATTATAAACGCAATTTCCATGGCTTAATTAGTCATTTTAGAGCTTAATTAGTATTTAGAAATTAGACCGAACCAACCCGAAACAAACCCGAACCGAACCCAACTAAGTTTATTGGGTTGGGGGCCTAATGGGTCTCCACCAAAAACCCAATAAGGCCCCTACCAGGGCCGGCCATAAGGAGCATCCCCCCCCATTGCTTCATCACCAAGCAACTTTCTCTCTCTCTCTAATTTCTTTCTTCTTCCCAAGCTTCATCTTCCTACAAGCAACCCAAACCTAGGTAAGTTTTTAATTCTCCATTTATTCCTTTTTAGCTATATTTCCTTCACCAATATTGTAGAGGAGATGATTCTCCACACCTTGCCCCTAAAATTTGTAGGATTCCCTAGAAATATAGGTTAAGGATTTATTATGGTTTAATCCTTTTGAGAGTGGTATATATATATATATATATATATATATATATATATATATATATATATATATATATATATATATATATATATATATATATATATTGTATATGTATGTATCAATGCTTAGAGTTGTGCATTAGAACTTATAGTTGTGCATTAGAGCCTTAGAGTTGTGCATGAGAGCCTTGTAGTTGTGCAGGAATGCCTTAGAAGTGTGCAGAATGCTATTCAGGAAAAACTGTGCAGTAGAGCCTTAAAGGTGAGCAGAGGAGCCTTAAAGGTGTGCAGGATGTCCCAGTATACTAAAATCCGAGAGATTGAGTATTTTGTGTGTTTGTGCTTTATGTGCATGTATAAGGGAAATTGGAGAGTGTGTGTGTTTATATTTATAGATAGATATGTGAGTGTTGTGTGTATATATTTATAGATACATAGATATATATATATATATATAGGTATAGATAGATATATTTAGTGAGGGGAAATGAAGAATAGAGTAGGAAAGTTAGAGAGAATAAGAAGAGTAGAAATGAGAAGAAAAATAGGAAGGAGAGTTAGGAGGAGGAAGATTAGAAGAATAGGAAGGAGATTGAGAAGTATAAGGATAGATACACAAAATAGAGGAAATCGAGTTAGAAGGGGAAATTGAGCTCGGAGCGTCGGATTGCGATAAAACTTGGCGTGACCTAGATTATATGAATTAGATTTTACGGGTAGGCTTCCGAGTTGAAATCGGAGTTGTAGGGCGCCGGTATCGTGCCGTACCATCGCGTATCGCGAGATATTCACGATATCGGCAATAGGCCGTAAAGTGGACCAAACGTCCACTTTACCTAGGTATTTTGGTAGGTAATATATGTATAGGCTAGTATCATACTACCCTAGAGAGATCGGGTCAAAATACCAAGCGTAGGTAGGCTAACTTGATAATTGCCTAAGGTTGAATTTTGCCCTTTTTAAGGGTAAAATAGGAATTTGGCCTATGGCCAAGAAATGAGTTTCAAAGTCCAAGATGGACTTGGATATAGGTTGTAGAGGTTGGTAATGGATAGAAATAGCCGTCTAGATCTAGTCTTGACCCCGGTTGACCACGGTTGACTTTTTAGGCCAAAAGTCAACTATGGGTCAACACTTTACCCAATTTAGTCCCAAATTCTATTAGACTTGTGCAGTTGACCGAAAGTCAACTGTTAGTCACCAGTGACCTAGAGTTGACCTAGGGTTGACCACAGTTGATCACGGTTGACCAGAGTTGACCGGTTGATCAAAAAGTCAACTATTGACTCAAATTGATCCCGATTGATTCCGTTTGACTTGCATTGACCCAGTTTGACCCAGTTAGACCTAGTATGACTTAGTTTGACCCCGTACAACCTAGTTTGATATGTCTTGACCTAGAATGACTTAATAGGATTCAAATTGATTTGATTTCATTTCCTAAATATAGTATTGATACGTCTTGTTCTCTATAGGTCCTCGAGACGCTACATTTGCTCCGGTTGACATACCATATCATATTTCAGGGAAGTACATTCTCTGACACTTTTCCAATTTACGATAACTGTTATAATTCATGTGATTAGTATAGATATGATTGTTCTCGACATATTGGTCACACGGATTGGCATTCATGGATCCCGACATGAGATGTTATTTCTCGTTATCTTGGTATATCCTGTGCAAGCCCCTTGTAGTTCTTGTGCAGTATATGGACACCGATTCTCGAAGAGACTTGCTCCCTTCTCATGGAATCTCGTGTCGTAACGTGTCTTGCTTGGATCCACTCTACCAGTCGGGGACGGGGAGTATTAGTGTAGATATGTGGTCAAAGCCTATTGTGCACCCATTGTGTACCTATTGATTGTGAGTGTTGATCATACACCCCACGTATGATTAGCCAGGCCTGTTACTATTGTGCAGTTCCCAATCCGGCCACATATTGTAGCTAGTATTCACACACCTAGAGATATGATTCTTGATTCTTGTATATGCCATGATCAGTTTACTTGCCTTGTTCTAGCTCTAGATTTACAGCTTACCTTGCCATGACATTCATATGTACATTCTATGATTTCCTTGTATAGACTATCTATTTACAGTCTTGTAGCTTTTATCATATCTTGTGAACTGCTGTTAGTAGATTGTACTCGTTCCATCCTGACAGGATATGATAAAAATATTACAGATGCAGATGAGGGAGACTACAGTACCTACTACGATCCGGATGACGTAGTGGGCATAGACTTGGAGACTTTGGTCCAGCAGGGCTTAGCTCCTCCTGACGAGACCCTACCTATTACTTAGTTAGAGTAGGTCTTTTGTACTGGACATTGTCTCCAGTTACTTTTGAGACTGTTATTATTATGGACTGTATTAGAGACTTGGACTGTATATATTCTTGTGTTGGACTTGACAGGTTATCTATTATTTTATCATCTTGTTGTCTTTTTATTTCAGTCTTTACTTTATTATCTTAAAGTCGTGATTGAGTACTCGTATATATATTCATTGCTTGTTCTCTGTTCGGAGTTGACCATATTCTCGACAGGTTTTTGTTATATATATATATACTGTTTAGAGTAGAAAAATCTACAGCGTTCCATGCCGATTTTTCGGTGAGGGCTGGGCGTTGTCGTGTCACGTGCCCTTTTAGCGGGTGCGGGTCGTGACACGTTTTAGTGGTGGCCCACGCAGGTCCTGATGTCGCGATTAATGCGATGTCGTGGCGGTACTCGTCTTAGAGTGTTGACTACGAGCCTGTGTTACACATAGGAGGTAGTAGGCTAAGAGTACTCAATCACAGTAGGATCTTTTCTTGCTTATCTTGCTTACCGTCTTTGATATCAATTTACTGCATTCTAGCTGTCCGCCCTTGATATTGCCTTCATGTGCCATATTGATATCTTCTTTTCAATTTGTCTCCAGGATAGTGATGACTCATTCTCCTGGCGAGGAGCACGGGGAGACGGAGAGGTCTGCCACCTCTGGCGGACAGGCTCCGGTCACCTCTCCTGCAGATGGGACTTCTGTTGGAGCTCTCGGAGGTACTCCTCCAGCTACCTCGATGACAGTCCCTGGGATTGCGGGTGCTCTTCCCGTAGTGCCGGGAGCTGTCGGGGGCGCTTTTCCTCCTCCTGCGTAGCGGATTCCTCCGCCAGTTGCAGGCATACTTCCACCTCCACCTCCTCTGCCTACAGATATGGGGCAGATGCTTACCTTCCTCCAACAGATATTGGAGACTCAGAGAGCCCAGACCGAGGCTCATCAGAGGCAGACAGACACGATGCGTCACGACATGGAGGATGCCCATCAGTTGGCCCTTGCAGCCGTGGAGCAGAGGGCTCCTCATCCGGGGACGCGACCGAGGTACGGAGATATCCAGGACTTCAAGAAGCTCGGGCCCCGTGACTTTAGCGGGACCGAGGGCGTGGTCTATGCAGATGATTGGCTCGAGGATGTCGAGCGGCAGATGAGGGCTTGCCGCCTGGCAGACGACCTGAGGGTTGAGGCGGTAGGTTTGCAGTTGCTAGACATTACGCGCACCTGGTTCAGAAACGAGCCGGCCCTAGCTGAAAAGGGCCATACTTGGGCAGAGTTCACGCTCCTCTTCAAGGAGAAGTTCTTTTCCCCCACGGACAAGATTGACCTGGTGCGGCAGTTCCAGGATCTGCAGCAGGGCAGTCTATCTGTGGAGGAGTACGCCGCGGAGTTCGGTCGTCTGAGCCGATACGCAGAGTACATGGTTCGAGACCCGGAGATCAGGGCGAGCCATTTCAGGGAGGGGCTGGCTTGGGATATCAAGCACCTCATTCCCTCCTTCTATGAGACATATGCCCAGATCTATGCAGAGGCCCGCAAGGTTGAGCGGGAGTGGGGCTTGAAGCCCAAGAGGGAGCGTGATCATTTCTCGGAGGCTACTAGCAGCGCAGGGGCTGCTAAGCGCCCTCAGCTTCAGCATCGTTCTTTCCAGCATCACCAGCCACAGGTTCAGACCCGAGCACCGGTTCAGCAGGTGCAGCACACCCAGCCGAGGCAGGCACAGCATGGGGCTCCTTGTCACTTCTGCAAGAAGCCTGGTCACGTCTGGGAGGTTTGCCGGAAGAGGCTAGGAGTGTGTCTCTTTTGCGGCGGAGCAGGCCATCAGTTGAGGGAGTGTCCAGTGAACCCTCGTGTTACTGGTACAGCTCAGAGGGAACCGGCAAGAGTTCTTGCAGTGCAGCAGAGGGGTCCGCTTCCGACCCAGCAGCAGCGGTTTGCACAGCACCACCAGCAGCGGGGTGTTCAGGGCAGAGCCTTTGCTCTTGCAGCCGAGGAGATCGAGCCAGTCGCAGATGTGGTTGCAGGTTCGGTTCTTCTTGATTCTTTTCCTGCCTTAGCATTGTTTGATTCAGGTGCTACGCATAGTTTTGTGTCTGTTTCTTTTGTACTTAGGCACAATATCATTGCTGAATATCTGGGTAGAACTTGCAAGATTATGACTGGGAATGGTATCATCCTAGTTAATAATGTTTGCAAGGGGCGAAGAGTTTCTTTGAGAGGCCGGGAGCTGAGTGCGTGTTTGCTCGTAATGCCACTTCCGAGTTACGATGTGGTACTCGGTATGGATTGGTTGAGCACGCACCACGCTAGCATCGATTGCAGAGGGTGTAGGATTCTGTTTAGGTCGCCGGGAGAGCCGGAGTATGAGTTCACCAGGGGTGCAGTGGAGCAGGGTGATGGATTCTGCGGAGCGTTATTGGCGGGGCCAGTGTTGCCACATCCACTCATTGCAGAGTTCTTGGATGTCTTTCCCGAGGAGCTGCCCGGGATGCCGCCAGATCGTGATGTTGAGTTTTCTATAGACCTAGTGCCGGGCGCTGAGCCTATCTCCCAGCACGTCTATAGAATCAACAATAGCGAGTTAGCGGAGCTGATGAAGGATTTTAATATATCCTTACAGTACCATCCAGGGAAGGCCAACATGGTCGCAGATGCTCTGAGCAGGTATCCCATGGTCATGTATTTGACGATGGATCATCACCTTCTAGCTGATCTAGAGAGTTTGGGCATTGAGGTGATAGTTCCTGGGTTCGAGGCGCAGATGTGGGGTCTGCAGGTGCAGTCGGAGCTGATGGAGAGAGTCAGGGCAGCTCAGTTTGAGGATGAGGCTCTGAGCAGGTCCAGATAGGGCTGTTGGATGAGTTCTCTATAGCAGGGGATGGGTCGTTGAGGCATGGTACCAGATTGTGCGTGCCGAGCGGAGGACTTCGGGAGGAGGTTCTTCAGGAGGCGTACCGTTCTCAGTACTCTATGCATCCAGGAGGCAACAAGATGTATAGAGACTTGAGACAACATGTTTGGTGGTGTGGCATGAAATATAAGGTGGCTCAGTTCGTTTCGAGATGCTTGGTGTGCCAGCAGGTGAAGGCCAGGAGGCAGAGACCCGGTGGATTGCTCTAGCCACTACCCATTCCTGAGTGGAAGTGGGAGCATATCACCATAGACTTTGTATCTGGGCTTCCGCGCTCTCCAGGAGGGAAGGATGCGATTTGGGTCATTGTTGATCGATTGACCAAATTGACCCACTTTTTGCCTTTCAAAGTGGGTTTGTCGACGGAGAGGTTGGCCGAGATGTATGTGCGGCAGATAGTCCGATTACACGGGGTTCCAGTGAGTATAGTCTCGGATCGGGACAGCCGATTCACTTCCCACTTCTGGCGGAGTTTGCAGTATAGCTTGGACACATCGCTCAAGTTCAGTACAGCATATCACCCCCAGACAGACGGGCAGTCAGAGAGGACGATTCAGACCCTCGAGGATATGCTGCATACCTGTGTCTTAGACTTCGAAGGATCTTGGGAGGACCACCTTCACTTGGTAGATTTTGCTTACAATAATAGCTACCAAGCCAGTATAGAGATGTCACCTTTCGAGGCTCTATACGGACGGAGGTGCCGTACTCCCTTATCTTGGGATGATATCGGCGAGAGGGTTTTGCTTGGCCCTGAGATGGTAGTGGATGCTGCAGAGAAGGTCAGGGTTATCAGAGATCGACTTCGGGTGGCACAGAATAGGCAGCGACATTGGGTCGATAGCCACCGGAGGCCGTTAGAGTTTGAGGTATAGTTTAGATTTTTCTAGTACTTGAGTCTGATTGTGATTGGTGATCTTGTGTTCCTGCAGATTTCTCCGACGCGTAGCACGATTCGTTTTAGTGGCGGCGGGAAGCTTAGTCCATGATACATCGGACCATTCCGTATCCTGGGCTGGGTCGGTGCAGTGGCTTACCGACTGGAGTTATCGCCCGCACTAGAGGGAGTGCACAGTGTGTTCCACGTGTCGTAGCTGAGACGGTACGTGGCAGATCTCAGTCATGTCTTAGACCACTTCGAGATCGAGGTGGGACCGACACTCAGCTACCCAGAGAAGCCGGTCGAGATCTTGGACCGAAGAGAGAAGGTGCTCCGGAACCAGGTTATTCCCTTGGTTCGCGTGGCATGGAGACACCACTCTCCAGGTGAGTCCACCTGGGAGAGGGAGGACGACATGCGAGAGCGATTCCCATATCTCTTCGAGCCTTGAGGTAAAATTCTTTCTTTTTCTTTCCTTGTTTTATTCATGATTGCTGTGTTGGTTCTCATTTAATTTCGAGGACGAAATTTTTTTAAAGGAGGATAGACTTGTCACCCCCAGTTTTCAAATTAGGGGTATTTTCATCATTTTTCAAGTTTTATAATTTTTAGGGATTTTATTTGATTTTATGTGATTTTATGTGATTTTTTGGAATTTATTTGGGTTGGTTTGAATTTTACCCAATTCGGACTTAAGTTGGAGACCCAGGTAGTCTGGACCCTAGTGGGACCCACATACTAGCTGGACTTGGCCCACATACCATCATAATTAGGTTAGAAATTATAAACCCAATTTCCATGGCTTAATTAGTCATTTTAGAGCTTAATTAGTATTTAGAAATTAGACCGAACCAACCCGAAACAAACCCGAACCGAACCCAACTAAGTTTATTGGGTTGGGGGCCTAATGGGTCTCCACCCAAAACCCAATAAGGCCCCTACCAGGGCCGGCCATAAGGAGCATCCCCCCCATTGCTTCATCACCAAGCAACTTTCTCTCTCTCTCTAATTTCTTTCTTCTTCCCAAGCTTCATCTTCCTCCAAGCAACCCAAACCTAGGTAAGTTTTTAATTCTCCATTTATTCCTTTTTAGCTATATTTCCTACACCAATATTGTAGAGGAGATGATTCTCCACACCTTGCCCCTAAAATTTGTAGGATTCCCTAGAAATATAGGTTAAGGATTTATTATGGTTTAATCATTTTGAGAGTGGTATATATTTTGTATATGTATGTATCAATGCTTAGAGTTATAGTTGTGCATTAGAGCCTTAGAGTTGTGCACGAGAGCCTTGTAGTTGTGCAGGAATGCCTTAGAAGTGTGCAGAATGCTATTCAGGAAAAACTGTGCAGTAGAGCCTTAAAGGTGAGCAGAGGAGCCTTAAAGGTGAGCGGAAGTGCCTTAAAGGTGAGCAGAGGAGCCTTAAAGGTGTGCAGGATGTCCCAGTATACTAAAATCCGAGAGATTGAGTATTTTGTGTGTTTGTGCTTTATGTGCATGTGTAAGGGAAATTGGAGAGTGTGTGTGTTTATATTTATAGATAGATATGTGAGTGTTGTGTGTATATATTTATAGATACATAGATATATATATAGGTATAGATAGATATATTTAGTGAGGGGAAATGAAGAATAGAGTAGGAAAGTTAGAGAGAATAAGAAGAGTAGAAATGAGAAGAAAAATAGGAAGGAGAGTTAGGAGGAGGAAGATTAGAAGAATAGGAAGGAGATTGAGAAGTAGAAGGATAGATACACAAAATAGAGAAAATCGAGTTAGAAGGGAAAATTGAGCTCGGAGCGTCGGATTGCGATGAAACTTGGCGTGGACCTAGATTATATGAATTAGATTTTGCGGGTAGGCTTCCGAGTTGAAATCGGAGTTGTAGGGCGCCGGTATCGTGCCGTACCATCGCGTATCGCGAGATATTCACGATATCGGCAATAGGCCGTAAAGTGGACCAAACGTCCACTTTACCTAGGTATTTTGGTAGGTAATATATGTATAGGCTAGTATCATACTACCCTAGGGAGATCGGGTCAAAATACCAAGCGTAGGTAGGCTAACTTGATAATTGCCTAAGGTTGAATTTTGTCCTTTTTAAGGGTAAAATAGGAATTTGGCATATGGCCAAGAAATGAGTTTCGAAGTCCAAGATGGACTTGGATATAGGTTGTTGTCACGACCCGCACCCACTGTGAGGGTACGAGAACGTAACAACGCCCAGCCTACGCCGCAGTGTCGGCGGTAGAACGCTGTCCTAGGTCAATCATCTAACAATATAGATGTACCTGTACAGTATATACACTCCGAATGGAGGTGACATAACAATATACAGTCTCAATCACATCTAAGGCAGAATGATGAAAAATAAAAGATAGATAGATACTGGAATAAAAGATCCACAGGATACAATCAGGAAGAAAGAGTCTAAGTGTCTACTGCCATACAAACTGAACATCCAACTCAATACAAGTCTCTAATATTGAAAGTGAAAGAATATATACAATCAGATCTCAGAAGACAGAAATAGTAAAAACTAGACTAGGGAGCCTCAGTCTCTAAGCTAATGGATCAGGCTGGAAATCTGGGTCACACATGTCATCTACAGTTGTCCCATAGTAGGTGTCTATGCAGGCCTCTTCCTCATCCTCTGTAATATTTTCAACAGGTCCAGTCAGGACGGGAGCGAGCACAAAACATCTCACGCAGTTCATATCGAGTTAGGAAATATAAAGCATGCAATAGAGTAAAGTACATGAAACGCTGAAAGAAGAAGATATAAAAAAAACAGTAGAGATTTGATAACAGAAAATATCTAAATATGATAAGTAAGAACTGTAAGGAACATGTGATTTTAGAGTACAATCTGCTTATGTAAACGGGCTAGGAAAATACAATGGTAACTCAATTGTACGTAGGTGTACAATAGACATATACAATAGTTATACAATGTTGTACAATAGGATTTGAGTACATAACCAATTCTACTCCCCCTTCCCAATCAATACACAAGGATCTACTCCAGTTACGTTATCTTATACAATAGTGTACATTGTTATACAATGGATGTACAATGTTATACAATAGTGTACAATGGTCTATCCCTGGGGCGCATGTAATAATGAGAGTACAATATGCACAATAAGTATACAAGGATATGGGTATTCAATAAATACAATATGGAAGTGAAACGCACAACACAATATGTATTTAGTGAATACAAGGAGATAACATCTCAAAAGAAGATCCATATAGTACCAATCCGTGATAACATTCGTGTCAGCATCAAGCACAGTAATCTAGAGCAAGAATATAAATCCATACAAGTATGAAACGGTCAGAGAATGTACTCACCTGTAACTGAGTGTCTGAAGAGAATATACTGTCCGAGGAGGGGTGTCTGTCTCCTATAGAACAGTACAAGTCACAACAAGTCTAAAATGATAAAATGAAGCTCTACTATGTATTCTACATGAAACTAGGTCAATCTAGGCCAAAGTCAACTCTTGGTCAACTCTGGAAGTCAAACTAGGTCAACTAGGTCTAACCAAGTCTAAACTAGGCTATCAAGCCTAAACTAGTCTATACTAGGCTACATTAGCCTATACTAGGCCTAACTAGTCCAAACCAATCTAAACTAGGCTAAACTGGCTATGCTAGTATACTAAGTCATTACGACTCACACCACACAAGTCAAACCAACCATCACATTCAATATTATACATAAGAAAAAGGAAGCTAACATGTAAAGCTATGTGTGTGTGTGAACATGGAGGTGTACATGAAAAGAGAAATCAACACTAGTCCCTATATCTTGTACTCACATACATACACACATATATAAGAATACACATGTATAGTTCACACACAATTGTATGTATATGATACTTATATCTATATATGCTAACATGACCCATACACCCAATGCCAACATCTATATTGATACCTATATGACACACAAACTATATTATATATATATTACCTATTTAGCAATAATCACATAGAAAATAGGATATAGATAGAGAGGGTAAGTTACATTACATATATACTTGCATTAGGGAAACTAGAAATATATATGTAGAGAGAGGGACAAAGACTGTGTGTGTGTGTGTGACTTGAGACATAGGATTACTTCTCAGTTGAAGGGTTTAGAGGCTGCTTAAGGCTGTCCTTAAATGGATTGATATATAGGGACTGATTTTGGGACTGTCATCTAGGCTTGTGTGTGTGTGTAAAGAGTGTGCATATGAGTGTCCACAGGAGGGTGTACCTGTGACAGTGTGTGCAAGAATTTAATGAGTGCAGTGAAGAGTGTCTCAAGGAGAAGTGTATGTGTGTGTACTGGTGTGTGTGATGAAGCAAAATGCAGGAATTCAAAGTATTTTCAGGCAGTAAAAATCAGTGAAAGAAAAGGGAAGCATGTGTGTGTATACTTGTGTTCACAGGAAGACAAATTCAGGAAAATAACTCAGTGAAGAAAAGGCAGTGGGTGAATACACTAAATGAAGGAAAACAGTGAATGAAGAAAGAAAGAAAAAGGCAATTCATCATCAAGTCTAAACTAGAAATTGTTCACATATAATCTCAGGTTTACATAGCAACCCAATCTCAGGTTTTTGAAGAAAACCCAAACAGTGTAATCTCAGGTTTTTAACAATAAACCAAAACCAAATCCCAGTTGAACAGTCTACTATTATCCAGTTTTTCAGTCCTAGACTTCATTCCCAGGTTGTATACCTCATTAGAGATCATTTATTGCTCATAAAAATTTCTGAAATCAGTTTACAGTATCACAAAATTCCAGTTTTAGTCCTAGGCTTTAAATCTCAGATTTTGAACCCAAAATTGTCCCAAATCAAATCAAAAACGACACACACATAGGGGGCATGTAGGAGAGTCATATCAGGGCCTTAATTACATGTAATTAACAGCATAGATTAGGTTAAAAATGATGACAAGCTCACTATTTGAAAACTGGAAAAAAAATCAGGAAATCAGTACACAGTATACTTGGGTAAATGAGGATTGATCAATCAAATCAAGCTAAAATGCACAAACAGAGGTTGGTAATGTGAATACATAATGTGCACGTGTCCCACAACGAGCTTGTGTCCACCCAAGTGGACACAAACGTGTCCATTCGAAACAAATACGAAAACAGTGCACAAACAGGCCACTACTCGTGCACGTGTTCACTGTGTTCGTGGACACGACACGACACGAACTAAGACACGTGCTCGTGCACACGTGTACGCCCACACTAGGGCTACACACTCGTGTCAACACGAGGTGTCCACGTGAGGCGTGTCGCGTGTACGAGACACGTATCAGACGCGTGTTCTGTGCGCCTCAGTCTCAGTGTACGACCCGTGCAGCCTCGTTTTCGTGTCCGACACGAAACGAGGTATCGTGAGACTTTGGGGGAGTGTGCGCAGACACTGCCCCCGTGTCTATGCCAATTTTGGCGTGTCCACGTGCTGTGTGCAGGGCACACGAGACACGTGGTAGCAGGGGAGCCAACTGCGCTCGCGCGCGTGCGTGCACCCGTGTATACTTGTGTCCTCCGTGTCCCGACACGACACGAAAACTCAAAAAGGACTCTGGAAATCCATAAGCAATCATAAAACTTATTTTTCTATTCAAAAGCTTTTCAGAAAAACAAAGGAAATGCCCTCAGTGGCATTTCGACAAACACCTACGTCCTACCCCTGATACGTGTCCAAATGGACACGAAACTCATAAAACCCGACACGACACCAATGCAGACACTTAGGGGACCCCTAGGGCTTCCTAACCATGAAGAGAAATCAAAAATCCATGGAGAAATGAGAAGGTTACCTATACTTGAACTTTCAAGAAAACCCCCTTCTCAAGAGCTCTTCTCCTTGATGTCCCAATCCAACAAATCCACAACAAACTGAAATGAAACTTCAATAACAGCAAGAATAGGTGTATTAATACCTAATAGAAGAGATTTGAATGGAAAAGGAAATGGAATGGAGATCTAGGGATTAATGCAATAGGAAACAAACCTTTCTTCAAACTTGAGCTTTCCTAAGAAAGAGGCAACCCTAAAAACTAGGAGAATATTTATAGGGTGTTGTTCCCAAGGATGATATGGTGGCTGCCACTTAGGCTTAGGGTTAGGGTTTTGTCAAACTATTGGGCCTTGGGCCAAGTTACAAAGCTAATGAGGATTAAACTTAATCAAGGTTCTAAAACCATAAGTCATGACTTGTGACTTCCTAATCCTATTGCTAAAATGACTTAAACCAAGTGCTAGGCTAGGTTAGACTAGAGTCACTTGACCTAACCA
This sequence comes from Iris pallida, assembly GCA_029216955.1. Lineage (NCBI taxonomy): Eukaryota > Viridiplantae > Streptophyta > Magnoliopsida > Asparagales > Iridaceae > Iris > Iris pallida. The sequence goes on from JANAVB010024995.1 coordinate 938,544, forward strand.
TGACCCACTAACTAGGGTTAACTTCTAGGTAGGTCTACAAAGTCAACACTAGTCAAAAGTCAACCTAGTTCAAACTATCTCAAATAATTCCTAAAAATTCTCATAAATTCAATAAATTCTAATAAATTTAAATAAAAATTAATAATCCCAAATAATTCTTAAAATTACAAAGAATAACTAAAATACCCCTCAGTCTGGAAATGAACACTAGCAAGACACCAAATCATAAGTCATGAATTTAAATAGTTTAAAAATAATTAAATATCACTAAAAATCATAACATGAAATAAATACCATTAAATAATAATTATAATTACAAAATTTCAAAATTACCCTCTTCTGGAAAACTGGGTGTTACAATCCTACCCACCTTAGAAAAAATTTCGTCCTCGAAATTAAAATGGTAGTAGTCCTTCTAGGTCAAACACCCCACAATCAGAGTCTCAAACATACCGTCAGATAATCATATACGTCTGTCCAAAACAATGATACTCAGAATCTCTGTCATGCCAGTGACCAAGGCTACGATAATCACAGAGTCCTCAACTATGGTACATACCTCTAGAATTGTGGTATTTAAAATTTTTGCATTGCCGCGCGCTTGGTAGCAAAAACCTTAAATTCCCACACCCGAGAAATACCTCCATAGTCCGACTATATGTCCTCACTATGCCTGCTAGCATGACCCTAGAGGATTCTAAAATCTCATAATAGAGGCGACCTAGCCCATACGACTTATCTCAGAAGAAAAATTTAATCATACTGAAACACCAGATCAAACTTATCAACAATGAAGAAACAGATAGAAAAAGATGGAACTGAATTTTAAGATAGGAATTGCAGAATTGAATCCAAAGAACGGAACCTGCAACTAGATCTCCAACGGCCTGAGCATCCTCGGCTGTCATGGCGAAAGCTCGCCCTGGCTGGCCTCCCCTGGCCTGCTGCTGATGCTGGACGAACCTCTGCTGCTGAGTCTACAATGGTGGTCCCCTCTGCTGCCCTGCCGGAGCTCTAGCTCCTGGTGCTATCTGACCAATGGTGTTGGGTTCTTGGGACACTCCCTACACTGATGCTCCACTGATCCGCAAAGTAAATACATACCCAGCCTCTTCCTGCAGTCGTCCCACCCATGGCCTTGCTTCTTGCACAAGTTGCACACGGTGTTCTGCTGCTCCCTGGGTGCCTGCTGGTACTGCACCTGCCTCTGTCCCTGATGCTGAATAGGCCTCTGCTGCTGATGCTGAAAGTGGACCGTCGGCTGCTGATACTGCTGCTGTATCTGATGCTGAACGTGCGGCCTCTTGGCCGGTCCTCCGCTGCTGCTGCCCCCAACTGAGTCTCGCCCCCTCTTGAACCTAAGCTCAAGATCATCCTCTGCAGCTAAAGCGTCCACCAGGATCTCTTCATAGGTAGCGCTGCGGGCGTTCTTGGTGTAGGACTTGACCTCCTTTACCAAGCCCTTCCGGAACCTCCGGGCCTTTGTCGTCTCCGACAAGTCATCCATAAATCTGCTCAGGCGGCAGAACTCTCCTGCGTACTCCTCCACAGACTGGTTCCCCTGGAATAGGGCCTCGAACTGGGTCTTGAGGGCTCCCAGTGCTGCATCTGGAAAGAACTTCTCCTTGAACAGCTTCTTGAATGCTGCCCAGGTCTGTCCTGCTGTACCGACCCTCGGGTCGGTCTAGTACCAGGTACGGGCCAGATCCTGCATCATGCTGGCCGCTGCCTCTATCTGGAGCCTCGTCGGGATCTCAGCCAACCTAAAAATCTCCTCCATATGTTCGATCCACTCATTGGCATACAAGATCCCCTCTGTCCCTCGGAAGTCTCTCGGGTGCATCTTCTGGAAATCTTGGATGCCCTTCTCCCGTGGCTGGTACGGCTGCAGGGCTGCCGCTGGCTGAGCTATGACTCTCTCTACCGCAGTCATTGCCAGCTCAATGCCTCGTGTGAGCTCTGCTGTCTGCCCCTACTGCTGGGTCTGCTGACCCTCCATGTACTGCCGGAAGAAGGCTAACAGCTGAATGGCATCAATTATCCCTGCAGGTGGCTACTGCTGCTGAAAAAGTACATCCGGAATGACTGGGTCCTGCCTCCAAACTGGTGAAGGCATACCCTCAGCTACTGCTGTTGCTGAAGTCCCAATATGAGCAGAGGTGGCAGAAGCTGTAGCCTCCCGACCCTGCTGAACTGGCTGAGAGGTAGCAGTCCCCTCTACTGTATCTCTATGAATGGCACGCTGTAATCGCGTCTCCACCATCCTGAAGACAGATCAAACAAACGATTGCTGAGAATGAGTCAAAATAGCAAAGGAGGACAGTTATATTCGAGGAGAACAATATCAGCAAGAACTGAGATGGTATGTATTTGATATGAGTTTTTCCTAGTGTGATTGAGTACCTTAAAAAAATATCCTAATCCTACTGCAGGCTGTAGTGATACTCTAGTTCGAATACCACTACATAAACTCGACCTGCATGGGCCACCACTAAAAACGTGTCACGACCCGCACCCACTGTGAGGGTACGAGAACGTAACAACGCCCAGCCTACGCCGCAGTGTCGGCGGTAGAACGCTGTCCTAGGTCAATCATCTAACAATATAAAGGTACCTGTACAGTATATACACTCCGAATGGAGGTGACATAACAATATACAGTCTCAATCACATCTAAGACAGAATGATGAAAAATAAAAGATAGATAGATACTGGAATAAAAGATCCACAGGATACAATCAGAGAGAAAGAGTCTAAGTGTCTACTGCCATACAAACTGAACATCCAACTCAATACAAGTCTCTAATATTGAAAGTGAAAGAATATATACAATAAGATCTCAGAAGACAGAAATAGTAAAAACTAGACTAGGGAGCCTCAGTCTCTAAGCTAATGGATCAGGCTGGAAATCTGGGTCACATATGTCATCTACAGCTGTCCCATAGTAGGTGTCTATGCAGGCCTCCTCCTCATCCTCTGTAATATTTTCAACAGGTCCAATCAGGACGGGAGCGAGCACAAAACATCTCACGCAGTTCATATCGAGTTAGGAAATATAAAGCATGCAATAGAGTAAAGTACATGAAACGCTGAAAGAAGAAGATATAAAAAAACAGTAGAGATTTGATAACAGAAAATATCTAAATATGATAAGTAAGAACTGTAAGGAACATGTGATTTTAGAGTACAATCTGGTTATGTAAACGGGCTAGGAAAATGTAATGGTAACTCCATTGTACGTGGGTGTACAATAGACATATAAAATAGTTATATAATATTGTACAATAGGATTTGAGTACATAACCAATTCTACTCCCCCTCCCCAATCAATACACAAGGATCTACTCCAGTTACGCTATCTTATACAATAGTGTACAATGTTATACAATGGATGTACAATGTTATACAATAGTGTACAATGGTCTATCCCTGGGGCTCATGTGATAATAAGAGTACAATATGCACAATGAGTATACAAGGATATGGGTATTCAATAAATATAATATGGAAGTGAAACATACAACACAATATGTATTTAGTGAATACAAGGAGATAACATCTTAAAAGAAGATCCATATAGTACCAATCCGTGATAACAGTCGTGTCAGCATCAAGTACAGTAATCTAGAACAAGAATGTAAATCCATACAAGTATGAAACGGTCAGAGAATGTACTCGCCTGTAACTGAGTGTCTGAAGAGAATATACTGTCCGAGGAGGGGTGTCTGTCTCCAATAGAATAGTACAAGTCACAACAAGTCTAAAATGATAAAATGAAGCTCTACTATACATTCTACATGAAACTAGGTCAATCTAGGCCAAAGTCAACTCTTGGTCAACTCTGGAAGTCAAACTAGGTCAACTAGGTCTAACCAAGTCTAAACTAGGCTATCAAGCCTAAACTAGTCTATACTAGGCTACATTAGCCTATACTAGGCCTAACTAGTCCAAACCAATCTAAACTAGGCTAAACTGGCTATGCTAGTATACTAAGTCATTACGACTCACACCACACAAGTCAAACCAACCATCACATTCAATATTATACATAAGAGAAAGGAAGCTAACATGTAAAGCTATGTGTGTGTGTGAACATGGAGGTGTACATGAAAAGAGAAATCAACACTAGTCCCTATATCTTGTACTCACATACATACACACATATATAAGAATACACATGTATAGTTCACACACAATTGTATGTATATGATACTTATATCTATATATGCTAACATGACCCATACACCCAATGCCAACATCTATATTGATACCTATATGACACACAAACTATATTATATATATATTACCTATTTAGCAATAATCACATAGAAAATAGGATATAGATAGAGAGGGTAAGTTACATTACATATATACTTGCATTAGGGAAACTAGAAATATATATGTAGAGAGAGAGACAAAGACTGTGTGTGTGTGTGTGACTTGAGACATAGGATTACTTCTCAGTTGAAGGGTTTAGAGGCTGCTTAAGGCTGTCCTTAAATGGACTGATATATAGGGACTGATTTTGGGACTGTCATCTAGGCTTGTGTGTGTGTGTAAAGAGTGTGCATATGAGTGTCCATAGGAGGGTGTACCTGTGACAGTGTGTGCAAGAATTTAATGAGTGCAGTGAAGAGTGTCTCAAGGAGAAGTGTATGTGTGTGTACTGGTGTGTGTGATGAAGCAAAATGCAGGAATTCAAAGTGTTTTCAGGCAGTAAAATCAGTGAAAGAAAAGGGAAGCATGTGTGTGTATACTTGTGTTCACAGGAAGACAAATTCAGGAAAATAACTCAGTGAAGAAAAGGCAGTGGGTGAATACACTAAATGAAGGAAAACAGTGAATGAAGAAAGAAAGAAAAAGGCAATTCATCATCAAGTCTAAACTAGAAATTGTTCACATATAATCTCAGGCTTACATAGCAACCCAATCTCAGGTTTTTGAAGAAAACCCAAACAGTGTAATCTCAGGTTTTTAACAATAAACCAAAACCAAATCCCAGTTGAACAGTCTACTATTATCCAGTTTTTCAGTCCTAGACTTCATTCCCAGGTTGTATACCTCATTAGAGATCATTTATTGCTCATAAAAATTTCTGAAATCAGTTCACAGTATCACAAAATTCCAGTTTTAGTCCTAGGCTTTAAATCTCAGATTTTGAACCCAAAATTGTCCCAAATCAAACCAAAAACGACACACACATAGGGGGCATGTAGGAGAGTCATATCAGGGCCTTAATTACATGTAATTAACATCATAGATTAGGTTAAAAATGATGACAAGCTCACTATTTGAAAACTGGAAAAAAAATCAGGAAATCAGTACATAGTATACTTGGGTAAATGAGGATTGATCAATCAAATCAAGCTAAAATACACAAACAGAGGTTGGTAATGTGAAAACATAATGTGCACGTATCCCACAATGAGCTTGTGTCCACCCAAGTAGACACAAACGTGTCCATTCGAAACAAATACAAAAACAGTGCACAAACAGGCCACTACTCGTGCACGTGTTCACTGTGTTCGTGGACACGACACGACACGAACTAAGACACGTGCTCGTGCACACGTGTACGCCCACACTAGGGCTACACACTCGTGTCAACACGAGGTGTCCACGTGAGGCGTATCGCGTGTACGAGACACGTATCAGACGCGTGTTCTGTGCGCCTCAGTCTCAGTGTACGACCCATGCAGCCTCGTTTTCGTATTCGACACGAAACGAGGTGTCGTGAGACTTTGGGGGAGTGTGCACAGACACTGCCCCCGTGTCCATGCCAATTTTGGTGTGTCCACGTGCTGTGTGCAGGGCACACGAGACACGTGGTAGCAGGGGAGCCAACTGCGCTCGCGCGCGTGCGTGTACCCGTGTATACTTGTGTCCTCCGTGTCCCAACACGACACGAAAACTCAAAAAGGACTCTAAAAATCCATAAGCAATCATAAAACTTATTTTTCTATTCAAAAACTTTTCAGAAAAACAAAGGAAATGCCCTCAGTGGCATTTCGACAAACACCTACGTCCTACCCCTGATACGTGTCCAAATGGACACGAAACTCATGAAACCCGACACGACACCAATGCAGACACTTAGGGGACCCCTAGGGCTTCCTAACCATGAAGAGAAATCAAAAATCCATGGAGAAATAAGAAGGTTACATATACTTAAACTTTCAAGAAAACCTCCTTCTCAAGAGCTCTTCTCCTTGATGTCCCAATCCAACAAATCCATAACAAACTGAAATGAAACTTCAATAACAGTAAGAATAGGTGTATTAATACCTAATGGAAGAGATTTGAATGGAAAAGGAAATGGAATGGAGATCTAGGGATTAATGCAATAGGAAACAAACCTTTCCTCAAACTTGAGCTTTCCTAAGAAAGAGGCAACCCTAAAAACTAGGAGAATATTTATAGGGTGTTGTTCCCAAGGATGATATGGTGGCTGGCCACTTAGGCTTAGGGTTAGGGTTTTGTCAAACTATTGGGCCTTGGGCCAAGTTACAAAGCTAATGAGGATTAAACTTAATCAAGGTTCTAAAACCATAAGTCATGACTTGTGACTTCCTAATCCTATTGCTAAAATGACTTAAACCAAGTGCTAGGCTAGGTTAGACTAGAGTCACTTGACCTAACCATGACCCACTAACTAGGATTAACTTCTAGGTAGGTCTACAAAGTCAACACTAGTCAAAAGTCAACCTAGTTCAAACTATCTCAAATAATTCCTAAAAATTCTCATAAATTCAATAAATTCTAATAAATTTAAATAAAAATTAATAATCCCAAATAATTCTTAAAATTACAAAGAATGACTAAAATACCCCTCAGTCTGGAAATGAACACTAGCAAGACACCAAATCATAAGTCATGAATTTAAATAGTTTAAAAATAATTAAATATCACTAAAAATCATAACATGAAATAAATACCATTAAATAATAATTATAATTACAAAATTTCAAAATTATCCACTTCTGGAAAACTGGGTGTTACAGTTGTAGAGGTTGGTAATGGGTAGAAATAGCCGTCTAGACCTAGTCTTGACCCCGGTTGACCATGGTTGACTTTTTAGGCCAAAAGTCAACTATGGGTCAACACTTTACCCAATTTTGTTCCAAATTCCATTAGACTTGTGCAGTTAACCAAAAGTCAACTGTTAGTCAGCAGTGACCTAGAGTTGACCTAGGGTTGACCACAGTTGACCATGGTTGACCAGAGTTGATCGGTTGACCAAAAAGTCAACTGTTGACTCAAATCGATCCCGATTGATTTCGTTTGACTTGCATTGACCCAGTTAGACCTAATATGACTTAGTTTGACCCCGTACAACCTAGTTTGACATGCCTTGACCTAGAAAGACTTAATAGGATTCAAATTGATTTGATTTCATTTCCTAAATATAGTATTGATACGTCTTGTTCTCTATAGGTCCTCGAGACGCTGCATTTGCTCCGGTTGACATACCATATCATATTTCTTGTGAGTACATTCTCTGACACTTTTCTAATTTATGATAACTGTTATAATTCATGTGATTAGTGTAGATATGCTTGTTCTCGACACATTGGTCACACGGATTGGTATTCATGGATCCCGACATGAGATGTTATTCCTCGTTATCTTGGTATATCCTGTGCAAGCCCCTTGTAGTTCTTGTGCAGTATATGGACACCGATTCTCGAGGAGACTTGCTCCCTTCTCGTGGAATCCCGTGTCGTAATGTGTCTTGCTTGGATCCACTCTACCAGTTGGGGACGGGGAGTATTAGTATAGATATGTGGTCAAAGCCTATTGTGCACCCATTGTGCACCTATTGATTGTGAGTGTTGATCATACACCCCACGTATGATTAGCCAGGCCTGTTACTATTGTGCAGTTCCCAAGCCGGCCACATATTGTAGCTAGTATTCACACACCTAAAGATATGATTCTTGATTCTTGTATATGCCATGATCAGTTTACTTGCCTTGTTCTAGCTCTAGATTTACAGCTTACCTTGCCATGACATTCACATGTACATTCCATGATTTCCTTGTATATACTATCTATTTACAGTCTTGTAGCTTTTATCATATCTTGTGAACTGCTGTTAGTAGATTGTACTCGTTCCATCCTGACAGGATATGTTAAAAATATTACAGATGCATATGAGGGAGACTACAGTACCTACTACGGTCCGGATGACGTAATGGGCATAGACTTGGAGACTTTGGTCCAGCAGGGCTTAGCTCCTCCTGACGAGACCCTACCTATTACTTAGTTAGAGTAGGTCTTTTGTACTGGACATTATCTCCAGTTACTTTTGAGACTGTTATTATTATGGACTGTATTAGAGACTTGGACTGTATATATTCTTGTGTTGGACTTGACAGGTTATCTATTATTTTATCGTCATGTTGTTTTTTCATTTCAGTCTTTACTTTGTTATCTTAGAGTCATGATTGAGTACTCGTATATATATTTATTGCTTGTCCTCCGTTCGGAGTTGACTATATTCTCGACAGGTTTTTGTTATATATATATACTGTTTAGAGTAGAAAAATCTACAGCGTTCCACGCCAATTTTTCGGTGAGGGCTGGGCGTTGTCGCGTCACGTACCCTTTTAGCGGGTGCGGGTCGTGACACGCCCGTCGACGTTCGGCCGAAGGTGATTGGTAGGTTTCATCATTCTTTACCATCATTTTTAGAACTCGCGTACGTCGACGCGCATGGGCCTTGAGTCCTGAGGATGTGTTGAGGTTTTTTTTTTCGTCGACGCGCATGGGTTTAAATCTTGATGATGCACCGAAGCTCCACTGCCGACGCGCATGGGTTTAAACCCTGATGATGTGCCGAAGCTCCACTGCTGACGCGTATGGGTTTATACCCTGATGATGCACCGAAGCTCTACTGCTGACGCATGGGTTTAAACCCTGATGATGTGCCGAAGCTCCATTGCTGACGTGCATGGGTTTAGACCCTCATGATGCGCCGAAACTTTTTTTCAGAATCGCCTAAGCCTTATGCGCTTCGTGGCTCAGATTCTCTTGTCTCTGAATCTTTGCCTTCTTTTATTGACCACCAGTATCGATGACTGTCCCGCTCTTGAATAAAGTGCTTCTGGACGCTGCCCTCTGTCAAATGGGGGTTGATTATAATAAAGAGGTGGTAAACCCTGCCCAAGCTGCCATTATGCTGGATCAGCCTCCCGAAAGAATGACTCAAATCCGAGAACAACAGCACGGGTTCCTTAAACGGATGATGGAGCGTGGGATTTTGAAATCTGCCACTTCTGATAACGTGACTTTCTTGAAGCCTGAGTTCCTGTTCGGGGACCGCCTTGCTTCTATTGAAGCAAAGGTGTTGAAGGTCAAGGAAGATTGGTTCTTTACAGCAAGAGGAGTGCATATGACGGTTAAGCAACTTGAGCGTCAATGGCCTTTGACGGCTTTTTGTCGTCTTGCTTCCAAGAGGAGGATGTCTTGGGAGCTAACCCCGTCTTAGGGGGAGGCGGTGGCAGGCGCCATCAAGGTCGACACGACCACCAACCAGAAAGATACTTTGGCTGCCGTGCGGTCTGGGCCTTCCTTCACCTGGCGGACTCTACGTCCTGGGAGCATTTACAGTGACATTTCCATCAATACATTTGCTTTTGGCGCTTCGACTTTTGCGAACCGCATGCTTTTATTGGAGCGATCGTATGCGAAAGGTGAATTTCGGGTAGAGGGTTGGTGTTATTATGTTTCAAAATGGGACAAGCTGACACTCTGGATTTTGTTGCGGTTTTAAACCGAACTCCGAGAGATTGGGCTGACTGCCATAATCCGTGCTACTCAGGCAGGTGTTGACATCAACCGGCATATATTTCTCGCGCTTCTGGAGATGTTTAACACCCAAACCGGGACTTTCTTCACCCCGGTGGGGGAGCTGGGACTCGCACTTCATGAAATGTACGAAGTGTCAAAGCTCCCTTGGGGAACAGAGCCTTATGAGGAATATTTTTCGACCAACGAGGAGTTCCAAGTCCTGGGGGATAAAGCCGATGAGATGATGGTCGTCTTCAAGGAAGTGGCGAGTCATCATTATTATATACAGAAGAGGGATAAGGGTGGGTCACAGCCTCATGTGACCGCTTGGAGAGATTACGTCTTTAAGCAAGACAAGGAGGATCCCTCTCAGTTTACCACTCCGCCAGCGCTTTCCAGTAGCGTGGTGCTCTCCGAAATGAGCAGGTTAGGTGAGAAGAATCCCAGGGAAAACGAGGACCGGCAGTCGGATGAGCGCTCCTATAGCTGTTTCTGGCACGTTACTCATCGGATGTCGTCAAAAGCAGTGTTAGCTGCGTATCTGATGATTTGGCTTCGAAATTATGTCTTCTCGGGCGGGTCAGGCTCCATGGAGAGGGTGACCCAGAATCTAATCCTGCCAGCTATGAAGTTAGTTTTTGGCCGACGCCTGGCTCTGCTCCCCGCCATGGTGTGCAACCTGCTGCGAGGTTTACGAGAATTTACGGGAAATGTGGTTCACGAACGAGGTAGGAATGACAACTTCTCCCGTGCCGAACTGCCGTTTCATTATCTGATGGGGTGGTTAATTTTACACCATCCCAATGTGATGAGTCCGGGCTCGAAAGAAGACCACAGGGTCGGGGATGCATTCTTCCGCCGTTTCTACCAGAGGAGTTGGTTGCATGCTGGTGTTCCTGTTTGCAGAAAAGTTTTATCCCACCTTCAGGGGTGGAAGATCACCAAAGTTGGTCCTGTCTTTTCGGGTTTTGAGGCCAACGAAGACTTAGTGGATTCGGGTGAAGATGCCACCACTCTGCCTCTATGGGGACTCCGCTGGTTACAAAGTATCCGGCCGTCCCATCTGGTGTACCGGAATAGGAACCAGTGCTACCTGGAACCGTATTTGCCGAGCCGTTTTACACGACAATTCGGCTACGCTCAGTTGATGTTGGACAACCCCATTATTAACCTAGGGTATACTGGAAGTTTGTTGGATGGTGCACGAGCTTGGCATTACTACAATACCGGATGTACCGGAGCTCGCTTTACGCTGCCCGTCCAGAATCCGCGGCCGCCGATTCTTTTCTCGGCCGCCAAATTTTATTGTGTTATGAATGCCGTGCCCCCCGGATATGATAGGGAGACCAGTCTCATTGCCGGCACTCATTAGCGGTGACCGGGAACATATTGGCGAAGGCTCGATCGTACCGTCCGCCAGAGGTGGGTTATCGAGGAACCCCTGCCGTATCCACAGGGGGTCAGGAGAGCCTTCGGTCGATCAACCGAAAAGACGTGCTGACACAGAGGCTGGCTCTTCCACGCCAAAGAGGCAGAGGAAGGCATTGTCACCGACAATGTCATCGGATTCAGCACCTGCGGAGGTAAGGATGTCCCATATAGTCTGGTTAGGTTCAATATTTTTTGTGACCTATGCTTTCTTTTTGTAGGAGCTGCTAAAAAGGAGACCCCGTACTCCAAAATCTAGTGGCAGCAGACCAAAGGAGGTGGCGGGCTCATCGGAAGAGCGCGTTCCGCCGATTGTGATGTCTCCCGAGAAGGAGAACCCAGACGATGTCTTTGTTGTGGAGACTCCAGTATCTCCAGATTATGTAGGAAGGGAAGCTGAGGTTGAAGCAGTTTCCGGAGTGGTGCAAGCTGCCGTGGGGGCCTTGGACGTTGAGGGTCCAGTAGACACGGGGCTTCCAGATGAAGAAGTGGAGTGGAGTTCGTCGTCTTCAGATGACGTTCCTCCAGAGATGCGTGAATCTGTTACAGGGGCAACAGACGTGATTGAAACAGAGGAGAGGGTTGATTCCCCTCCTTGTCATGATGAGGGAAGGTCGGCTGTAACGTTGCCGAGCCCTACCCCAGGCTCAGCAATGGAGGCTGAGGTGGCTGCCGACCGGGGGGTCGCGACAGATTCGGTCCCCGTGGAGGGATTCGATGATGAGGAGAAGACTCGTCTGTCGAGCCCGACCCCAGAAGACGTGCCCCGCCAGGAAACGGGGGCTGATCCAGTTAGCTTGCCTGAGGAAGGCTCCGCACTGATTACAGGTCGCGCCTCGGTGGTGGAGGTGGCAACTCCGGATGTTGATAGTCCCTTTGAGACGGGAAAAGGTAAGGGCTTGCTGGTGCAGGAGCCCTCTGTTGCTTCTTCGACTTGGGGGACGATATCGACACCCCACCCTACTCCTTCTGCTCTTTTGGCATCTCGAGCTAGTAGCAGAATTCAAGTTCCTGGTGCGGGAGGGTCTACTGAGGTCGACGTTCAAGCCTCACAGATTGAGGTCGATGGGTCCTCTTCAGGTCCGTCGTCTAGGGCAGCTCCTCCAACTCCTGCCATGACACCACAAGTGCTGACGGATGCGAATGAGTACGTGAAATTCATCGTTGAGGCAGTGTACAAGATGCTGCAGAAGGGTGTATCGACAGTGATGAACGCCAATGGGAGTTTCGCGATGGCAAAATCTATGGCGCTTCCACACATCGGTCTGATACGTCTCCACCAGGGCCATGATCATATGGCCGAGATTCTGGAGGCCACGGTGACTGAGCTGGACCAACTGCTTTCCGAGTTTCAGCGTATCCAGCGAAATGATCTCTCCGCCCTGATAGACGCGGAAAAGGAGAAGCTGATCGCTGAGATCGAGTCCTCTTATCAGGCCACCGTAGGTGTCTGGGAACACGAGGTAGCTAAAACTGAGGCTGCGGTGGAGAGGCTATCTTAGTCCACGCAGGAGAAGGTGGAGTTGTGGGCCACGTTGGATGCTAGTATAGCGAAGGTTGATGCCAAGATTTGCCTCCTTGAAGACCAACGGGCCCAACTCTTATTAGATGCTGAATGAGTCCAGGCTGAACACGTAGCATCTAAGGAGGAGGAAGCGGCTTTCACGCGCCGGGCTCTTACCCTGGTTCAGCAGCGGCAGCAGTTGGACGAAAAGCATGAGGATGACACTTCTCCTGAGGCCATAGAAATGATACGTCAAGAAGCCGAACGCCGGGTCCTGGAGACTGTAGAGACTCGAGTAGCAGGCTTGAGGCATCAGATTGAAGAGCTTTCGGTCAACCCCGGGGATGTTTAGGGATTGTAATCTCTTTTTTTGTAATTTGCAACTCTTGCTGGGGGTGTAATCCTTTTTTGAATAAAGAATACAGAGTTTTTTGTGGTGTGTTCATTTTTGCTTGTCATGAACTTGATGATTTGTGTGGACCTATTATCTTTTGTGCACCTTGGTTTTTAGGTACCGATAATAAGTTCGAGAGAACCGACATGTTTGCTCAGAGGTGATGTGAACGTGGCAAATATGGGATTCAAATGATAGAATATTCCTACTCAGAGGTGTTATGGACGTGGTAGGAATGACTCTAGGGGAATACGCGGAACTACTCAGAGGTAATGTGGACGTGAAAGTTCTGCGATCAATGTACGACAACGCAGGGGTTGTCAGTACGGGATGTTTACTTAGAGGTAATGTGGACGTAGTAAACAAGATGGGTAGTGTCATCTTACGGAGCGTAAGATTCCGCTTTGTAGGGTATAGGGGCACAACTCAGAGGTAATATGGACGTGGTTGTCCCTCTACTGGAAGATAGAACGCTATGGAACAGCTGGGTTCCAGAAGCGTAAGATTTTGCGGGAGGTGTACGTGAGCCCTGATGATTGGGTCCAGAGACTCCCTTGTTGGGTGGAGATAGAAGTATAAGTCTAAAGGATGTCAAGAGTAGTACTTCTTTAGAAACTTGCCGTTGATGGGCATCATGAACAAGTCCCCATTAGATTTGACGAGACGGTAGGCACCGTTTGAGTATACCGTCTCTATGATGAAAGGTCCTTCCCACTTGGGCTCGAACTTTCCTGGTGTCTTGTGAGTCAACACCATCAGCCTTCTGACTGCCAGAACCAGGTCGCCTATTTGGAAAGTCCTCTGCTTGACCTTTTTATTGAAAGCCTGTGATATACGGGCTTGATAGAGTTCGATGCGTTGTTGAGCTAGGAGATGCTTTTCGTCAAGTGCCTCTAATTCTCGCAGACGGTGACGTTGATTATCTTCTTCTGTGAGTTGATTTGTGATTGCTACACGGAGTGAGGGTATCTGGATTTCGAGAGGCAGTACCGCTTCGCTTCCGTAGACCAGGGAGAATGGTGTGTTACCCGTCGGAGTCCGTACCGTTGTACGGTAGGCCCAAAGGCATTCGTCGAGCTTTTCGTCCCAGTCGCATTTGTTGGATGATATGACCTTTTTGAGTAGCCTGACGATAGTCTTGTTAAATACCTCGGCCAATTCGTTTGCTGCCGAATTGTAGGCGGTTGATGCCATATTTTGAATGCAATTCTTGTCACAGAATCTGCTGAAAATATGGCTGATGAACTGAGGACCGTTATCGTGGATAATCCTCCGAGGTACCCCGAAACGGTAGATGACATGGTGCTTGATGAAGCTGATCACCCTAGAGCTCTTCACTTCCGCCAGTGGAACTGCTTCTGCCCATTTGGAGAAGTAGTCGGTGATGGCTATGATGAAGCGATATCCCCTCGATGAAGGAGGGGTGATCGGCCCTACAATGTCCATGCTCCAGGCTTCGAAGGGCCAGGAGGCGACCGTAGGATGTAGTGGTTCTGACGGCATATAGATGAAGTCAGCGTGAAGCTGGTACGCATAGCACTTTTTAGCATAGTCGACAGCGTCGGCTGCCATGGTTGGCCAATAGTAGCCCATGCGTCGCAGTCGATCCTGTAACTTAGGTCCAGGTTGATGGGCCCCGCAGGTTCTATCGTGAGCTTTTCGAAGGGCTTCGGCTGCTTCTTTGTTGGATAAACATCGAAGGAGAAGTCCATCGTAGGAGCATCGGTACAGCATTTTAGTAGCCGTATCGTAATAGAATCGAAGGGAGCGCCTCCTGACTGAGACGGCTTCTTTCGGGTCCTCCGGGAGAATTTTGTAGACTGCGAAGTCGATGAACGGCAATCTCCAGTCTCGGACATCAACACCAGCACTCGTTGACACGGCATGGGCAATTTGTGAGCATAGGTTGTTCTTAGGACAGACCAAGTCTCGACCAACTACCGTTACGTAGTGTTGAGTCCCGAGGGGTGCTGCCGATGAGGCTGCGAGGCCAGCCAGAGCGTCAGCCTCCAAATTTTATAAACGAGGTACTTGTTCGATGAAGAACTTGGTGAAGGTTGAAATGATGTTCAATGCAACCTCATGGTAAGAAATCAGTTCTTCATGACGAACTTCGTATTGCCCTCTGACCTGATTAACGACGAGTTTTGAATCGCCGTAGGCTTTCAGATGATCCACCCCCAGATGTTGCGCCAGCTGGAGTCCCATGATGAGCACGTTGTACTCGGCAACATTGTTGGAGCACGGCTTCGAAAGGAAGTAGGCACGCTGGATGACCAGCTGATCGGGGGAGACTAAGACTACCCCCACTCCTGCGATGATTTGGCCTTTGGGGCCTGTTCTTGAAGCGCCATCGAAAAACATCCACCATACGGAGCTTTCTTCGGTGACGTTTAATTCTTGGACCTCATCCGGGATGTCTTCATAGAGTCTGGAGGAATCTGGAATGGGGTATGTAGCTAAAAAGTCGGCCAGAGCCTGACCCTTGACGGCTTTTTGTGGAATGGACACCATGTTGTATGGCGTTAACAGGATTGCCTACGTAGCTAGCAGGGAGTTTAATGACCCTGGTTTCGTCATGAGAACTCTGAGTGAATTGACTCGAGAGATGACATGAATTATCTGGCCAGAGACATAATGGCGAGTCTTCTAGCTGGCAAATACCAAAGCTAAACACTCTTTTTCAACGGGATTGTACCGGTGTTCGGCCCCGATCTGTGTTCTACTGAGGTAGTAGATAGCTTGCTCATAGCCTGTATCGCTGTTCTGAGCAAGAAGAGCGCCGAGGGAATGATCCATGGCACGAACGTAGAGGAGAAATAGTTTGCCGGCGACGGGTGCCACCAGGACTGGCGGGCTCGTCAAGTAAGCTTTAATGTCGTCGAAAGCTTTTTGGCATTCCTCTGTCCAGACGTAAGAGACTCTCTTCTTCATGAGCTGGGTGAAGGGTTGACATTTTCCGGAAAGGTTCGCTATAAACCTCCGAATGTATGCCAGACGCCCCTATAGGCCTCGAAGTTCTCGTAGGTTCTTCGGAGGGTCCATGTCAAGGATGGCTTTGGTCTTCTCGAGATTGACATGAATGCATTTCGCCGTGATAATGAATCCCAAGAAATTTCTGCTAGAAACCCCTAGGAAGGATTTATTGGGGTTCATCTTGAGTTGATGCGCTCGTATGAGATTGAAGGCTGTCTTAAGGTCTTGTAGGTGATCTCCTTTGAGACGGCTCTTGACTGCGATGTCATCAACATAGCATTCGACGGTTTTACGAAGATGTTAACGAAAGATGGTACTCATAGCTCATTGGTATGTAGCACCAGCGTTCTTCAAGCCGAAGGACATCACTGTGTAGCAGAAAACCCCCTCCGGTGTCCTGAATGACGTATGTTTTGCGTTATCGAGAAACATCTTGATCTGATTGTAGCCCGAATATCCGTCCATGAAAGACATGCGTTCGAAGCCACATGTATTGTCGATCATCACGTCAGTGATTGGAAGCGAGAATTCGTCCTTCGGGCAAGCGGTGTTGAGGTCCCTGAAGTTGATACAGACTTGTATCTTCCCATTCTTCTTGGTGACTGGGACGACGTTGGCCACCCAATCCGGGTTTTGTTCTTCACGAATGAATCCGCTGGTCAGGAGTTTGTCTACTTCCTGATCCATTGCGTTCATGATGTCAGGACGAAAACGTCGCTGTTGTTGCTTTATAGGCTTGGCATCAAGTAAGATGTTAAGCCTATGCATCGTAATTTGGGGATCAAGTCCCGGCATATCTTCGTAGCTACAGGCGAAGACATCAATATATTCTTTAGCCAGCTGGATTAAAGATTTCTGATCTTCTCCGATTAGACTTTTGCTGATGAAGATGGGTTTAGAAGAAGATCCATCCCTAAGGTCGATCTGCTTGACTTCGTCTTCGGTAGGGGGTTCGCGTAATTCAAAACGAGACTCCCACTGTTCTCCTAGGCATTGAGCCCAGGATTCTTTTTCGAAGAATTCTGGCGTTTGGTCTTCGCCTTCATCTTCTTGAAATTGTGCAGATGTCATGTTCGCTGATAGCACTTTCTTGAAGACTGATCCGATACTGGTATCGGAATCCCAAGTTGATGCTTCGGACGAGTGAGAATGTTCTGCTTCTTCTGCCTCCGAATTCTCTGGAGTTGATGGCGACGTGACATAGCCCACCCCTCCGTCGAGTTCGATGATAGTAGTCCTGCGACTTTCCTTTGGGTGTTGGAAGCCGAAGAGGAAGACGTCGACCCTTGCCGTAGTTTAAGCCGTTGTTGCTTTTTAGGTCGTAACCCATCTTTTGGATGAGGTACTTTGCCTTGTCCGTGTACTGATAGGCTTGTATTCTGCCGGTATCTGGTTCTGGCTCGAGTGGCGGGAGGTCTTGATGATGCTCGACTTTGCCAAAGATGATGGATTCTACGTCTCGATTCTGTGGTGGGACTACAAAACAGACCCCTTGGGACGGGACTACTCGATTTACATGATGGATGGTCGTTATTTGTGTTTGTAACGACCGTAGAGCGTTATCTAATGTATATATGGAATTCTAATGTGGAAGACTAGAATAATTAAAAGACACTCTATTATTGATGAAATACGAGATTTTGTCCTGTGGGATTACATTGTCCAGAGAGGGTGCATCTACATCAGCAGAGATATATTCCCCTAGCTCTTCATCTGTGAGTACTGGGATTGGATCGGGAGAGTCCACCACAGCTTTGATCTTGGGGTCCGAGAGGGCTATATGGGCCTTCTCCGGCAGTTTGGATGAGACAGACGATTGCGGCGGCTTGCCCTTAAGACGCACCTTCAGAGGTGCCTCAACTGCGCCTTCGGTGATTGGTGCCTTCCCCTGTAGTATGGCTACATGGAGAACCGATGTTTAAGGCGGCTTTCCTTTGAGCCGTATCTTCAAGGAAGCTTCAGCAGGTGTTCTACCTGGAGCAGTTGGTGCTTTTCTGGGTAGCTTGATGTTCATGGGAGGCAACGTCTGAGGCGGCTTCCCTTTGAGTCAAATTTTTAAAGAAGCGTCAGGAATCATCTCTGGCTCCATGTCGGGCTCTGCTGCCGTTTCTGCTTCATCGTCAGCATCATTGGCTTCCTCCTCATCAGGTGACTTGTACAAGTTGGAATCAGTGAAGTAGGCTTCAACCCCCTTAAAAGGGTCGATGTCTGCGAACTCCGTTCGGATGATGTCATTGGTGGACACATATTTCATACATTGGTGGAGTGTGGAAGGTACCACCATGTACTCATGCAGCCATGGACGACCCAGTACGAGGTTGTAGTTGACATCGGCGTCCACGACATAGCAAGTGTCCTCAGTTCTGAGGTTACCAATATGGCACTTCAGTCGTATTTTGCCCAGCGGCTCACTCTTGCTGGCATTGAAGCCACTAATTGTTATGTTGGAAGGCGCCAGTCAGTACATTGGGATCCCCAGTGTTGAGAGCAGCGTCTTCGGAATGATGCTGAGGGAAGACCCTGGATCGATCTGAATCCGCTTCACCTTGACGGAACCGATATACCATGTATAATACAGAGGCCTGTTGTGTCGGTTGTGCTTGAGCAGCATGTCTTGTTGGGTGAAGGTTATATTGGGGATAACTTCATCCGCACAATGACAGTGCACACATGTAGTCGGGAGATCTTCAGGCTGCTTGACCTGACCGATGAAGGACTCAGCATCCTTCAGGGCTTCACAAAGAGCTTTACGAGTGTCCTTGGAAAGGCGAAGAAGCTCAAACAGAGATATGCGGACAGGAGTACTGGCAAGTTGTGCCAGTATGTCGAAGTCGTGGGGCTTGGCTAGCCCCGAAGCATTCTCCTTTCGCAGAGGCTTGTCGAAACGAACCTCTACATGCTTCTGCTTATTGGCTGCTGGAGGCTTGGACGGACCCCCTTCTTCGGCAGCAGGGGTAATGCAGGGAGGCACCATCTCGACGGCAGCTTCGTCAGGTTGGGCGTTCTGATGCGAACGCGTCTGTACATGAAGTGCCTCTTCCGCAGAGGAAGAGACCATGCGGCAAGACTTGATCTTCCTGCCTTTGGTTTTGGAGGCAGGGCGTACCTCCGGTTGAATAACCTCGGAGACGAGATCAGGGTAACCCATAAGACCTCTCCTCGAGATGTGGTGAGTGGGATGAGTCCACTCACGTTGTCACGAGTAGGTGGTAGATTGACCACCTCCATTGTCGCCTTAGGGATAGGGACGACGCCATCTTGTGTTATGGTCGGCGGCAAGGTGCCAAATTGGAGTGACACCAGGTTGGCCGAGACCATTTTCTCCTCGTAGTCGACGGAGATAACATCTATTTTGATCATGCGCTGGATATAATTTTTGAGGATATAGCAGTCCTTAGTTGGATGTCCGACAAACCGATGGTAGTGACAGTACCTCGGATTGTCCACTTTTCCAACCTCGTCGGGACGCTTCGGGTCCGACAATTTGATCTTGTCACCCTGCTTCAGTATCTCGAAGAGTTGCAGGGTGTCTTCATCGTTGAAAGAATAAACCTCCTTTGGCATTGGTGCAAGTGGAGGCTTCTGGGTAGGTGCTGATGCACCTTTGGAGGCATTGACAGTCAATGCCTGTTTCCCCTTCGTCTCTCGTCCAGGGTTGTTGGCTGCAGGTCGTTTCCCCTTGTCCTCAAAGGCAGGAAAACTAACTCCCAGAAGGCGAGCATTGGATGCCTTTTTTTCTGCTGCTTCGGCTTCGATGATCAAGGAACTCCAGTCGGAAGGAGGAGTAGAGTTGAGCCAGAGTTTGATCACAGACAACATGTTCATGCTGCATGAGGAGAGGAGTGCATGTTCTGGCATGCCCAGGGGCATTCTGAAGTAGGCCTGTCGGAAGCGTTCGATGAATACTCGAACTGTTTCCTTCTCCTTCTGACGTATCTCTATGAGGGACGCCATTATGTCCTTCCCGCCGTCGTAGAAACGGTCGAGGAAGAGACGCATCAAGTCGTCGAAGGAAGATATGGAGTTATGGGGAGACTGCAGTACCAGTCGTACGCCACTCCCTTCAGTGTCCCGACAAATATGCTGGTGAGTAGTGCATCCTCCTTCGGGAGATGTTCCGTTTGAGACTGGAAGTACGTCAGATAGCGACACGAAGAGTCCTTTCCGTCGTATGGCGTCAATGTTTGTGGTTTATACTTAGGAGGATAAACCACTTTGTTCCATTCGAGAGGATATGGTTGGAGGATCCCCATCTATTAGCGCTCCTCTTGTCTTTTCTTGGATTCAAAGCGCTCGCGCAAGACCCTGATCATTTCGACCACGTCTTCCGTGGAGCTGGGAGTCGGGGAAGGTCGTACCGCCTGGAGTTGAGCATTTGAAGGCTTCGACGTCCGTGGAGCTTCGCGGCGATTTGTATCCAAGGATACCCGTTGAAGGGGTACACTTGATTCTCCATTGGCCCCTGGGTCAGGACCGGTAGAAGGCGCTCTGGCCAAAGCGGACCGTATTTCAAACACTGCTTGAGTTAGTGTTTGCATGGAGGCAGAGAGGGTTTTGAGTCCTTCCTCCAGGGTATACATGCGCTGGACGAGGTCTGCTGGCGGCGCATCTGGCTCGGTATCATCCCCAGTCATGTATACTGTCATGACACGGCTGGAGTCGGATGGATCAGTTGAGGCTTTACTTTCGGCCTCGCTCTCTTGTAGAAGAGAAACTTCTCCCGGATCCTCGTCTTGGCTACCCCCAGCTACATTCTGGAGGACATCCTCGTCTTCAGGAGCATCCGCAAGGGCCTGATTATCTCCAGTTCTGTCTTGGAGGACTTCCTCATCTTCGAGACGCAGATCCACAGGGGCCAGACTACCCCCAGCTACGTCCGGGAGGCTGAATTCGTCTCCAGGATGAAGATCCACCCCAGCTGTGTTTCGGAGGACATCTTCATCTTCAGAAGGAGGATCAACAAGGGCTTGACTACCCCCAGCTTCCTCCAAGATCTTCTTTCTCCCCCGAGTGCCTTCAAACACTCCAGAGGACGGGACAGTTGTCTTGGTTTTCCTCGGCTGGCTCTTGGACGAGCACGAGGAATTGCCAGTCGCCTTTCGGATTGACGAGGAGTTAGAGATTACGTTGCATGAAGCAACCTGTAGTTCTGGCTCCTCTGACACCTTCTTCCTGAGGCGACGTCGGAGGGGTGTTGATGATTGCAGCCGCTGGAACACCGACTGTCTTGGTGGGACTGCTGCCTTGTAACAGCAGTTGATGGTGACTACAACACAGGTGTACCCTGTGAGGGGTGTATTGTTCTTGTCAATCGACTCTCCTGATCGACGTTTGTGAGTGATCATGTTACACAGATCGTTGGAGGAGAGTGCCACCTTCGTACCACCATCAGGCGCATGGCAAGGCCAAGTGCTGGGGTGGTCAAGTGAATGCTGCGTCCCCTGATCCAACACCAAACAGGTGCTCAGATCAGTAGTAGGGGAACAACATTTACAGTGACATGAACGAACCTCAGACGCACAACCAGTGGAGGCGCGGGAGTTCAAGACCATAGGGTTTTCCTTGTTCGACTTGGTTGCGAACGCAACAGATGCGCCCAAGTGAGACAAGGACTTTGAAGGTCGACTCATTTTTGGCGCAGAAGCACCCGAGTCGACCTTATACAGCTTACCATCAGCAGCGCACACATGATTGTGAGCGCATGCTTCTGGTTTGCTGCCGGCATAGCACGTTTAAGGCGTATGGCCCGTGCTGCCTTGGACTTCTTCGTACCAGCCCGCTGGGGTGCATAGTACTCAGAGTCGAAATTCTTCTCGCCACTACAGCGAGTGAGTATGTCAAAGACAGAGACCTTCTGTGGTGCATCAGAGGTGATGCGCAGAGCATTAGCTGCGCCCCTGCTCCGTCGACGTATCTTCCTCGCCTGAGAGGGAGATGGATGGGGAATGTGGTCAGCCGCACGTTTCTCCATAAGATGTGCTGTACCGGTGGGAGCATCTTGGTTGCTGAGGACGTCAGCAGGAAGGGTAGGCTACATCGGTGCCTCTCCTTCGGTGAGGGTGCCAGAGGCGTCGACCTTGTGCCCGCAAACCTGGCGAGTCTTCTTCGGCTTCGGCAGCCGCTTCGAAGGACTCGCACAGCCTTCAGAGATGAACTCCTCATACGCCCGTTGATTGAGGCGTACGACCAGCGTCTTGTGGGAGGAGCCCACCTTCATATCGTCGGATTGCGACACAGCTTTCTCGGTGGAGGAGAAAGAGGTCCCCAGCAGAGTTGCCAGCTTGTTTGCCATTAAAATCATTTGATGTAATTTCAATACAAACAGAACAGTGTTACAATGTAGGACTTAGATGTAGTCGTAGGAGTACACTTTTTGTTTATCTGGGTCCCTTGTGCCGATGGAGCGAGTGGTAATACGTTGACTCCGGTGACGATCTGACGACGGTTCTCGGTTCTCTGAAGATCTGGGTTGCTCTAGGTGCAGGAGCTTACGAAGAGGAAGAAGACGTTGAGTGTCTATATCTACCCCTCTCTATATATTACTGATGGTTGTGTGATGTGTCTCTGTCTATGTGTGTGTTAGAAGGAGATGATCCTTCTATTTATAGCTTTGCAGGCTGGCTACTCATGCGCGCATGTAGGATGCGCCTGTACGTGGGGACGCCACGTGGTGGTTGCTGATGGAGGCACATGGGTGATGCGCCCTGATTGAGGAGTTGAACTTTTTTCGTTGTTGTCGTGGGTTGCGGCAGAGCTGACACGTAGCAACGGAGAAGATCTTTCAGTTGCTGAGATCATGGGTGATTAGCACCCCTTCATAGGCTGAATCAAGTCAAAGGACGCGTGTCGTAGGTCCATGGCTCGAAGATCTCAGATTTGGTGGGGAGTGATCTGATAGGATGCGCCTAGGATTGGGCGTATGAGGAAGCTTTGGCTCGTAACCGTTAGGAGTCACGAACCAGTCGGGGCGCATGGCTTTTGAGGCTCATGCAGGGCTTCAGTAGTGACTTTACTTCTGTCTTTAGGGATCAGAAAAAAGTCTGAGGCGCACGGCTTTTGAGGCGCATGCAGAGATTTGGGCGCATGGCTGCAGAGGCACATACGAAATGGTTGGGCGGCCACATGGCTTGTAACCGCCGGAGGGGAGTAATGATGGTGCTGACATTGGCGACGCTTCGTTTTCTGAAAAAACTGTCAACTGTTCAGTCCTCGGGGGACGTGCTACCAACTCTGTCAGACTTCAGCATTTAATATTCTTTGACAGGTGATGGGTTGTTGAGTGGTCGCATCGATCGGCATTCCACTAGGCGCATGGGGATACATGGGGGCACATCCTTATGAGGCGGATGGGAGCTGGGCGCGTCAGTACGATGTACGGTCTGGCCGGCGCATCCACTTTGTATGACACGTCTTTATGGGCTCGACTGTTACGTTCTTCGAGTGCTTTAAATAGCCGTTCTTGATTCGACTGAATTCGAAGCGTCAGGTTTATCACCATTAATGCAAATTGATTGCATGGGATTCGGAGAGCCAGCCACTTGGCGCATGGGTTTGATTTGTCCGGCCTATAAATAGTGGCATGGAGAGGGTTTGCTTCTCGTTCTCTCACATTATCCCGAAATTAACTTGTTTACTCGAGCACATTCTGTTGATGAGATGCTTCCGAGGGTGAAGATGCGACGCATGGTCTTCATTGATGCTCTTGAAGGTGACTGTTACATCCAAAAGTCGGAGTCGAGGGCTTCTGAGGCAGGCCGAAGGTGCCTGTTGCATCCAAAGATCGGGATGCTCGAGCCTCATCTCCGTTATGCTGGAAGGGCCGCAGATCTAAATTGCGGTGCTCCGATCATCTTTCTTGGGCTTTGGGAGAGCTCATCCTCCAGCTAGAGTGGGTGTTGCCCATTCTGGTTCGGTCGAAAGCTGCTCCTTTAGCTGCAGGTTGATTTACGGTGCTCTTCTCTTCCTTGGTTTAAAGAGCTCCTTCTCCAGCTAGAGGGTTGATTGCCACCCTCGTTCTGCTCAATAAATGCTTCATTGGTCGGAGCATTTGATGGCGTATATGCTGACACTTCATGATGCGCCTGACTGGGACGCTGAAGGGTGGCACATAACTGAGCTGCTGAAGGGATGCACATAACTGAGCTACTGAAGGGATGCGCCTGGCTGGGGAGCGCATGGCAGGATGCGCCTGTTTGAGGGCACATGGTGGTTGCTGCGCCTAGCTGTAGACTTAGGGTCTTTTCTTTGTAGAAATTCTCCTTTGTACAGCTCTTTTTAAGATATGTAACAGACTTTTATATGAAATAAAAATCTTATTTTAATGTCTATGCTTTGTTGTGCCAAGTACTTCGTCTGAGCTCCCTGGCGTATGTGATGTTAGGCGCATAGGATTTCTGATCCTGAAATTCTATGCTTCTATAGAGATCGGACCGAGCCTTGCAGTTTCTGAGCAGCCAGTGGAGATATTAGATAGGAGGGAGAAGAGGCTGAGGAACAAGGTTAAACCTTTAGTACGAGTAGCTTGGAGCCGTCACTCTCGGGGTGAATCTACTTGGGAGAGGGAGTCGGACATGAGGGAGAGATATCCTTACTTGTTCGATCCAACCGCTGCGAGGGAACCACCCGTTCCCGTTTGATACCTTAAAGGTTAGTTTCGATAGTAGCCTTAGTCATTGTTGTATTTCTTGTTATGTTAGAAAATTGTAGGGTCTTCAATCCTTGTGAATTTCGAGGACGAAATTTTTCAAGGAGGGAAGACTTGTCAGCCCCTGATTTTCAATTTTGATTTAATTAGTGTTAATTAATTTTTAATGACATATTTAGCCTTAAAATAATTTAATATGATTTTAGGAATTTTTCTACAATTTTTTAAATAATTTTTAAATGAGTTTTAATAACTAAAATACCATGTTGTAATTTATTAAAATATTTTAATATAGTTTTATAATTAATTAAAATGTTTTAATAGCAGTTTGTAAATACTTAAATTATTTCAGTGGTAGTTTGTAATTAACTAATTATTTTAAGTGCGGGATGTAAATTATTATTTGCATTCAGACATATTAGGGACCTATTTGCAAATACCTAAAGTCTAAGGACCTAACTGTAAAACCTATTTTCTACCCACCCCCGACGACCGGCCAGCTGCCGACGACCGGCCAGCTGCCCCGCATTTCCTGGCCGACTTCGAACCCCTAGCCGACCTAAAACAATTATAAGAACCCCCCCCCCGTCCTAAACCCTAACCCTAGCACAACCCCACGACCACCCCGACCCCCTTTCTTCCCCGACAAGCCTAAGACCTAACCCTAACTCCGGCGATCCCCAACGCCACCTCCCCAACGACCAACAGCTCCATCCACCACCACCATTCGACGCGCCCCGCCGAGACGAACGCGTCGCCACCTGAGCGCCACCGCCCCGACGCTCCTGGCCGCCGTCAGCTCACTCGAACCCCCCGAAGTCGGACACACAGGTAACAGACCCCACACCGTGTCGTGCGTGTCTCGTGCACGTGTATATGACTCGCCGTGTCCTGACAAGCATGATGGTAAGACTGGACACGAAAGACTAGACCCGTACGTGTCGTGCATAGCACGGACACGCGACTCATGTGTCCTTAACTGTCAGGGCGCAGGGTTTGTTTTATCGAGTTTTCTAAAAACATAAATAAATCTAAACTAAATCCTATCCCTAACACCCAGAGTGGGCTGACCCCCTGGCCAGCCCGACCAAACCCGAGAACCCGACCCACTGGGCCGAGTTCAAACCCCCCCTGTTGTTTGTTTTGTTTTCTTTTTTTGTTTTGTTTTATTTTATTAAGTTATTAATATATATATATATATATATATATATATATATATATATATATATATATATATATATATATATATATATATTTTATATATATATATATTTTTTTTTTTTTTTCATATATATATATATATATGTATATATATATATATATATATATATATGTATATATGTATATGTATTTCTTTATGTATATGTATACTATTATATGTATTATATTTACTATTTATATACATATATATTATGTATATATGTATATGTATATGTATATGTATATGTATATGTATATATTATATATTTATTTCTTTATATGTATATTTCCTTATATATATATATGTTATATATGTATATAACATATATAAATGTTATATATGTATATGTATATAACATAAATATATATATATATATATATATATATATATATATATATATATATATATATATATATATATATATATATATATATATATATATATATATATATATATATATATATATAAATATATATATATATATATATATATATTTATATATATATATATATATATATATATATATGTTATATATGTATATATATATGTTATATATGTATATGTATGTATACATAACTATTTAGTCTCTATAATTTACGTAATATTGTATATATATTATACTTTAATATATGTAAATACACTTGTCATATTTATATGACTACTATGTATAATTTTACATTGTTAGAATATTAGTGTTTATTATGTACTTTTGTCTCTTTTATTTTTGTGTATTTTAAGTACTGCAACCATTTGGTGTCCAAGCCTAGCATGGATTTTTAGGCTCCAATGTATTTTCACACATTCAAGACATATACAAGTCATATTGGACTTGATTCATGGCCTTGGGTCTTGTATTTGAACTCTGGTTCAAATTATGTACATGGACAAAATATGCAGATAATTAATTATTTAATTTCAGATTGTGTACCATGCTGTTTTTGAATTTCTAAAAATACTTTAATTGCTTTAAAATTCTAAAAAAAAATAGTATTTAGATACTATGTTAATTTAGCTAATTTAGCATAATTTTTACAGTATTTAATTTACAGTTTTGCCATTGTTTTGGCATATGAAACCAGAACTCAATTTCTGTGTATTTATGAAAACTGATTTTTATAAAATACATGTACTGGTTAATAAATTCCAAAAAAATTATAATAAATTTCTTTAATTAAAAAGGATCATTTTTATACTTTATTTTATGTAAAGTTGAGCTTTTTGTCTATCTCAAAAATTATTGGAACACAATGTACAGTTGATTTATTTATTGAATAATTATGACTTGCAACTTTTTGTGTTGTTTTGTGTTTTAGTCATATTGGACCTCACCCCGCACTAGTGTAAAGACCCTAGAAAGTTAGTTTAAGTATTGTGTCACCCCACATTGGTCTTCTATGCTAAAATTACCATTTGGCTAGGTGTCCAATCAGAAAGTCGTATTGCACCACTAGTGTCTTAGTGTTTAACTTAGTATAAAATCTAAGTTATATATTTATTTCTACAGTGACGAGTCATCAGGCATCTATAGCATTTTTATCGCTGCTTTGCTTTGCTAGAGGCAAGTACTTTCTACAAACTTTATATACTGCTATAAACAATAAACTGCGATTCACCAACCATGTTAAATGCTGATCCTTGGGGTAGCAAGTTAAAACTTTGCATGTTGTATTACTTTCAGTCTCTGCCATGTTTAGGACAGTTTTCATATCTATCATATGTTTAAATAACGGGTTAAGGAAAAACTGCTAGTAGTGTACGTGATCATGACCCCCTTCTCCGTATGTATTTACCGAGCACTGTTACATTCTATATGTAAC
Organism: Iris pallida; assembly: GCA_029216955.1. Taxonomy (NCBI): domain Eukaryota; kingdom Viridiplantae; phylum Streptophyta; class Magnoliopsida; order Asparagales; family Iridaceae; genus Iris; species Iris pallida. The sequence continues at coordinate 966,300 of JANAVB010024995.1, forward strand.
TTTGTCGTATGTCTGATCCCACGTTTGTGTATGGACATACACCGATGCCGTTAAGGGTACGTATGTACGCTTTAGAAACTTGATATGTACCGTTGTACATCCTGATTACCTATTGACTGATCACTCACCTACTGCAGTTTTAAACTTTAAAAACAATAAATTATTGCCATGATAAAATGTAACAAAAACTGGATAAACATGATATGTCATTTCTTTTCATCACATGATCAGTATTATATGTTTGTTAGATTCAGTACTTGCTTCCGTCCTGACAGGATAACGTTGTAGGTATTCTTACTGAGGAGGAGTTGCTCTGTGACTCATTTTATGGGGATACCGCCAAGGACCCGGCTTTGTCTTACGAGGACGTACCTGCGGGAAAACTCGCCTAGTTTGCGTAGTTGCTCGGGATACTTAGTGTATTCATGTATTAGACTACATATTTTATAACTGGACCTGTATCCAGTTTTACATTTCAGACTTGTACTCGGACTTATTACTATATGAGACGACTTTTGTGTTTGGAGCATTTATGACTCTTATTTACTAATAGAACTGTTAGCACATTTAATCTTATCTTGTTATCTCTAGAACAGCTTACTGCGCTTTATCTCAAGCGCAGGCTGGTCATGACTCGGCCCGGCCCAACAATTTGGGTAGCGGGTCGTGACAGTTTTCGTTAAAAGTGGGGGGTACCTTACATTATTGTAATTGTGTGGGGTGCACCTTGAATTAGGATAAAAAGTGGGGTGCCACTCAAATTTTCTCGAATTTTTTTAACTTTTTTTGACCTGTTTGGACCCGCGGCTCGGCCCGGTTTCGATCGGGTCGAGCCTATTCCGATTCCAAATTTTTTTGGATCTATTCTGTTCTGTTCCGCAAATTAACAAATCCGGTCCGGATCCGTAAAATTTGGGTCCAGTCCGACCCGTGCCCACCCCTAGTTGTAAGGAGCCTGAATTAATTAAGCCCTCCGGACTACTGAGCTGGGATTTCAGACTCCTTAAGATAGATCTCATATCTGAAATTAATAATTTAATTGATATAGTACATTTTAAAAAGAATTATCTATATATATGACTAATTTATTCATATATATCAGGCAAATTATAAGGGCACATAACATTTTGATCGGGGCTAGCCAAGATTAGGGCTTGCCAGGATTTGAGGAACTTTTACTCGGGCTATCAAAATATTCTACTCAGGGGGCTGTCCAAACCCCAAAGCCCCCCCAAACCCCAAAAATCAATCTCATTTCAAAATTTTACTCTCTCTTCACAAACCCTATTTTCCCTCCTCTTCTTCTTCTTCTTCTTCCTCTCCACCATTTCCCACTCCTGAAGCTACATATTATTTTGGATCTTCTTCTCCACCATTTTCCAACCTTCTCCACCATTTTCCAATGATCTTTTCCTACGATGGCACGCAAACGTTCCTCTCAATCAAGGTAAGAACCCTAATACTTAAAGTTGTCAATTTCCCCCCAAAATTCTATTAATTTAGTTCGAAAAACCCAAGTATTCATTGTAATGAAAAGATAGTTAAGATGACGGACAGTCGTTCTAGATGATCACGAATTTGTAATGGAATAATAGTTCATCTCGAGTCGACTAGGACTGTCCATGTTTCTGGCAATCCTATGTACTGTTAGGACTGCCAGAAACCGTGGCAGTCCACTTGTACAACAAATATAACACAGGACTGTCGCACTTTGTGGCAGTCCTTTATACATCTAGGACTGACACAAAGTATGGCAGTCCTGTGTTATACTTGCTGTACAAGTAGACTGCCACAGTATCTGGCAGTCCTATGTACTTTTATGACTGCCTGAAACTGTGGCAGTCCACTTGTACAGCAAGTATAACACATGACTGCCGCACTTTTTGGCAGTCATAGATGTATAAAGGACTGCCACAAAGTACGACAGTCCTGTGTTATACTTGCTGTATAAGTGGACTACCACAGTTTCAGGCAATCATAACAGTATACAGGACTGCCAGAAACATGGGCAGTCCTGTATTGCACTTCTTGTTTGTTGTTTGCTAAGTATTATTCGATTGATATTAAATATTCGTAGTCACGAGCCGAATCCGAAGACGAAGAACGTTGACGTCGAGCCTGAAAGAAAATGTCCTACCGTATCGGAGCGGAAGGTACGTGAAGCTGAGCGGGTTCGCGATAAACCAATAACGATAAGAGAACCGGAGGCACCCTCTCAGACTACAATACGTCGAAACAAACGCGTTGCAAGTAAATCGAAGCAACAGAAGACTCGCCCTGATTCTTCCTCCTCCGATGATTTGTCCATTGTTCATAGAGGGGGGACGATGGTTCTGGACCTTCTCACGAGAAGGCCGCTTCTGATAGAGCTGATCGGGAAGTGAGCCCAATCGGTTGCTCACTATTCACTACAACAAAAGACCCTTTTAATGACGCTCGATAAGGAGTTTTAATGACGGCTGATACATAAGCGTTATTAAGTTGAAAAATATCTTTTTTCTATGACGGTTTGGGCTAATTCTGGGCTTTTTATAACGTTTATAAAACAAAGCGTTATTAATAGTTTAGAGCGGTGGCAAACTTGTAATATTTGTTAAGTTCATTTTTTTACAAAATCCTGCGCTTCAACATAATTTTTTCTCTCCCTCTGGTTCTGGTCTTTCCCTTCTCCTCCTTTCGTCTCCCTCCTCTCCCCCAACTCCTTTCGTCTCCCTCCTCCTTTCGTCTCCTCCTTTCAGCAACACCCTCCACTCCTTCTCTTCTTCTCCTTCCTTTTCCCCAACTCCAAAACCCTAACCTAATCCAAAACCCTAAACCTAGTTAGAAAGGGTGGAGAAGATGGAGAGGGCTTATCGAAACCCTAAGTATACTGATACACAGGTGTGCGGCGTCGTGGCGAGTAGCGGCGGCTACTGTAGGCACGGGTGCGGGCGGGAGCGGCCGAGCGGGGGCGGGCGGGCGTGGGCGGGCAGCATGCTGGCGAGCTGCGGCGGGCCGAGCGCGTGCACGGACGGTTTGGGCGCGGTGGCGAGCAGCAGTGGCGGCGGCAGGCGGAGGTGGAGGCGGCCGGCCGGCCCATTTAACACCTGGTATTCCTACATTTGTTGGCTAATAATTTTTTTATTATTATTTCTTTGTCAGGATGACACTTGTTCTTGGACCACCAGGATCAAAAAAATCAACATTCTTGAGAGCATTATCCAGAAAACTTGATCCCACCTTAAAAGTAAGTTTTTAAAAAAATAAAAATAAAAACATCAGCTTTCCCCTGTGCTTTCAAGATATGGACACGAATTTTAGCTACATAAAATTTCCTAATTACTCTTCCAACCCCTTTTCTCTTTCCCAAATTGACATTTTGCTGCATGTTAGCTCACAGGAAAGGTCATGTACAATGGACAAGAACTCGGCCTCTCCGGTGGTCGACACGTGTCTGTATATGTTAGCCAGCATGATCTACACCATGCAGAGATGACTGTCAGGGAGACTCTTGATTTTTTCGGACGAATGTTTGGAACATATAATATCTTTAGTGAGTATATATACTCTTTGCTCGTAAAAAATCACTTAGATATTTTTTTTTTTGAGATGCATGCCGATACGCACGGGACTTTCGGCTCTCCTCCTCCGATCGGTCTTCGGGTCCGTGGCCGACGCGTACAAGAAAGACCCGCCGTCCGGCCTCTTCGACTGCCTCGTGGAGGCGGCTGGTGCCGGGGTGCAGGAAGCTGGCGGCGCCGAGGATGCTGGAGGAGGCTGCGGACTACGTGGCCGATCGCCGGAGGTAATAAGTTTACAAGTGAAAATTTTTATATAAACCCCATTTTGGTGTTTATTCAGAAATTTTTTGTATCAATGCTGATATCGACGAGTCGATATTAATCTCAATACTCTTCGCACAATGTTGAGAAAAATTAGGAAGCACTTTCATATAATGATGACAATGTCCGTCCTTTGAGATTAGGTCCACTATGGATGCCGCAGTAGATGCCTCAAGGATAAATTTACTTTTATCCATTTCTGAAAGAAACCCCATAGCTCTGTTTACTTCACCATTCTCCAACAAGCCCTTAACAATAGCATTAAGCATAACAGAATCTGAAGAGTAACCATCATTCTTCACTGACAAAAACAACTCATCAAACTCATCCAACAACCCTTCTTTAATAAGGCCGTTCATCATTATAGTGTATGTTGCAACATCTGGTGACACTGTCATTTGCAAGAATAGAGTTAAAGAGATCCTTTGCTGCATTAACCTTACCAACTTGAAACATTCCTTCAATTAAAATATTGAAGGTCGTAGCTTCCAGTTTTTCCTTCTGACATGATAGAGTGTCCAGCAGATTCATGGCCTCATCAATGTGGTGATTTCTACAAAGTCTACGTAATATTATATGATAGGTGTGGAGTTCTAGGGAAGTTCCAGAAGCAATCATTTTATCTTGTATTTCTTTTGCGTCAGCAACTCTTCCAGCACGGTATAATCCATCTAAAATAATATTGTATAAATAGCAAGTGTTTGCTGCAATCCCTTACAAGGCATCTCATCAAAAAGGTGTCTAGCTCTATCAACCTTTCCACACATACAAAAGCCAATGATCAAGATGTTGTAAGTAACAGTACTTGGTTTATGACCTCGTGAGAGCATTAGCTCAAAAACCTTAAATGCTTTACTTGCTTTACTATATTCAGCAATGCACTTATTCAATATTCTCTAATATTTTGGACAGTATATACTAATGGTAAATTTTGAGATAAGAAAACAGAGCTATGGGGTTTCTTTGCTTTTATTATGAAGTGATAATATTGTTGCTGCTACATGGAGACAGGGAGTGGATAGGACAGTAGAGTTTTTCCCAAACCCATACTTTCCAGATATTTACCTTAGCTGAAATATAAGGAACAGGGCATGTTTCAATTGGAAAACCAAATTTACAACCCATATTTCACTGCAAACAATTTTTTTCTATTCTATTGTCTACATACCTACAACTTTATTGTGTTCCTACCAAAAAATTTATATATTGGCAATGATGAGATACAATTTGGAGATGGTTTTGTGACTTCCATTGCAATGAATTATAGTTTTGAAAAAATCTGTCCTTGCAGTTCTACTATGCACTATGAGCCAACCTTATGTATTTTGATACTGCTATTTTTTTTTACCTTTCTTTGGTCATTTTCTTGACTGTTTTTACAATTTGCAGTTGTGGTTAACTTGTTTTTACATGGCAGTTTTGTTCCTGCAGTTCTACTATGCACTCTGAGCCAACCTTATGTATTTTGATCCTGCTATTTTTTACCATACTTTGGTCATTTGGTCATTTTCTCGACGGTTTTTCCAATTTGCAGGTGCAGGTAACTTGTTTTTACATGGCATTTTCTGTAGTTCTACTATGCACTATGAGCCAACCTTATGTATTTTGATCCTACTATTTTTTTACCTTACTTTGGTCATTTTCTGAACTGTGTCTACAATTTGTAGGTGCGGTTAACTTGGTTTTACATGGCAGCTTTGCTCCTGCAGATCCTTTACTATGCACTCTGAGCCAACCGTGTTGTATTTTGATCAAACTAGCTTAGTTAGATCTTCCTCTAATTCAAACTAAGTTTTTTTTTTAATCTTTTTCAGGGTTTTGCTACGTGGTGCCGACAGTTTTGATGTGCTCAAAGTTGAAGCCAATGTACTAATAGTTTTGAGGGTCTACTTACTAGTAGTAGTTGTAAATATATGTATTTGGATGTCCTATTTTGAAAAAAATCTAATGAAGATGGTGATATATATTATGTATATATTTGTAATTGGATTAAATGGTACTCTATAACATTTAGATGTTTTCTTGTGAATATGGTCCAAAATGAATGTTTTGAAATTGAATTGAGCAACATTGAGCATTGTTCTATAATTTTTTGGAAAGTAATATATAAATATGCAGAATTGAGCATTATAAATGTGCTGAATTGAGTCTATACAGATTATCTATTCATAACGCTTTCAAACTATGCTGAAAATAAGTGTAGCAGAAACTCATCATATTCATGACGGTTATTTTATGACGCTTTTAAAAAACATTTATAACACCCGTTTTTATGATGGTTGCTGTAAAAAAAAAGCGTCATGGTACGTCATTAATGACGCTTTTTAGCCGTCATTAAAAGGATTTTTTGTTGTAGTGATTGAAGTCTCTGCCTAACCACATATCTTACCAAATTTGGAAGGATCTGGCAAGTTCATTACCTTAGATGTAAATTGACTTTTGAAAATAGTAGTTACATTTCATATTTATATATTCTTTATCTTGTTTTATTTTCAGAAAAGCTCGCGTTTCTTGCAGGTCATTAACCACGCTAAGATGTGCAGTACATGGAATTTTGACAATTTGAAAGAAGGTGTGAAGGCCAAAATCATCCCCACTGGGTTGCAACATATTGCGAAACACTCGTATAAGGTCTTGGATCACGCACTGATCTCTGCGTTTGTGGAGCGGTGGTATCCCAAAAAAAACAGTTTCCATTTCTCATCCGGGGAGTTGACGATCACCCTCGACGACGTCTACCACATTTTGGGACTTAGAGTTGATGGTCGTCCAATTCTTATGAATTATTCTACGGACGACTTTGAGATGTATGACGAGATGGTGGAATTGGTCGCCAATTCACTCGGTATTGAGGCAGAGAATTTGTCAGTCTCCCCGAGTTTAAAAAGTTGTACAGAGTTCCTTTGATTTTTCTTAGGAATACACGCATTGATGATGAGGACGATGAGGACGATGGAGATGACGATGAGGACGACGCCAACGATGATGTAGTGGCCCGGGCATACATGTATTTCATCTTGGGATCCGTCTGCATTCTGGACAAGTCCGGAAGCTCGATTCATGCCAAATATGTAAGCAATTTTATGAACTTAGGCACTGTGGATCAAATATCCTTTGGAAGCGGTATACTAGCTTATCTCTACCGCGAACTTGGGGCTGCATCTCGAGTCGGATCAAAGACTATAGCTAGTTGTCAAACTTTGCTCCATGTGAGTCAATTAAATTGTACTTTGTTTATAGTTTAATTCAAATTAGGTCGATTAATATGTGTTCATTCTATATTTCATGTACAGGCATGGATATACGAACATTTTCTGACGCTAAAGAGGGCTACTCTTAACAAAGACTACGATGAGCAGCTACCTAGGATATGCAAGTGGAATCCAGTTAAGATAGATAGCAGACATCCGCATACTTTAGCTTTCCTACGTGTCGTACTTGAAGATATAAACGAAAAGGAGGTGAGACAATGCTAACTTAAATTTTCATTTACTTAGGATTTCATTCTAGTGAAACAATACAAACTTCTTAAGTCTTGATTACTTATACTATGATGTAGATTATTTGGCATCCATATCGGGATCTTCGAAATAGTTTCCGTCCGTTGCAAGGAGTTTTACTATTTCAAGGTCTGATATCCTGTCATAAAATTGAGGAGCCTCATATGCCAGACAGAGTGCTTTGTCAGTTTGGCTACGTGCAAACTATAACGAGCACATTGAATTTGAGGACTTCTTCAAAAGGGACCAAAGCATCAACCTATGTCCCGCCGGACTACCGTTGGGGCTCTTACTTCTTCACTGAGTGGCAACGTCACATAGTCGGTGAAACTCAACGACGTCCGGTGGTACAGATATGGGATTGTAGTGATGACTATATAAATTATTATGTAGAGGCTGGACATGGTATGATGTTGAATCCAGATATACAAGGTGATGAAGTACCGTTAGCTGCTCCTCTACTAAATAAGGCAGGCCTGCTTGATGCACTGCAAAAGATGGCAAGTAGTAGTATGTCGAATTAATGTTTACCAGTATAGTAACCTGGCTAATTTTAACCCTTATTTTTTTTTTCCTTCAGGCTTCCAAAGTAAGAAACTTGGGAAAAAGTCTCGTGCTGTGCAAGGGAGAGAACTATGTAGCCGTTGCTAACCAGATGCAGAACATCGCATCGTACTATCTATTTCTCGAAAATGAGCGACGCACTAAGATGCATCATGAGAAAAAATGACTTTGTTGTATTTGTTTAAACAATTTGTGTGTCGCTTTTGTTGTAATGTATTTTGAATACTTATTGTCGTTTTTGTTGTAATATGTTTTGAACACCAACATTTTGTTGTAATATGTTTTGAATACTTAATATCGTATAAGTATCATATTGCGTTTGTGCATCCTACTTGATTGAATATCGTTTGAGCGTCGTATTTGATTGAAGTATTTGATTAAGTATCATGTATCGCAAAGTTTTAACTAGGACTGTCCAGATCTCCGGCAGTCCATCATGCATGACGGACTGCTAGAGGACTGGACAGTCTAAGTTTAAACTTGATGTGAACTAGGACTGCCTAGTTTTCTGGGCAGTCCTAGTTCACAACAAGTTTTAATTAGGACTGCCCAGATTTCTGGCAGTCCGTATGGAATGATGGACTGCCAGAGATCTGGACAGTCCTAGTTAAAATTTGCTGTGAACAAGGACTGCCTATATAAATGTGATACTCAAATTTCATACCAAAACCGATACTCAAATGTGATACTCTAAAATAAAATTTCCAAGTAGTAATATAGACTTCCTTCTTTTTGTTTACAAAATGTGACAAAAGATATAAACTTCCTTCTTTCTGTTTATAAAATGTGACCAAAGATCTAAATTCCTTCTTTCTGTTTACAAAATGTGACAAAAACATCGGTGTAGGACCCACTATCAGTCAATCAATACATCGTAGTGGTCTTTCGGCCTTGGTATAGGTTCCACGTACTTTGTTATCTTCTTGTAGACATTGATCGCATCGGTGTAGAGTGTCGTCCAAGCGATCGATTCTTGCGGAGCATATTTATACCAGACTGGATCAGGGGGAGGAATAGGACTGTGCCCGATCAACCGTGGGATGACGAAATGATTATCATCAAGTCCAATGGCATATAGAGTGGACATAGTGTAGTCTGCCGGAGGAGCGGTCATTGGAAAGAATATGTTGTTACTTCTCTTGGACATAATGATAATTGGGATCTTGTAACTGTAAGCAAAACAAATGTAGTATAAGTATTTATCAAACTTTTCACGTTAGTAAGAATGTGTTGGTATATTGTACATGTTAGCAAATAGATATGCAGCAGAAGGGACATCCATGTAATGTTCCTCTCCAGTAGTTTGATCGGCACACGGAATGCTTGTCAACAATTCTCCAACTATATCTGGGCTTAGTAATTTGCTGTAGAAGGGAAGATAAGACTCCAACTCCTCGTACAGCTCTGCTCTAACTTGTCTCCATCCGTCTTTAACGGAATAGCCTAGATGTCTTGTAAGAATGTGGTACCCACAATGTCCATCTTTAGGCACATCTTTAATAGACCAAATGTACTCCCGTATCGCAGGATGAAATATATGAATGTACATGTCGAATGTGACACCAACTCTTATTTTCTGTTTCTTTCGTTGAATAGGAAGCTTGTCATTCCTCTTTGGACAATCGAACCTTTCCACGCTTCTTTCTGTAAGCCCCTGAATTTAGGGCTTATTTTTTTCAATTTTATAATTCAATTATTATAATAGATAATATTATTTGATTAAATGCTCTTTACCGTGACTTGGATTTCTAGAGCATCAGGGATGCCAGTCTCAGGAAACTTTCTTCTTGAAGTTTGTAGTAGACGAGATTGTCTTCATGTTGATATATCGTGTCCCACTCGAACTTGCTCCCTTGTACTCTTTTTGCTTCGCACAAGTTCGGGTCAATTTAGACCATTTAATTATTAATTTATTTCCCACTCTTTTTCTTGATCCTCATATGCACGTTACCATGACTTTTAATTTAGGAGCACCAGACTAGTCTTTTTCTTGAAACCAACTTGTCATGTCTGATCTACTCGAGACGCTCTTCATCTATGACCTTCGTGTCCCACTCAGACACACCCTCTTGTGCTTCATTTTCTTCGCACAACTTTTGGGTCAATTTAGACCATTTAATTATCTACCGTAATTTGTGACCTGACTTCCAATTTAATTTCGGGACCCGACATCGACCCAAACTAGTCGACCCCAAATATGGACATCGCCCACATGAAGCCTACTACCCGCCTGACACTTGTGTCCCATTTATTTGAGCCCCCACATACTACTTATTTTCCCATGATCATAAATACCTATTTTAATTTGATTTTTGCACCATGTCCGACTTTGACCGACCCATCTCAACCAAACCCAGTCCAAGCTCCATGTTACCCCTTCATTAATATCCACACACTAATTTTTCCCTACCAGATATTAAATACCTAGTTTTTTTCCACTTCAAATATTTAATGTATATTTCGATAATTTAATTTCCTAAGAAATGATCTAATTTTCCCCATTTTAATCCAAGCCCTCATTCCACTCATATTCAATCCCAACCCCACATCCTCACACTCACTCCCACACACCCATGTGGCCGATCCCTATTCTCTCTTTCTAAAAATATCACTCATTCTCTCTCTCTTCTTTATATAATATCTACACACATATATATTATATATATATATTTCTCTCTCTCACTCCATCACACACAAGCCCCCCTTACTCTTGTACGAGCAGCACCCCTCCCCCATCTCTATCTCACTTTCTCTCTCCTCCCCTCTCATTTACTCACAATACACACATATATACTTCTCTCTCTCTCTCTCCAACTCCCATTTACACAGCAGCTCCCCCAAGCCTCCTTTCCGAGCAATACCACCACCCCCATGGCCGATCTCGATCTCCTCCCTTCTCCTCCTCCTCCCCGACTTCATCTCCTCCTCCTCCTCCCGAACTCACTAACTCTTCTTCCTTCCTAGCTCATCAAGCAAACCACCACCACCTCCATGAACGCCATCGTCACCACTCCGCCACCTCCACCATTCTTCCTCATCTCCTCCACCAAATTGAACGTGCGCCACCACGTGGCCAGCGAGCCTTTCCCTGCTGCTCTGTGTGCCACACGCCATAGCAGCAGCGACAGCAGCACAAAGCAGGCCGCACAAACAGCAGCAGGCCGTACGCGCACGGGCTGCCGTGCGCCGCAGTGCGCCGTCGTGCGCCGCATGGCCGGCTACCCCCACTCCGGCGAACCCCCAGCGACCTTCCCGTGGTGGCCAACGTCCTCCGGGACATGCCGTCTAGACGATTCGTGCATTTTGCATGGAATCCCGTCGACGCGCGTGCGGGAAAGTTTCAGAATTCGTGCTTCGAGGCAGCGACTTCGTGCCAATTTTCTGGAGAATTCGACTGTTGGATTGGCGATTTCTTTGTTCTATCACAATCTTGGTATATACCCCTTCAACCCTCTCAAATTTTATTCGTTAATTTCGTCGTTTGATAGATCAAAACCGGCCACCAAGTTGACACTTTAGATTGTGTTATTTTTGGACAATTTTGTGGAGCCGACTTCGTCGACTCGTATCTCCTCCATCGTGGCTCCGTCTGGTGTGCTACTAGTTCCTATGTGAAGCTGGTATAACCCTCTTCCTACTCCTCCAGTTTCGTTTCATTGTGAGCTTGTTTGATTGGTTGAATTCGACGCCAAAGTTGGCCGTCCGAATTCGTAATTTCCAACTTGTTAAATTCCATTTTTGAACCCGGGACTCCGAATTCAATTTCTGACACCACCTGTAGACTCGTGGCGTCGTTCTAGCATATTTTTATATAAAGTTTGTTAGATTTAGAGGACGTGGACCCTGGCACGTATTTCGGTGCAAAGCGGGCCCCACAGTCCGAGTCAACGGGACTTTTTGACGTCGGCTCATCAAAATACAATTTCGGATATACCATTGAGTTCGTATCGTCATTCTGGACTCGTTGACATATAATTTACTAGGTTTTAGTAGACATTAATTTTGGCACGCATTTCGGTGCAAGTCGAATACCAATATCCGGGTCAACAGGTCATTTTGAGATTGGCTCATCGGAATCCAATTTCGGATATACTGTTGAGTTCGTATCGTCATTCTGGACTCGTTGACATATAATTTGCTGAGTTTTGAGGACATTGGCTCCGACACGCTTTTTCGTGCAAATCGAAATTTTAATGTCCTGGTCAACGGGCCAATTTGAGATCGGGTCAACGGAATTCAATTCTGGATATACCGTTGGGTTCGTATCGTCATTCTGGATTCGTGGATATATAATTTGTTAGGTTTGGTAGACTAGTATTCTTGCACGTTTTTTGGTACAAAGCGGGTCCAACACGGACACCGTTTTGACCCGAAATTATCTTTTTGCCCCTGTGTCCAAATTGGACTTATGGACAGGCTATTCTAGCTATTTCGACCATTCTGGACACGTTGGTAATGGTTGTTTCACCATCCGACAACATCTGTAGGTTTTTACCATATTATTACAATCTTTCTCCTTTTGTGGTATTTTGAGATCCATCGATTCCAGTGATTTCACAACCACTGAAATTGAATGTGTTGACCCTGTACACGTTTATAGAGACTAGCTTTGACCCTATTTGACCATAGTTGACTGCTTTGACTGAACGTCGAAGTAGAGTCAACATTGACCAAGGTTAGACTAGTTTCGACCTTGGTTGACCACAGTTGACTATTTTGACCAAAATTCAACCGGAAGTCAACCGTAACCTAAATTGACTAAAACTGGACCTAAGTTGACCCAAAGTCAACTGTTAGTCAACGATAGTCAAGTTTGACCTAGAGTTGACCTAGGGTTGACCAGAGTTGACCAATTGACCAAAAGTCAACTGTAAGTCAACCCCTGACTTAGATTGACCTAGTTTGACTTGTCTTGACCTAGTTTGACTTAGTATGACTTGATTTTACTTTCAAACCCTTATATTGATACAGTATTCCATCTATAGGTCCTCGAGGTACTGTTTTTGGACTCAGTCGACTTATCCATCACATCACAGGCGAGTACATTCTCTGATAATAATTCTGTTTTATGATATCGTTTATGTTTCTTGTATTTAGTGTAGATACCCTTGTTCTCTTGACACATTGTTCACACTGATTGGTATTTCTCTAGATCCCGTCATGAGATGTTATTCCTCGTTTTTCTTGGTATATCTTGTGCAAGTCTTTCTTGTTCCTTGTGCATTGTATAGACACGATTCCTGCGAAGGTTAGCTACCCTCTCGAAGAATCGCGTGTCATGATGTGTCATGGTTGGATCCACTATACTAGTCGGGGACGGGGAGTATTAGTGTAGATGTGTGGTCATTATCCACCATGTTTATTCTTATAGACCTTGTTGAATAGCCAATCCTACACTCCACGTATGATTGGCTGGATCATTAGACCTTGTGCAGACCCAAGCCGGCCACATGTTGTAGCTAGTACTCACACACTTAGATAGATGATTTTTGATTCTTGTACATGCCATGATCAGTTTTACTTGCCTTGTTCTAGCTCTAGATTTACAGCTTACCTTGCCATGATACTCACATGTACATTTCATAATTTCTCGTATATTCACTCTATTTACTGCTACATTTTCAATATCGTCTAATTAGAACTGTTATTTGAGATTTGTGCTCGTTCCATCCTGACTGGATATGTTGACAAAATTTTAGGAGTAGTTGTGCCCTCAGTATTGGACTTCATGATGTTGCTAGCTGAGGTGGATCTCACTATTCTTCTATGTGAGTTGTCTGGTAGTTATCCTTAGTTAATCTTGTTGTTCCTTCCTTATTTTCATGTCTTATGATCCTTGTAGATTCTAGTTGTTCTAGTGATAATGGTATTATTTCTTGTCTTATCTTCCTTAGTTTTCGTGATGTGACATGAGTACATTTCTAGTTATGGATCTTTAGATGTTGTAGTTAGTATAGTATACTTGACAGCGCTCTACCGCCGATACTGGGCGTAGGCTGGATGTGGCCCACGTATTCGTACCCGTATATCCGGGTGCGGGTCGTGACACTTTCAATATTCTCAAATAATGATAGTTCTCTTCTAGTAGACTCGAGCTTCTTCTTTTGTGTTCTTGTAAGTCTTCTTGGTGGTCTACCCTTCGGGGCAACGACAACAGACCGCTCTTGCACATGACTACTTGTCGGGTAGGCAAGTTCTTGAATTTTATGTTCAATAGACTTTCTCTCAGGTTCTAGTGCAGCACACCATCTTGCATGAAGGAGTTTAATTTCTGGCAAGGAAAAAAAATTATCGTGACTGTCCACCATAGGCATGACTGACAATTGTCTCCAACGTTGATCAACGTCCACTACTGGAATAGGTCTACATTGATGTCGATATTCATTGATCTCATGAGCATAAGGAAGGCTGAGAGAATGTCGATGTGTACAACCACATTCTTCGGTATCAAAACCAACTGAATTTGCCCGAGCAATCTTATCAAATATTAACACCAATGCATAGTGAGACAATACATGGACTAAATCAGACAACAGCTTTTTTTCCTATGTTCGTGCTTTACAGTATTCAGGCTCATCTGAAATGAAGCCTTTATCTCGTTCACCGTCGAATTGGTCATTAGATTTATTGACTGCCAAACTGACACAAAACCACCGACCGATGATCGTAGATATTTCTTCAGTGTTGAGTGTGAACCTTCGGCACGGTTGGTAGTGGTTATGCCGTAATGCTTCACCTTATTCGTCCATGCTAAGACGAAATCTTTTTTATGTGGATCAACCCATGTGTCTTTGATATAAGATATACATGGCTTGTTGCTACTTTCCCACTTCTCTTTGAACTCCAACCATGCTTTGTCAAAAGCGTCTACAGTACTTGCTCGCCACAGAAGGGTCCAATCGTTGTAGAATTCTGTGAAGCGGTCCATATCAAGTTTGCCGTCTACTTTTTCAAACCTGCTCTTGCATTGTGCTTGAATATTTCGATTAATATGCCATGTACATAGTAGTCTACGAGCATGAGGAAATACGATATCTATAGCATTCATCAATGCATATTCTCGATCGGTGACAAAAATAGACGGCTCTTTGTGTCTAGTATAAAGTGTCTTCAATTTGTTCAATGCCCATGTATAGTCATCTACGGTTTCATTCTTCAAGAAACAAAATGCAACTGAAAATGATTTACCCGTTGACGTGAAGTCGACAATGTGAAAAAGTGGCATCTTAAATTTGTTAGTCTTGTACGTGCAATCAGCCACCAAGACATCGGCAAAGGATCGTGCCAAATGCGTACAATCCGGATGCGTCCAAAACATAAAAATAATTTTATTAGATGGCGGATGTCTTCTATGGCACTCCACATAGTGATTATCGACAAGTAACTTCAAAACTTGTTGCATCGCCATTCTTCCTCTCAGGGTATTTGTCCTCGATCTCGAGAGTGCATTGTAGATTGTCCTCATCGTAGACTTGTTCTGTTCATTCTTCTGGCGCACCGCGGAATAAATTTGTTTCGGGGCAACTCTGGAGCTGGAGAATTCTTCAACTAACTCCTTCTCCTCTTCGTTCTACCTTCCGGCATAGGGATGACAGTAAGTGTCTCCGCTAGCGTATGATTGTGCATCCTATTTCTGACATCAACTGTCCACTTTTCAACATGTCTTGAGATAAGCACTATCTTGAAAGGACAAGCAAATTTTCTGGACCCTACCGCCTTATTCTAGACTTTTTTCGGGCACATTCTTCTTTCCTGCGATAAAGGCTGAATGTCCCACCTCTTTCGCATCCAAGATCAGCAGTTTTACGACACGACGGGCCTCGTAATGACCTTGAAATGACAAGGACCGTGTTTGCTTGCCTTCCAACTTGTCTGCACCATTCTAATGCTTCTTCATAAGATTCAAAGGCGACATCCGTTGAGAATATATTACTCAAGTCAATGGAAATAGGAGGTGGTATGCCCTATATTTAATTTCAAAAAAAAATTGCCAATCACAATTACAAAAAAAATTACAATATCAACAACTTCAAGACTGTCAAGGAAAATTGGCATTCCTTCAGGACTGTACAATAGGACTTCCAGACAGTCTGGCAGTCCTTCATGTTTTATAGACTGCCAGAAAGTCTGGCAGTCATATTTTAGTTCTACACATAGACTGCCGTGTAATGTGGCAGTCCTTCGTGTTTTATGGACTACCGGAAAGTCTGACAGTCCTGTTGTACAGTATTTCTACAAATAGACTGCCGCGTAATCTGGCAGTCTTAGTTACTTCTTGGACTGCAATGTTTTGTGACAGTCCTATTTTATACTATTTCTACACATAGACTGCCGCGTAATATGGCCGTCCTTCGTGTTCTAGGGACTGCCAGAAAGTCTGGCAGTCCTGTTGTACAGTCGACTACGTATTTGGTCGGTCGAAAATTTATCGAGAGTTCCTTGGATGTTTTGTCGTGTTCTTCGGAAGATCCGGGTTCCTCGATTGATAGACGTGATGATCCACTTTCTTCCATAATTTCTACATTGGGACAAAATATAAGATTATTTCAAAAAAATAAATTATTTAAGAAAATTTGTCGTTTAGCTGACGTAATCGTACCGAATATACTAAGAATCTTCCTTGGAGAATCTTCTAGGGTTTGGATAAATATGAGGTTGAAAAAAAAGTGGGGACCAGAACTAGGGTTTGGAGAAAAAGGGGAGAGAGAATGGAGAGTGAGGAAGAAGAAAAAAAATATTAAGAGTTGTCTTTTATACCTACCACTTGGATAGCCCTGAGTAATTTTTTCAGTGACAAACTTGTAAATAATGGAAAATTAACACTTGGCTAGCCCCGATCAAAATGTTATGTGTCCTTATAATTAATTTGCCATACATAAATATATTGACTGAATAAATAATAAATATAATACACATAAAATACTAATATAAACTTGGCTAGGGAGTTGTGTAAGGGACTATCTTTGAAGTACAGCTTCTATTATTGACTCCATACAACCTAGCTTATATTATTAAATTTTATTCTGTAAACTCTTTAGTTTAGAGGTCCCCCCTAACAGGGGTTTAAGCTTATATGTCTCAAATTATGTCGATTTCAACATAAGTTTCCAGATAGATGCCTACAGATCAGTCATTTGAGAATTTTAAACTCTCTTAAGAAAATAGGAAAAAAAACTCATATTTGTGTATAAACAGAAATGTAGGTCGTCTTTTAAGGATAATTTTGTAGACATCCAAATATATACATGGGTACCAAGTCAGCCACATGGCCTTAAAGTGCGACCATAGCCGCAGTTGATGTCATCGTGTGAGTAAAATTGTAACTATGATACTTAATTCAAGGCTTAGGTCATCATGTAATGTATTATTGTTTGACCCATGTGAAAAGATTCAAGATGTAAGCGACATCTATCATAATGACTGTGGAGAATGTCCAACTCATATATTAAAATATGTGAAAAATTGTTAGGGTTTGGTTTGAAAATGGTCTCTAGGAATCTGGTACACCACTCTATGATGTGGCAAACGTTAAAAGTGTGTATTTTAATTTATGTATCATCATCTATTGTCTTACATATATGGAGAGTGGTAGTTCGTGTGGTTGGTATTATGGTAGATTTCTATAAAGGATAAGGTTCAAATCCTTTAAGAAATAATATTATTTTTGTCACATATTTTTTCAAAAATTTTCTTTGGAGCTAGGCCACAAAGGAGCCTAGGGACTAGGACCCCGACTAAGACATAGGGACACAAAATGGTACTTTGAACATGCACTTCACATGTACACATCGGACGAATGCGTCTTTCACGTGTTCCCGCAGGCTAAGTGATTTCGTGCTCTCCACTGAACTTTGAAGTTCTAGCGGGGTCTGTTGCCTTGCTGGTGCCGTTACTGCTCTTAGTGGGAGCGATTTCAGCTTTGTAATTGTCTTATTTGTGGAGAGTTACTCCCTTAACAATCACCCCACATTGGTTTAGGGTGGTTATAGGCCCTTAATAATCTACCCACATTGGTTGTGGGCGGTTATGGGTGCTAGGGGCTTGATCCCCTATATATTGTAGTAACACTAGAGGGGGGTAAATAGGATCAAGCTAACTAATCAAGCACTTAACACAAGCTAATGAACAATTTAAAAATATAAGTGCAAGAGAAGAAGCAAAATAATATCGACACCCGATGTATCCTGGTATCCTCCCAAGGGGCAATCCAGTCCCAGAACTATCTCCGGCTTTAATCCACTACTATCGCAAATAGTACAACGTGAGTTTTCATATGAAGGCTCACCAACTTCTTACACGAGAGCTTCAGTCTGAAGGTCTCTCCGACTTCAACCGAGAGTTTGGATCCGAAGACTCTCCAACTTCAATCGAGAGTTTGGATTCAAGGACTCTCCAACTTCAACCGAGAGTTTGGATCGAAGATTCTCCAACTTCAGCCGAGAGTTTGGATTCGAAGACTCTCCTGCTTCAACCGAGAGTTTGGATCTGAAGACTCTCCAACTTCAATCGAGAGTTTAGATTCGAATACTCTCCAACTTCAACCGAGAGTTTGGATCCGAAGACTCTCCAACTTCAGCCGAGAGTTTGGATTCGAAGACTCTCCGACTTCAACCGAGAGTTTGGATCCGAAGACTCTCCAACTTCAGCCGAGAGTTTGGATTCGAAGACTCTCCAACTTCAGCCGAGAGTTTGGATTTGAAGACTCTCCAACTTCAACCGAGAGTTTGGATCCGAAGACTCTCCAACTTCAATATTTCACAATAGGTTTTGATCTCCTTATACAACAAGATGAATATCTCACTTTTCAACTCAATAACTCTAACATAATTTGTGGATGGCAAATGAAAGCTTTGTAGAGTTATTTGTGGATAGGCTTTGGTGGTTTATAAATTTTTAGGCTCAAAACATCAACCTTGAATGAAGGGGTTCAAGGCTATTTATAACCAAAACATTGAAAAGAGCTCAGAGACAATTTTTCAGTCAGCAATCGGTATACCGTCGGTACGAATCGGTATACCGTCAGAATACTGGTCTGAAATTGCAACGGCTAGAAATATAGCCGTTGGGATCATTAAATGTTTGAAATTCGACCATTAGATTTTCAACGTTACTGAATCGGTATACTGTCGGTATAGATCGGTATTCTGTCGGTATGTCGATTTTGTGGACAGAAACTTTCTGTGAATAAAAATCGGTATACCGTCGGAATAGACCGGTATACCGTCGGTATGTCGATTTTTATCCGAAAATGATCCTGGGCTAATTTCTACCCTAGCTTTCGATTTTTTTCATTCATTTCTTGTGTTTACAATTATTCCTGAGACTCATTACAGACTCCAGATATACTGTAGCAGGTGCAAGCTTCTTCAGAGTCTTGAAATGATGATGTCATGGTATGGCTTCTTTCCTTGATAGACGTTGGCTTCTTCTTTGACGAAAGTTGTGTAAAGATATCCAGCTTATGAAAACTGGATACCTTTGGGGGCTTCACCCCCGAACCCCCACGGGGTGCGCTGCTACCTCGACCTCCCCCCCCACTAACCGGACAGCGGAACCCCCCAGTACGTGGCCCCGGAGATGTCGTCGGGTGGTTCGGAGAAATCTTCTGGGATCCCTCGTCTTTGGCCCACCATGATTCTTCATTGCATATGTGTATATTGATCTTGTTTATTGCTTCTCTGCATGTACATGTTAGACGAATAAAGCAATATACATGTAGCAAATATGATAAGATAAATCACAGTAGGACAATGCTAAGTTTAAGTATAAGAGCTATAGTGATAGCATAAATATTAGTGATATCATAATGTTAAACTTAATTGAATAACCATAATCAAAACATAGTTTTGATTTTGGTAGCTCAATTAAATTTAAGATATATATAATGAAAACTCATATCACTAATATGTAAAATAATAAGCACAAAGGGGATTAGAAACGTTTCAGTAGTTAATCTGAACTTGCTGATTTCTATTAACGGATCGAAAATAATAATAATAGAATATCGTTTTGAGCAATAGTGATCTTCATTGTTAATTTCCACAAGGATCTTCTCCAATATTTTTTAGATCTCCAAATCTAGGTACTTAGCAGCTTAATTAGTGGTGGATTTCATAGCTTTGCTCTAGTTCAACAATTTTAATTACTTGTTTTTTCCCGAGACCGTTCTAGCTCGTCACTTTGTGGTTAAAAATTGTAAAAGACATGTACTGATTTTCCTCCACATAAACAACCCTAAGGGTGCGTTTGATTGCAACATGAAAAATATGTGTAAAAGAAATTAATTCCACGGATTATTTTACTATGAAAAAAAATTTCATGTACGAAATTAATTTGAGTGTTTGATTGTTGTTAATTTACATGAAAAATAGTTATTTTTATGGAAATTGACATTTTTCTATGGCCTGGACCAATTTTATTTTCCATCATTTGGTGTAAAATATGGAAAATGATAGAATTTTTTGGAAAATAAGTCCATGGAAAATATACGTTGTCAAACACTATAATTGGTGGAAATTTTGTGTGGAAATATTTTCACGAAAAAAAAAGCTCAATCAAGCACAGCCTAAGCCGCACAGGTGGTGCAGTTCATACATCTTTTCAGATTTGTTAAAAGTAAAATGTCATCTGCATCTTGTTAATCAGAGTATAGCACCAGTAAATAACTTCATTCATTGTTGTCTATATATGGTGTTAAAAAAGTCACATTTTTTATCATCCAAAATTGTAACCACACTCTCTAAATTAATGAATTACTGCAACATTAGAGCCATGCATGGAGGCTAAGATTAAATGTCGATAAGGTCATCTTCATGCTCTTTAGAAGAAAATATGGAGAGGGTGGGGGGGGGGGGGGGGAGGAGCTATACAGCTCACAATCAAGTTCACTTGATCTTTCTTGATACACTTGTTTTAGACTAACGAAGGTTATGATCTCACCTAGATGGAACAAGTTCTCAGTACCAGTTCAGGAATATGCAGCAGTGGATGATACTAGGGCTGTAGATGAGCCAAGCCGTTTGCGAGCTGCTCGAAGCTTGGCTCGATAAAAGCTGGTTTGAGCTTGATTCGTTTAGTAAACAAGCTGAGCTAAAGTTTCATTTTCGAGCTCGTTTAATAAACAAGCCAAACTAAAGCTTAGAAGTACTCGGCTCATTTAAGCTCGCGAGCTGGCTCGTTTAGAAGCTTGCGAGCTAGCGCATTTAGAAGCTCGTGTTGGAGCTTGTTTAGAAGCTAGTTTGTTCTTTGTTGATCTAATTTTAAATATGTTTGTATAACAATATGGTTGTGTGCATTATATATTTATATGTCATTAATAATTGATATTAAGAAACTTTTTTAATTAAATTTTTATAAATAAATTGTTAATATTACAGTTACTTGAATTCAAACTTAACTAGTTTGAAATCAAGCTCATTAAGCTGGAATCAAGCTTAATGAGCTTGAAATAAAGTTGAACAATCCTGTCCCGTAGGTCATGTGTCGCCGTTTCATTGGATGGAAAAGAGGACGGATGAGCTCAAAGTGGTGCAGGGGGGGCCAGTAAGAGGATAATACGCCAGCGTACAGACACGCACATGGTCATCCCCTCCTGGCAAAAGAACATTTCCTTTTTCTTTTGTTCCTTCTAAAACTTGTCAAACCTTTATTCGTTTCCTCTCCAGAATCAAACATTCCTTTATTCCTAGCTAGTATCGAAAGTGACCTCCAATTTAACTTTCCCCCTACCTCCTCTCACGGAAATGAACTTAACACCATGTTCCAGAACCTTAGTATACCTTCTTCATTTTTCATTTTTCTATATCACTTTCTGTTCTAAAAATATTATTATATAGGAATAAAAAAATATCTAATAATTTACTAACTTAAAATTTCATACTACCCCTCTCTCTCTCTCTCTCTCTCTCTCTATATATATATATATATATATATATATATATATATATATATATATATATATATATATATATATATATATATATATATATCCATGTTCTTCTTGTGTATTCCGACTCTTAGTCTGCAAAAATTTATTGAGTGAGCCGAACTTATCGTACATCTTGATTCTCCTCTACTTTAAAGTCGGTCTAGAATTTTTTAGAATCTGGGACAAAATTTAAGATGGTGCTCATTTAAAAAAAAAAACTGAAACCATTTTAAAAAACAAAATAGCTTCAACTAGGACTTGAACTCATGATCTAGTACATAGTATTTTCTATATAATAATATTGGAAGTACATTTGGCGGAAGGACATGGAGGGATGAAATTTTGGAAGTACATAAAGTATTTTCTATATTTTTATTTTTTTTTATTTTCTATATATATATATATATATATATATATATATATATATATATATATATAAATATATAAATATATAAATATATATATATATATATATATATATAAATATATATATAAAAAAATATAAATATAAATATATATATATATATATATATATATATATATATATATATATATATATATATATATATATATATATATATATATATATATATATATATATATAGATGTGTGTGTGTGTGTGTCCCTATTCTTAGTCTGCAAAATTTTGTTCAATGAGCAGGACTTATCGTGAATCTGCGACAAAATTTAAGATGGTGCTCATTTAAAAAAAAAAACTGAAACCATTTTAAAAACAAAATAGCTTCAACTAGGACTTGAACTTATGATCTAGTACATATTATTTTGTATATAATAATATTGGAAGTACATTTGGCGGAAGGACATGGAGGGATGAAATTTTGGAAGTACATAAAGTATTATATATATATATATATATATATATATATATATATATATATATATATATATATATATATATATATGTTAGTCCCAGGGCTTGACCAAAGATGGAAAACTGATGCAATCGAGATCTGAGATGTCACACAAAAAACTTTGCAGTGATCAAACTCAAGATCTACGATGATGCAAAAAAAAAAAACCAAATAGCCAGATTACAATATAAAGGGGGGAAATAGAGGAGAGAAGATCTCTCGTTCTTCCTTGCAAACGTGTTGCAATTGGGACAGAATAAGTTACAATAATCTAGAGAAAGATGAGAAGAAGAAAAGTTGCTGGGATGTCAAAACACCGTTGCTCAAAGCAAGATTCGCCCCACACGAATTGCTTCCAGGAACCAGCAAGTTGAAGAACTTGTGGAACGCTCGAAGACACATTGTTCTGACTCCTCGGATGGACTTGCAATGGCGGCAGCAGCTCCTCTCTCTCTCTTTTCTGACTTACAAAATTCGTAGTACCTCACAAAAGAGGCCAGAAGAGAGTATATATAGAGAGAGGGTGGAAACCCTAACCGCCTTTTCAGTTATGGAAAGATTGAATTAAATCCCACAAAGATAGCAATGAAATCAATTCAAATCTTATGGAAAGATTGAATTAAGTCCCACAAAGATGGCACCGAAATTAATTCGAATCTTATGGAAAGATTGAATCAAATCCCACAAAGATGGCAACGAAATTAATTCAAATCCCACAAAGATAGCAATGAAATTAATTCAAATCTTATGGAAAGATTGAATTAAATCCCACAAAGATGGCAACGAAATTAATTCAAATCTTATGGAAAGATTGAATTAAATCCCACAAAAAGTGGATCTGAATTAATCGCATTGAATCAGTCTTTCCATAACTGACTTGTAGTCTGCACAGTCAGCCTGGTGCGAGTCCATGAGCCCATGAGCCCGAGTCCGAGCCCGAGTCCGAGTCCGAGTCGCTAAGCCCCTTTGGGGCTTAGCTCCAAATGGAATTAATCCAAGAGAATGCAAAAGCA